>RJWH01001406.1:0-383139 GCA_004363575.1 Solenodon paradoxus | reverse complement strand
TTTTAAAGAACAACTCTGCTATTTTCCTTCTGCAGAAATAAATGGATCTATCTAATCTGTCGTTTGTGTTCTTTGAGAATTTAATTAGATAAGAACTTAGTTAAAATTAAAAAAAAAAGAATAACACCAACCACCTATCCAATGTATCCAATTTCAGTCACATAGTTAGGTGATCTGATGATCTCAGGCTGATCATTCACGCACTGAATAAACTGAAAAAAATGTTATGATTATAAAAGAACATACAGCTGTGAGTGATCATCTTTCCACCAAAGGGACTTTGCAGTTTTATAAACTCCTGATTCCCAAGGCTGTTAAATCTCAGGACTTTACTTATGGCTATCAAAGATGGAGGCAGCTTTCTTTTGGGATAACACATAACACCCTGAAACTCTGAGAACATGGGTTATCCTCTGTGTAATCTCAATTTCTAGATGATTTTTATTTTCCTCAAAGTGCAGGTGTTACTGCAGCTGCACTGATTAAACACTGAGATTTCCACCGAAAAAAACTTGAGTCGAAATAAAAGCTATCCCTGAAAATTTTATAAAAATATTGACATGTGAACATAAGAACATAAATATTCATTGTAAAAACATGAATCTTTATTATTTTGGTTATATTCCTTCCTATCTATTTTATGTAAAAGTGTTTTTGTACTTGAAATAAGTGAAGATGTATTCAAATTTAATAACAATGCAATGACTTTACTTGAGACATGGGTTTCCCAATCACTGTCTGAAAGAAAGAATAAGTGAAATAAAATAATCTAAATACTTAAGAAATTGGGTAAATTTTGCTGAGTGATATTCTAATCACTTTATACTTTATATTTGTATTTACATTCCTATGCTGGAATGATTTGAGTCAGACTCAAAGGTGGAGACAATTAAAAAACAAAGGAAACATAATGAGTTAAAAGAAGAACCAATAAATAAAATGAATCGCAAAGTGATAGCCACAAATACAGGCAGGGAGATCCTCTGCATTCTTGGGAACATGGGCCAAGACATCGATCTGTCTTTGTGCTTCCTAGCAGGTAATAGGAGGAAGAAAATATATAGCTCCACGGATTCCATGAGTTAAAAAAAAGTCAGTTAATTTGGACAAATACAAATATTACTTCTAATGCAACTAGAGAGAAATTGCTCTTTGTTCTTTAATAGAGACACTGTGAGATATATTTAGCAAACACCCCTCATATCATCCTTCAAATAAACACGAGGATATGTGTAACTGTGTTGCTTCTAGGTATAATATACCTTTATACAAGCTGATGGCAGAGAACAAAGCCCAGTTTAGTAAAAAATCACTTCACCCAGGGATGGTGTATTACAGTCAACATACAATTCTCTCTGAGTCTGGCTTAATTCAGAGATAGATTTTATTGCAGATGGAATATATAGGCAATAAGTATACTTTTCACAGCACTTTTTCTTCTTAGAACTTAATGCGTTTTATAAGTCTAAGTCTTTCATCTCATTCTAGGCTATAAGTTTCAGGAGAACAAATCAACACTGTGTCCCCAGATCCTAGCAAGCATCTGACGTACAGTAGGCATGCAAATATTTGCTCAATAGTAAATGCATCATTTTCAGGGACCTCCACAAATACTACTCCTTTCACTCAACATTTCAGAATTTTCTCCCTAGAAGCACCTGGAAGGCAGGTATTGCATGTAATATATCCTTATGAAGGGACATGATTAACACAATCAGTTGTTCTCACTTGAGCTCCTTTCCAATCATGCTGGGTGATTATAGGTACATTTCTTGAAATTAGATAATGCTAGGCTTATGTAGCAATAAATGATCATCTCTCACAAAAATAGTGTACTAGGAAGCCAGCATAATGTTTGTTAATTTTAATCACACTTGAGCACTCTGAGAACAGTGGTAAAGATGCATCTCAGAATTATCCCACTCAACAGGAGAGGGAACTGTGGTATTAAATACCAACTTCCATCAGTCATAGGTTGAGGGGTACTCCCAGAGGAATGTTAGTCCCTTGGCATATATAGCCTGTCCTGTTTGAGGCAGAGCAAAATCTCGGGCCTATAGAAAATTCTTTGAACCGGTAAATCCTATGGGAATAGCAATTAGGCACTGACACTGTCTGCTATAAAAACATGTTAAAGGAGACATAGTGAATATTTAAAAAAGAAGAATTAGGTAGAATTTGAAAATTTCCCCAAATAATATTCTATCTTTAGACTGTCTTTTTTAGCATCAGGAAGCAACCCAAAAAGGAGGAGATGAAGAAATCATGTGGCGCATGTGCCCATGTGTGTGTTTGTGTATGTACGTGCTTGTGTGTGTGTGTGTGTGTGTGTGTATGCATGCTGTTCATTCACTTCTGTACTCCTTCCACACTTTTGTGGGCTCAGATAGCACACTTTCACACTTAATAATCATGAAGTCCCCAAAAGACTTTTATACTACTTGAATTAAACTTCAATTTTAACCATATGTCTTTCAACAGTTGTGACACCAAAAGTATCTCATCATTGTGAAATGTTTCATAAAATACAAAGTTACCCTGGTTGACAACTTCTGACCTAAATAAATGTATCTGATCGACTTTTGAATTGCTAAAAATAATTTCAAGTCTCTTTAAAACTGCACAACGTTTTCATAATACATTCATCTGAGGAATATGGCGCCTTTAAATCTGTTTTGTACAAATTACTAAGCTTCTGAATTCTGAATTAATCCTTGGTTCACTGTAATTTTAAAAGTCTCCTGTAACTTGAGTAGTTTTGATTTGAGGAGAAAAAGAGAGTTCAGGTGAGTTGAGGCAAATTTTTCATAGCACTATTATTCCAACATTAGATAGCATAATATTTGAATATTTCTTATCTCAACTATCCATGTAACTAGGATCCCAAGCACTCCTTGAATAACCAAACAAATCAGATACAAAGAAGGAGGAAGGTAATATAAAGGAAGGAGGAAGGGAAGAAGATAAATTAGAAGAGAAGTGGGAAGTGGAGGAGGAGGAAGGAGAGGAGGAAAGGGTGCAAAGAAAAGAAGGGGGACAGGGAGGAGACTAGGGGACTGAAGAACCCGGGATAGTTCATAAGTGTGCATAATCATTTCTGTTGGTGCAGTGAAAAGAAATAGGCATGCATTTTGGAAGCTCACTGACCTTGCTTTGATTTCTGACCACTTCTCTTCCACTGTATGATGTTGTCTAATTACTAAGTACTCTCTAAAATGTGCTCCATTGTTCAAGTTCCTCATAGGTTCTATGGAGATTTCAATAAACAACTAGAACTGTGCCAGACATGATATGTGTTAGTTTCCATTATCCTTTCCTGTTTATATTCATGTGACATTTTTCTTCATTGAATTCATAAAAAATTTTCATGTATTCCTGAAATCCAAGAATATGATGCAGGACAACATACATTCCATGCAAAATTTTTGTGCACCAAAGTAATGTGTGTGTGTGTGAATTGGTCAAATTTCTGCTTCTTGATTCTTATGTCACTCTGTAACTTAGCAATTCCTACCTAGGTACAAATGTCCTGCTCTCTAGGTCACTGAGATAAATAGACCTGATACTAAAATATAATATAAGACTTCCAGCAATCAAAGGTTCAGGAGATGAAGGGAAGCTGCTTCAATATTAATGTCCACATTAAAAGAAAACTACCCCTATTTAGATAATTGATACTAGTTTTCTATTCTCTCATTATGTAAAAATTAAAATATTATGTTATTGCTACTTAGAGAAAGATTTTCTGATGATTTCTATAGTAAATATGTCACTAGCTCATTTTTCTATTTCTCATGTTGAGATATTGAGTTAAATTTACTCTAAAGTGTTCCTCAGACTGTTGAAGAAAAAAATAATCCCTTCTGCTTAGAATCTGGCCTTTTGCACTGTTTACATATTTTTCCATTTAATGTGGAATAGTATATGATCAGTTTATTCAAAGATGTCTATCTCTGACTGTCTCCCTTTTCCTATCCTGACTTTCAGCTTCTCTTTTTGAACTAAAAATGGTGCAATTGCTAGGTTTTCTATTTAATGATGTGCTTTCTAAGATGAAATATGTGCTTAAAATTATGCTGTTGTTGTCATGAATAAAGAGACTTCATAAGGATGTTGAAAATTTCAAGCCGGTGAAATAATGCCATCTCTTCACAATACTGAATGTCCTGTTAAATAACCTGTGAAACTCCTTTCAGCAAACTCAAATTATTTACAAATATTGAATTTTAAAAAATACAGTTATTCAAGGGAGACATAAATAACAAGTTCAATTCCTTGACTAGTCAATGCCTTTAATGAAACTGCAACATGTAGACATGCTATTGTACTTAAGTTTATGCCTCATATGAAAAGACATCATAAGATACAACATCAGAAAAATACTCCCCCAGTGAAATAAGAGGAATTCTATTACTGGAAATCAGAAGGAACACTATCCTAGAGCCTTAAATGAGTAATTTATGACCCACTAGCAAAGAAGAGGTCTTATTCATAGCCTACTTCAGGCTGGGCAATCAGGAAAGCAGATATCTGAGATGGAAGATTGATGTGAAGAATGATTATCAGGGAGTATTCCTAAGATCAATTCCCAGGGAACGGAAAGGGAAAGGAAAAAGAAAAAGGGAAAGAGAAAGGAAGGGAAGGGAAGGAAGAAAAATTTGGTAGAAGATGCTAAGCTATGATGCAGTTCCAAGCAAGTCTTTTGCCAACTACATAGGGAGCTTTGAATCAAAGATGGCTGTTCACAGTTTTAAAAAATTCATATGAGGAACCTTAACATTTCCATGTTAATAGGGAAGAACTTTGGCAAAGGAGGTTTTTCTAAAATGAGGCAATTATGAAGAAAATTAATCACTGAGATCCGGATACTAGACCCAGCAGCTGATGCAATATGTCTTTCATTTCTGAGGAGGTTTAAGAAGTACACCATAGCAATTAATAATGCTATCAAGATTTTTCCATTATGTCTTTGTCAAAGCCACTTCTCAGTATCATTGAGCCCTTAGGAGCCATCTAAGAAATAAAATAAATTGAAAAACAGTGGGTAGGAATAGACTTACATTTTTTGAAGGCATCAATAACTGTGGCTATTGCCCAGGCAAAACATTTAGACAGGTGGATATATGAAAGTATAAGGAGCTAAAGCTTTTCTCTCAGATTACACTGTTGGTTAGTGTAGTTTCAGGTCTCTATGGTCTCCCATTCCTTACTCTAGAAAATCCTGAACATAATACTTCCCTCTTAATCCCTAACAAGCAAGTCTAGATTAAAATGGTCTATAAAAGTTGGGGGGAATTAAAAGCATGTATACAAAGACCATAAATGTTTGGAAAAAAAAAATGACTGTATTTTCACGGCCAAACTCTAACAGATTTCCCCAAGAAAACGCCTTCCTTCATCTTGCTCAATGAAGAGGGATATTTGGTGTGAGAAAAATGCGAAGTTACATCTCTTGGTTGCTCTTAGGAGTCAGAGTCAGAGAAACTATTAGTCCCACATTTATAAACTCTTGTGCATTGTCCCAAACTTTGGGAGATCCACTGTGTGGTCATGTTGGAACTATATTTAACTGGATTGTTAGGAATGGAAGAAAACAATGAAGTTGTTCACTTATTCCCTAAGGGTTTAAGCCTCTTATATATTCTACCCCAAAAGTTTGTGTCTTACAATTGAAAAAATGGATTACTCCAAACTCCTTTGGATATCTGTCAAATACTTTAGAGGATCAATTATCCTGGCTTAGTAGTTGACTTTAGTTTTACCCAACAACTCTGAGTTTTTGAGGTTAAAACACTCAAGAAATGAAATGGAGGCATGATAGTTACAGTCTGACCTCACCAAAAAACAAGCCAAATATTGAAAACAGCTGCAGATCCACTTGACAGTATGAAATATAATCAATGATATAATCACTATTAGCAGTCATGAAAAAATTCAGGATGAACCAGTAGAGGTAGCAGGATGTTCATAGACTTGTCTTCTCTGCGACAGCCATATTGGACTCAATTGCCTACATCTCTATCTTGAATCCAGTAACACTGCATGTTGATAGACAGAATGCCAGCAATTCTGCTGTCCCTGCTGGAAAATGCAACAGCCCCCAAGTTAATGCACAAATATGAATCCTGTCAATGATGGTGATATTGGGTCTGTTGGTGGCCACTGTAGATGACACTGACTAGCCACAGTGGAGCCAGGACCCTCTCTTGAGAGAATCTGATTCCCCAGAACTTTGGGGGAAGATATGTAAAGTATGTATTTCTAATTTCTGTTTTTCCCTTATAAACTGGAGTGCCACAAGCCTGTGGCAATGTTTAGACTTTAAAAACTTTAGTCATGATTATATTCTGAATCCTTTCATCCCACAAAACTTAAATGTGGTATGAAAAATGTGAGTTAAAGGGTACCCTAGTCAAAACTCATTTTAGGGGGGAGATCCATGGTTAATTCTAAGACAGGAGTCATCTCTCTAAATGGATAGGTCAATCGGATTTTTCAAATTGAATGATGAGGTAATTTTATGCTGCCTTCCTAGGTCGAAGACCAGTAGGCAAGATGCCCAAGCAGTGTGCTGAGGTTGGCAGGCTGTGTACTTAGAAACTGTTTAAATTTTAGTTCCACAAATTCAGATACTCCTACTAGTTTAATTAAAAGGTCTTCCTTTGACAGGCGATAGTTTTATACACACTCACTATTATTCAGCACATTTCATGAATTCTGTTTATATCTAGTAAGACTTGTTTCTAGAGTAACAGAGAAGCGAAAGTTTAACACATCTGTTTCTGACACTGCTTACCCCCAGGGACTCTCCACAAGTCAGACTCAAGTGGGCTCAAACTCCTAAGTTTCATCACATCAATTCAGCAGATATGTTAGATAATTAAATTTTAGATGGAGGTTAAAGAAGGTGAGTCTCAAAACTGATCCCTAATATCCCCCAGTCACATCTCTGGCAGCCATATTAGGGAAAAATTTAGTCAATTTATTCTCCCAAAGTTCTTAAAATCAACCAGTTTGAGATAATTGGAGCATGAGTGGAAGGAGACAAGCATTTTAATATTGACATCTTGATTCCCAGGAAGTCTAAGATTCACTCACAGCCTAACATTCCATCTCAGATTTGAGGCAGGCTGTTGCTGTGAAAATGCTACAAGAATATTAAAATACTGACTTATCTGCAATAATATACCATAAAATACCCAGATCTACATCATGTTTCTAAGGCTAAAATATAAATATCAGGGAGTCTTCAGATTGTAAAATAAGCACAACACAGATTTTAGATTGTGTTACAAATTCAGTCCCCAAACTTTTGTATGACCTGGGAAACCCAATTTTTATCTCTGAAATAAAGAGGAAGAATCATATGATAACCAGGAATCGTGACCTCTAACATCCCACAACTCTACATTTATATCTACAAAAGTAATAATTCAAGATAAAACAAATTGTTGAATCTTGCTGATAAAAGCTTTTCGATCTATGTTCTTTCCTCTTACCTAGTTGGTGCCAACTAAATTCAATTCACCAACATCTCTTGGTTAAATTATTATAATTGTCTGACTACTCTAATTCTAGCATTACCTTGCCTTCAATTCCTGAACTGCTTACAGGTTTTCATGTTCAGAAACACTCATATACCTTGAAAGACTCAGTGTGATCTGGACCCTACGACAGATTTGTTTCATTTTTTATCACATTTCTATCTAGCACTTCATTCAAATAAACTGTTTATTTTTCTTTCACACTCAGTACCTTCCAAACTCATTAGCACACTTTCTCATTAATATGCTAACTCCCATATCTTCATTTTTATCTCAAGAATAGGCTTTTCATATGACAAGATCAAATACACATTCATGATAAAACCCTCATGAAAATAAGAATAGAAGACACATACCTTAAAATAATAAAAGTAATATATGATAAACTCACAGCAACATCATAATCAGTGGTGAAAACTGAGAGCCTTTCCCCTAAGATCTAGAAAAAAAACAAGACTGCCACCTCTAACCACTACTATTCAACATAGTTCTAGAAGTTTTGGCCAGAGCAATAAGGAAAGAAAAGGATATTAAAAGAATTCATATTGGAAAAGAAGAAATAAAACTATAATTGTTTGCAGATGACATGATATTATGGCTATAAAATTCTAAGGACTCCATGAAAAAAAACTGATAGATTCAATGAGTACAACAAAATGGCAGGATATAAAATCAACAAACAAAAATCAGTAGCATCCTTACGTGCAAACACATGAAGTAAAGGAAAAAGAAATTAAGAAAGAAATCCCATTCACAATAGCACTGCAAAAGATCAAATACCTGGGAATAAACTTAACAAAGGGGGTGAAACACCTCTACAATGAAAACTATAAGACCGTAACAAAAGAATTTGAAGAAGACACAAAGAGGGAGATCATGCCATCCTCCTGGACTGGAAGAATCAACACATAAAAAAATGGTCATCCTACCCAAAGCATTATCTAGGTTTAATACAATTCCAATGAAAATCCTGGGGACATTTTTCAAGGAAATAAAGCATATAATACTGAAGCTCATATGGAACCACAAAAAGCCATGAATACGCAAAGCTATCCTAAGAAAAAAAAAGAACAGCAGAGGAATCACACTCCTTGACTTTAAATAATACAGAGTGATCACCACCAAAACAATATGGTACTGGAACAAAAACAAATCAGCAGAATCAAACTGAGATCCCAGAAATAAAATCACAATAATATAGACAGTTAATCTATGACAAAAGTGCCAAGAATATACAATGGGGGAATGAAAGTCTATTCAACAAATAGTATTGGGAAAACTAGAAAGACATCTGCAAAAACAGCACCATGCACAAAAGCTAACTCAAAATGGATCAAAGACTTGGACGTTAGACCTTAAACCATGAAATACTTAGAAGAAAATGTGGGAAAAAACTCTCCATGACCTCATTCTCAAAGATGTCTTTGCAGAAGGATCAGTGACTGCAAAAGAAACAAAAGCAAAACTAAATAATTGGTGTTACATCAAGCTGAAAAGCTTATGCACAGCCAAAGAAATGACTATTAAAACAAAAAGAAAACCCATGGTGAAGATATTCACACAACATACATCAGATAAAATCTTAATCTTTGAAGTATACAAAGAGCTCATACAACTGAACAATAAAAAAGCAAATGATCCACTCAAAAAATGGGCAAAAGAACTGAATAGAGAACTATCTGAAGAAGATACACAGATGATGTACAGACACCTGAAAAATATTCTACATCACTCATTATCAGAGAAATGCAAATCAGCACTACACTGAGATATGACCTCACACCAGTGAGAATGGCCTATATCAAAAAGATTAGACATAGCAGATGCTAGAGGGACTGTGAGGGGGAAAGGAAACCCTCCTACACTTTTGTGGGAATGTAAACTGGTGTAATATCTTTGGAAATCAGTATGGAGATACCTCAAACAAAGAGAGATGGATCTACAATTTGATCCAGCAACCTCCTTCATCAGCATATAATCAGAGTATACAAAATCTCTAATCAGAAAAAACAAACATCTGCACCTATTTTCATAACAGCACAGTTCATAATAGTCAAGACATGAAAACAACCTAAATGCCCATCAACAGATGACTGGATAAAGAAGCTCTGGTATATGTACTCAATTGAATTCTAGGCCTCCGTCAAAAAAAAAAAAAAAGATGAAATTGTACCCTTTGCAACAATTTGGATGGAACTAGAGGGCATTAAGTTCCGTAAAATAAGTCAGAAAGAAAAAGAGAAACACAGGACGGTTTTACTCATATTTGGAATATAATGAAATAAAACAAATCAACACACAAATACCAACAATATACAGGACTCTGGTTGTATGGGCAGGGGTAAGAGGGTAAATGGTGGTAGTGAAGACACTGGAACTCTGGTGGTGGGTGTGGTATGAAATATAGACTGGGATGCAATTCAGTATCATAAAATGAATATAGGATGGTGAATTAAAGAAATAACATTGCTTTTCTTTTTTTTAAAGAAAGGGCTTTTCTGGGGCTTTCCCTCATGACTCAGGAAGTTGAAACACTAGTGCATGGACCATATAAAGTTCAAGGACCCAGGTTCACAACCCATGACCCAGGACCAGGGTGAAAAATCTAAGGAATAAGATAAACAAATAATGCTTCTTCACTCTTTCCTTGTCTGTTTTCATGCCAGCCTACCTTCCTTTCTTTAAAAACAAACAAAAGAGGCTATCCTGATCCACCTAGATCACTTATCTTTATGCTGTCTGCCTCAATGTCATGTATTTTGTTTGTGGCATTCATTGAAACACTATTGGAATATTTGGGGGAATTATATGTTGTTTATACATATATCCCTCAAACGATTTCTTGTTTTTATAATGTTTATATTCCCTGAATCTGGAACAATATCCTGCACAAAGAAACTAAGAACAGTTGTGAAGATTGAAATACCTCTAATAAAATGTCAAATGCTATATAGCAGACATGCATAAAAGAAAAATGTGTGTAATGTTGCCTGTCATGTGATATGTTTTAAATTGCTGATGAGACTGCTTCTTTATGTTTGAAAAATGTCCTGTTTCAAATATTCTCCATATACATTATTTAAGAAATACACAAGAGCCATGCATGATACAAAAACTTCACACATTATCTCTACTTAATTATCATACATATATGTTATGGTTTCAGTCAACTACTATTGTAAAGCAGGAAATAGAAATACAATTTCTGTTAATCAAACTTACTCATTTGGATCACGAATAGTCTAAACAGAGTACACATGAGCTAATGCTTCAGTACAAAAAAAGGCAAGGTATGCTTCTGAAATAAACAAAAAAATACTGAAATGAGATAATCTTGAAGAACTGCATAGAAATCTACAAAGAGTCATTGTGGATTTACAAAAATAAATCTCTTCATACATGTCAAGTAATGCAATGCAATTTGAATGAAAAAGATTGTTTAAATTTTATTTGAGGAACATTGCATTATAACCACATAAGTTTAAAGAGCATATTATTAAAAATCAACATTTGAATTTATACAGTTGGTTTTAAAAATTTACTTCCAATTCAAATTTATTATAGATTTTCTCATTCTGTAGAATTGAGGCTAGTTCACAACAAGACTCACTCATCTTTAGGATCTGAAGGAGTGATCCTATGGTTTATCACTATCATTTCAAGATCTGAGGTTGAAGCAAGACAAGAAAGCTAAAAAATTCTATTCTAAATATTCTCCTTCTGCTTTTTCTTCCTTCTTTTCATCTTCTTCACCTTATCTCCAATGAGGAAGAGAACTACAGCAAATTGGGTTAATGGGATAAACAAGACAAGAGAAAAGGAGGCAGAGAAAGAGAATAGAGTTGCTGAAGACAATATTTAGAAATGAGGTTCATCTTTTCAGAAAGAAATCAATTAAGCTAAATACAAATCATGTTTCAAACTACCTAGACACGCCTATAGATAGAAAATGAAAGCAAGAAAATCAGATACTGAAATCATGTCAGAGAACAAACATAAATTTTTGCAATCACTTCTTTTGTTCTCCCTTCAAGCTAATACGGTCTTTTGTTCCATGTGCATTCTATTAAAACAAGACATTCATAATGATGTATACATTGGATTCATGATACAGGGAGAGTTTAATGCAAGCATCTCCAAAGCAAGATGAAATGCAGAAGCATACCTGTAAACTAGATTTGAATGAGAGAAAAATGAAGGGCACTTTGCATGAAGACTTTCGCTCATTCACATCAGGTAACCAATGTTTATGGTGAGCAGGCCTTTCTCTGGTAGTCCCAGATCACACATCTACTCATCCTGCTTAAAATCTAAGTCTATATTTCTGGCTTTAAGTGATATCTGATCATTCCCAACACAACTTCTTCCAAGTTTTATTAAAAACACATATATACAATGACAACAATTGCATGAAAACAAACACAAACACGACACATACACAAATCACACTGTTAGGTAGGAATTTAGTCAATATGTCATCGACATATGGAAGACATTTCTACTGTCAAGAATGATTTAAATCAATTAACCATGTTCAAAGGGTGAATTATCCCTCTACACTGTCAGAAACATCATGTACGACCTATGTAGATAGATCCTGTATTATTCACTCAAGACCCTTGCTAATCAACACACTGGTCAGTTACATTACCTCTCTTAATGCTGGAAGGGGAAGACATTGTTAAGTTGTTGTGGCTTTGAGATTCTGGTATTCCAGTTCTCCTCATGTATGCCTCCCATCAGTATTTCTTCTATTTTCATTTAGATAATGAATCCTAGTTGATAGACCTGTCTGAAGTCAAGTGCTACAGGTGATGACAGAGAAGGCAAGAGAGTTTAAGATGAAACTTTTCCTGTACATCATATATTCACAGTGAGATGATCAGACCACGATGATGAGAAGCTCTCCTGTACGTCAGGCAGACCCCCGCTGCCTTGGGGGGTGGGGGGCAGCACATGCATGAACAAAAATGGAAATGTGCTTGTAGCCATGCACATCTGTTTATCTTTAGTTCAGCGTGGCCAGCTTCTAAATAAATAGAAAGTGAGACCAAAAACAATCTGTCTATTGGCAAACATGGGTAGAAATCCACTTATAGAAGGATGGACAAAAAACCAGAAAGAATAAAATGAGGCTGTGAAAAAAAAAAATTGAAGTTGAAATAGAAAAGAAAACTCATCTGTTAGAATCATAATTTATATACTATCTGGAAGAGGCTTTAAATCATCAACCTATTATTTAGAAGAAAAAAAACTATAGTTTGACATCTGCATTAGAAAGCCAAGAAGACAGGACTTCAATGCATTATGAATACAAAGTTATACAGAAACAACCAGTTAAAATGAATATATGGGATTTAAAGGGAGAAAAGTAAGACAAGGAAGAGTAAAACAAAGAAAATTAATGCTACAATATTAAACTGAATTTGAATTTGAAGTGACATTAATTTGTAACAGCATCAAGGAAAACCAAATACATAAATCAAAGGAATAACTTGAAAAGATATTTGTCATAGCAAATTATAAGGTCAGAAAAAGCAAAACTCGAAAAGGCCATGATTTTTGAATAGGGTTGAGAAGAGTAAGGAACATGAAAATTTGGCATAGAAAAAATGTTAAAGTCAAAGAAAGCATATCTAAATTGGAAAAATATAGGGAGATCAAGACCAAGATCATAATGTTCTAGGTAAAAGAAATAAAAAGAGATGATGCCTTATGAAGACAAAAAACCATTTTTTTCAATCCTACAAACTCCAGGAAGAAAAACAGTTTTCTTTTAAGAACAAAACCTCAGATCTCTCCTTTACCATAAACAGTGGAGACATAGCTATAAACTCCTTTGAGAAAATGAATTGGAATAGAAGAAATAACTTGAGTATTCAGTTCACCTTCCATTACTAAGAGCGACAGAAAGGAAGAAAAACAAGGTAACATATAGGATGCTCATTTTGAGCATTAGTGCTTGATGTGAATTATCTCATCTTAACACTATTATCTCTCCCAATAAGTACATTGAGACTTAGAGGCATAAAGCATTTTCCCATTTTTCTACAGCTTATAAATGTCCTGCTTGAATTTAGGCTCACAATTTTAACCATTACGCTAAAATCCTTCCTTACTAGGTTTGAACTACAAATTTCAGTTTAGATGAACTGATTGTAACCTGGTGCTGAAACTTGGCTCAGTTGTTTCTTTTCTATTTTTACTCCTAAGCATGTCCTGAACAAAGTATTTTCCTTTATTGCACAATTCATACAATGTCTATTGCCACATACAGCCCCCTTAAATAGTAAAGAAGATGCTGCTCTTTTCCAGAATGTACTGGGCATGGCTAATTTGCATATAGCAATTACCAAGGTAGTGCTGTTTAACACCTTCATACACTTTAACTCACTGATCCCCATGTTACCAATGAGCACAAAAGCATAGAGAGAGCAAATAACTTGTCTAAAGCCACTCAACCTTCAAGTGGCAGAGTCTGGATTTGATCTTAACGTCTATGTAATATGCTTCCATTAAAATAATTGAAATACTAAAAATTTTGTTACATAACTTGATTCCTTGTCTTTATTTATTGAGAAAAATAAAGTAACTTAATCACAAAAATAACCTCTCCCCCAAAATTCCAAGGTTTATCTTCTTACAGCAAAAATATCCTTCTGATAACTACCTTTCATAATCAGAATATAAGACAAAGTCAATATGTATAGGAGAAAAGAAAAAGAAAAAAACATTAAAATGATGAGACTATTGCTGATCATAGAATTCTGATGTTTTCTTCTTTACTTGTGTTCTTCAAATTTTATATCTTTCCCCCTTTAAATTAATATCGACTTATACAAGTAACATGAAAACACATTTGTGTAACAAATGATACATAGAAATGTTAAGAAAGGTAACAGAATGGTGAGAGTGTTTGAGTTGTTCAAATTATTCATAATCAGTATACCTTATTTTTATCATGAAAAAAATGATCATTTTTAATAAAAACAATTACAACTTATTATCATGAAGTTCATACATGGCTGGTCATTCTCAGTAGAGCAGACCTCACACATGCCCCCCCATTCAGAAAACACTAAAGCTCTGTCGTGGGTCACAGGAAGCCTCTGGATCTGCTTCTGATTTTGTTTTTGTTTGATTTACTCAGACTGTCAATGTTATCATTTGAAATTTCTGAGTACATAAAACTATTCTGAAAATCCTCAAGAATTCTCAAGATCCCACAGATTCCATTTTATTGAAACTTATTTAAATAGTATTTCTCAGATATAATCTTTTGAATCTATTTAAATTGTACTGAAGCAGCATTGTGCTAATGTTATACAGACTTAAGGTGCATAGCCTTATAAATAAGCATCTGTATATACTATATTAAGTTCACTGCTGACAGTCTAATCCAGGCCCTTTGCTACATGCAGATATAATCTTAACTTTTTTAAACCAAGGAAATAATTTATCAAAGATACTAAATATTACATATTTATATATGCAAATATATTAAATATTCATTTGAATATTACAATTACCAAGAGAAAAATAGTTGGTGTAAAATCTATATTATTCATTATGAGTAATCTATTCATCTATACTAGCAGCTAAATATGGTCTTGTCTCATTTTTTTTAATTAAAATTATTTAACCTATATTTTAGTGATTCATAGGCATCAGGCACAGAATTAAGGGAAGCAAAACACCTTATTCAGCAGAATTCTATTACACTAAAATATCCATTAAATGAAAAATGCTATTTTTAAATGAAATTCAATACCAATGAATATGAAGGAGTAGACATAATTACTCTAAACAATTCTAAGTGCTAATATAATACATATTAAGGAAATTCCAAAAAAGAATATTTAGAATATTTGCTATTAATAAAATATCAAACATCTTTATCAGACACTAGTCTGATACATTGATATTTCTTTTATCTTATCTCACAGTCATCACTTATTAACTTAGAAGTAATATTCTAAGGTACATTCTTCCACAATGCAGGATTTAGCAATCAATTTGACATTTAGTGCAAGTCTTGAGATAAGGAATCATCTAAATTTAGTTTCCAAGGCAATGCAAATCCAAGTATAATCATCATTAGTACTCAAGCAATTGGCATGAGCTTGCCTTACACATTGTGAATGAGCTCATACGTTACATAAGAGTCTGTGGATAAAGCAATCTACATAATTTCCTTCTAACACAAAACAAGATAAAAATTAATGCATTGAGATCTTGAGACTAGAATCTTCCATGAATCTTAATGATGAATTTGGACATAAAAAAGGAAATGAAAGGCAGAGGTAGAGAGAGAAGGGTGAAAAGAGGTTGCAGTCTGGTGGCTAGAATCATAACATACATTTGATGTGACTATTGGTCCATTAAAATATTGTTGAAATATTTAGTATATATTAGAAACTGGGGATGTGAAGATAAGCAGAAAAGAGAGGCTTCAAGTCCCAATGCAATTCAAAATCTTCTACCTAGCAGATACATAAATTACAAGCTCTGGTTCCCTATTCTAATTTCTTTTATCTAAAACTAGAAACCAGCAATTAAAGGTAGGGAACTTAGTTCTTTTGAGATGCCATTACAACTATGATTCTCCAAAACCATTTTTCTAAACAAACTGAAAAATGTTCATTTTAATTATTCAGATGCAGCTCTTTTTAAGAAAATTATATGAAAAAAAGAGGGGTGGTAGTAGGAAACTTTTGGAAAGTATGGACAAGTTTATGGTACTGATAGTGATCATCATTTTTTTGGTATATACTTTAATTGAAACTCATCAAGTTGTATATATGAGGTACTACAACTTTTTGTATATCAATTATGTATCAGTAATAATAATAATAATCTCTAAGAAGAGAGGACGGAAGGAAAAAAAGAAAGAAGGAAGGAAGGGAGGGAGGGAGAAAACTGACATTCGCTTGTATAGGTCAAAGATTTGAAAATTGCTAAATGCTTATTTTTTTAATTTTCTGAAAGTAGAGGGTTTTTTTTTGCCTCTTCTTAATTCTTTCTTCAATTCATTCTCCCTAATGTCAGCCCCAGCTTATCTTCCAAACTAGCAAGTCGATAATATAGATCCCTTTAAAGATCATCCAGAATCACCCAATACATTCAAATCCATTTAGTTTCTTTCTGCATTTGAACCTATGAAACCTAAACCTTCATATGTGTGCACTACTTGTTCTCCCCTATTCATACCCTGTTCTAGTCCCCCTGTGGTTCTTGCACAGATAGTATCTTCCTCTGATATCATCTCCTTTTGTATTCATCCATTAGTCTATTACCCTATATTCACCTGCTCCAAGACATCTTCTCTGAGCCACTAAACAGAATTCACTCCTTTCATTATAATTCCCTGGGATATAATTTCCCTCCCCACCTCCACCCCTCTCTCTCTCCCTCCCTCCCCTCCCCTCCTTTCCTTCCTTTCTTCTTCCTTCCTCTCCACAAAATCACATTGGACTTAGAATCCAGTCAAACGTTACATAACTTTTCATTCAACTTTGTATTACATATACCATGGTGGTTCCCAAATTCCTACTGCCTAGTCACATAACAGTCATCCAGACATCTTAGCATTTCATACCAGCAACGACCTCATACATCTCATGTTTAACGTATCTCTTGTGAGCATCATTTTCCCTTTTGCTTGGTTCAAACTTACTTTTTTTTGTGTTGTTTTTTTTTCACCATGGTCCCTAAGGGTACTAAATGCCATACACATTGCTCATGCTGCCAGTAAAAATTCACACATGGTGAATGACCTAGCAACAAAATTCAAAGTATTAATGACTACAAAATCAGTGATGATCATTGCTCACCGGTCTAGCATGTCCCATTTCACCATATTTAGGATCTTGAAAAACAAGAAAATCATAATGTAAGCTGTTAAAGTATCTGCTTGATTGAAACAATAAGACTAACAAATTCATGAAGGGCCTGAATCAGATACAGAGAACCGTCTAATGACCTGGATTGAAGACCAGACACAGAAACAAATCTCTCTCAGCACCATGATGATTGTCACCTAAGAAAAAGAAATCTTTACAATGCTTAAACAAAAGACTGGATTCAACTGTACTGTCAAATTTACTGTTAGTTCTAGGTAGTTTAAACAATTTTAAGAACGGTTATTCATTACAGAATGTTAGAGTGAGTTGTATATCTGTACATGATGATGAAAATGCAGCTGAAAAGTTTTTGAAATTCTAGACAAAATGATTATAGAGGAAAATTACTTGCCAGAGAAAATCTTTAATATGGATGCTACCTTCCTAAACTGGAGACAGGTGCCGGAAAGGATTTTTATCCAGAAAAAGGGCAAATCAATACGAGGTTCCGAGGATTTCAAAGAGAGGATAACAGTCTTGTTTGGAGGCAATGTTGCAACTGAAAATGAAAAGCCTGTGTGATCTGACACAGTGAGGACCCAAGAACTTCAAGTGTATCAACATGCACACATGCCCTTGCACCACAGAAATAATAAAAGTCATGGTTAACTCAGCTCCTCCTCCAAGATGGATGCTTGAATTGCTATGTCAGTGAAATGGAGAAGTACTGTTTGTAGAATAATATATCTTTCAGGATTTTTCTTGATGTTTATAATGTCTTGGACAGCCTACTTTTATTGGTGCTCTTATAATATTCAAATGGTATCTCTCCCTTCAAACACTAAATCAAAGAATTAGAGTAGCTTTTAAGGCTCACTTTCTAGGAAGGACTTTTGTCTGGCCATTGCTACCAGTGAGGAAGACAGTAGAAAATACTGACACAATTTGGGAAGGATTACAACATATGACTGCATCTAGAACCTCGCTTTTGGCTTGGAGTGGTGTCACTAAGGAATGCATGAGTGGTATCTGAAGAAGACACTCAAGAGTTGTATACATGACCTCTAAGAATTTTGAAGGATGAGAAGTTGTAAAAACTGTATTATTTCTATGACATTTGTATAAGACAAAGTCACATGATGAATTTCCCTGAGAGTATCTCCATCATTAAGTGACATGACTATAAATCCAAATTCCTTACTATGATTTACAAGATTGAGTCCTGTGATTAGAAACACTTTAATAACCTGTGAGTCATACACTTGTAAAATCCTCTCTTTTGGAGTACTGTGATTCGAGTCTGTGATTCGCTTCTATTCGATAGGATATGGTAGAGATAAAAGGATAGTTACTCCATAGTTACACTGCATTAGAAAATGCCGTCACAATAGACTGGAGCAAAAGATACTCCAAATGGTCATGAATAAGTCCAGTGCCATGTTATGAGAGGGTCATATGTCAAAGAAATGAGGATGATATCTAGTTGCTGAGAGTGGCCTCTAACCTTAAGAAGGTAGGGACCTCATTCTTACAAGCGCAAGGAATTGAGATCTGTCAACAACCACGTGAGCTCAGCTCCAGAAAGGAATATACTGGTCAGCATCCTGAGTACAGCTTTGTAAGACTAAGATGCTAAGCTGCAGACACTGTTAATTATGTCCAGACTCCTAATGCATGGAAGCAGTGTATTGATAATACATACATGCATTTAAAGCCACTAATTTTGTGGTAATTTGTCATGCAGTAACAGAGCAAGAGTATAAGCTATTATCACTTTCTCTACCAGCTTTCCTGAACTTGTACACTTACCAACGCTGCTCTGGCCACTTAGACCTTTTTCTGGTCCTCACTTCAGGGATTTTGCATATGTCAACCTCTCATCTCATGACTTTAGCCTCACTTTTCCTGCGACTGACTCTCTATCAGTCTACGCCTTTTTTGCTTTAGGTCAGCCCTCATCAGCTTGTCTGACTACCCTGTCTCAAAGTGATGCTCCTTTTTTTCATTATAGTTTAGAATTAAATATGTAAAAGGTAAATCAGACCTAAATTTAATTCATTAAAGTTTATAATATTTTAATTATTTACTTACTAACAATTATTTCTAGGTCCTCCACTAAAATGTAAGACTGTTGGAGGAAAGCATCTGTGTCTTAGGATATATATCCAGCATCTAGCCTGGCAAACAGTGAGCTCTTTCAATAAATAAGTGCTAATTGGTTAAGTAATAGAAGATCCTGCAGATTCTTACAGATAATAAGTTTGGATTTAAGCTGAAGGTGGTCATGATTCAATATATTATTTAGGATACCTACTGTGATGTTCTGACAGTTGATAATTGCCATAAATGATGAGACACTTTTATCATTTATTTTGTTATAAAGTTAATTAAACAGGAAAATGTGTTAAATGTGGGAAATGAAACAATAAGGAAAAATATCTATATGTGAATGTTGGTGTAGGTAGATAGAGGATGCTAGGAAACAGCAGGGGTAAATGATGGAAAACACATTTAACTGGTTGGAGATTGTTTTTGAAGGAAGAAGTAGGAGGAAGTAGGTAAAATGATCTTCCAGGTTTATAATTTGGACCCCAGAAATGGGGGGATTTAAGTGTGCCACTAACTAAAATTCAAAATATGGAGAGAGGATGTCTTTCTGTTCTATACAAATATATAAATATATGTATATATCTTTTCAACTATAAAGTGAATTGTTTGAGGGTAATATTCATATCATTTAGAACAGTACTTTATAAACAATAAATGTCAAATGAGTGCTCTTTAATTTGAATTGCTGAATTAAATTTAGATCTGATATACCTTTTATATTTTTAATATTTATATTTTTAATATTGTGCTATTAAATGTAAGTATTTTCTTGAGATTGGGAAAAGCACTTGGCAGGAAGGAAGATTCAGGAAGTAAATGAGACAAAATAATAAGTTACATCTAGTATCAGGTTGTCTTGGATTGCAATGACAATATTTTTATAGTGTCTATTGCTTCCTTCCCTGTCCCAATTTTCAACTTGACTCTATTACATGGTGTCACTATTTTCTCATTTTATTAAAATTAGTGAACTATAAAAGCTACCAAGTAAAGCTAGGATTTATAAGAACCATATTATATTGAAATTTAAAGTAAAATGATTTTACAAATTATCTTGTGGATTTATACCTTCCCACAATGCAACTGAAATCCCGTCATATAGATGTGGTACAATTTTGACCTCTCTCTTAGGAAATGCTGACTTAATGAAAATGGACAACAGTTCCATACTGATTTCTGAAAATTACTAATGAACCAGTGAACTAATCACAGAATATTGATGCCTTAGGAAATAGATTGTTTGCTAGATTGATTCTACAATGTATGTATAAATGCGCATATATGTATATGTATATGTATATACTTACCTCATATATTTATATATCTCAAGGAACAGATAACTAGACAGATAGACAGACAGAAATCCTACAATGTGCAGAGAATTGTGTTGGTGAGACTTACATGATTTGTTTGAAACTTATCCTAAAAGCAACACAGATCTTGTTCAAAACATTGCTACAGTTGTTCTTAAGAACTGGCTTAATAACTGAATATATATTAGAGCATCTTATATCTCAACTATTCTGCTGGCACCCAGGAGTGTGAGATGATTAATTTTGAGATGCATTCTTAGCAAACACTTTAGTTTAATGAATTGAAGTGGAGTCCATGCAGTGTGGTTCCCTTCCATGGCATCACATATGCAGATCCAGGATTGCACATGGAGCCTACAGGTAAACAGAAACCTAAACTTAAGGAAAGAAAGAAGCTGTGTGATTTGGGAAGATATTGCAGAGCAGAAATGACAGACATTTGTGAGACTAAAGTTTGAGGAAGGAAAAGCTGTCAAAAATGTCAACAGAATTTTCAGCTTAGAGGTTCCAGTAACTGGTGAACTTATGAAGGGAGATAAGGAGTAAATGATACCCTATTTGAGCATAGGAAAGGGGTAGAAAAACTTTAATTTTAGTTAAAATAAATTACCAAGATCTTATTGGTAGAATACTGACATTACCTCAAATGAAGTAATATTTTCATACTTGACCTCTAAGAATAGTAGTGTACAAAGGTTCTAATATATTAGCATATTTGAGCAGATAAGCTTCTGGTAAAAAAAAATAAGCAGAGAATTATACATTCAACCTACTCAAGTACTGTACTATATAAAGGGCAAAGGATCAAAAAATTATTTCATCTAAATTCTATCTATAATGTATGGAACTTACCTTCCATCTAATAATTAGACCTAATGGAACATTCCAACTTAAAATCAGTATGCTGTAGACACAGTCTAATAATCCATAGCTATTATCAGACTATGATTAGCCTCAGGCTGAACACACAAATGGAAAACAATTGAGAAGTGTAAATATAAACAACATATCTCAACATCTTGCCTCCAATAAAAAACATTTCATACAAAAGTAGAGGTAAACAATTTTCTGTTTGAGTGTCTCCTACAGTCCATAGCAGTTATTCTTGAAGTACCTATTGAATTTATTTATGAATTATATGTATAATTTATTGTTCTCATTTTTATGCTGCCCTTTTAAAACAAAGATTATTAAAGCATTTTGTATATATGTTTAAAGTATAAAACATGTTCATCCTCACTACTATCATGGACACAACTATGATTCCGCTATATATATGGCAGTCACTGATGATGAAAGTTTTTTTTTTTTCATAATCCAAAGTTTGCAGTAATTCAGTGCATGGGATCTAATATGTTAAAAGCTTGCTCAGTATGATTTGGTACTCAGTACAATCAGATTTGGTTTCTATCAGTTTGCAAATTTTATCTTTTTGTGCATTAAAATATGCTTAAATATCTGCAATGTAATAGTACATTATTTTCAACAGTCTGATTATTATTTAAATATAGGAAGCAAGAAAACCATGAAAATAGGCAAACCAAGCTTAATTTTTAACAGGGAGGGGTTAAGTTCTTCCTTTCTATTAAAATAAATGCTGCATTTTTTTAAATGAAATGTTTTACTCTGTAATGATACTACATAAAATTATTTATGATCTCAGGGAAAAGATCTCCATTTTATGCCTTCTGCTATAAGGATCCAATAATGAATGAAACATTACAGGTGAAGTGAAGTTTATCTCAAGGTCACTTTCCCACTGATAGACTGCTCATCGTTAACAGCAGATCAGTGACTCATAAAACTGCTGTGCTGGGTTCACTTGATACTTGAATGGTGATGCATCTGCCTTGTTTTCATGTTCAGTAATGATGCTAATAGAGAGTGTGAAAATCCACTAACAAGATCCACGCCCCGAAATTACTGCCTCTCATAAAAATGTCTGATCGTGTCATTAAAGATATTTTGAAAGGTTTAATGGATCTCTGGAATCCTATGCTGGAAATAACCCAACTGTCACTCATTTGCTAAGAGAAAGTAGGTGAAAGTCAATATTTGACAAGGATGTGCAAAAACAGCCAACTGCTTTTGTCTGTTAAATGTATTTGTTCTTGAGCTCCAACTAGTTCATAAATATTTCCTTTGACTGATTTCTTTTATTCTCATATAGTTCTGTTTGTGGTTAATGGCATAAAATTTACACTCTTTAAATGTCAGATTAACATTTCTTATTCATACTTCTTGATAACCGCTACTCTCTAAATATTTAGAGTTTTTGCAGAATATCGCAAAACAGTATAGCTACTTCTCTGTTAAAAGTTTTATAAAAATATGTTTCCTTAAATCGATTTTTGGTCTTAGTATTTATGGGGTATTGTGTTATAACATGCCTCTAGAAGATTATTATGAAATTCAAACATCTATTAGGGTCCATATTGCTTTACAAAATAGTACGTATTTGTTGAAAACCTACTGTGAGTATTGCAATCTATATGAATTGTATGTTCACCAAATAATTTTAGCAGACATTTAAATTTGATATGAATATCAAAAATATGCAGCAAGAATAATATTGACATATTATCTCAAAGACAGGACAACAAAGAAATTATGGATTAATGGTATTTATACATCTTGAAAACATAGTAGACACACTATCAGTGAGTAGATTCTAATAATATGTTTGTTATGGGCTGAATGTTATATCCCCATAAGTCATATGGCAACACTTGACCGCTGAAGTGATGGTATCTGGAGATGGCACCTTTGCTTTGTGGAAGTCATTAAGGTTAAATGAGGTCATAAGGGTAGAGTCTTTATCCAATAGGATTAGTGCCCTGATAAGAAAAGAACCAGAGAACTTGCTCAGTCTTTCTGTGTTTCTAAAAGAAAAGACAATGCTAGCATACAGTGAGAAGATGACTACCTAAAAGCCAACAGAAGAAGCCCCAGAACAAAACCTACCTTGCCATATCTTGATCTTAGACTTTCCACACTCCAAAACTATAGAAATAAAGGTCCAATATTTAAGTCACGTGAGCTGTAGTATTTTATCACGGTAGTCTAAGCAAACTAATCCAAAATTCAACTGAGATTTATACCAGGCATGCATTTATGGTTCAACATGAGAAAATGTACTCATAAAATTCAGTAAGTTAATAGTTTCAAGAATAAATATCCATATTTATCTGCATTGATGCTGAAAAATTCAACATCTTTCATGACAAAAAATACACAAAAATTATTTTAATGGTACTTCCACTACATGATTATTATGAAAACATGAAATATATATGACTGAGATCTAAAACCAGTGTTTTACTTAATAGGGAAACACAGGCATTTCCATAACAGGAGTAAGGCAAAGATGATATCTACTACAATGTAACAGTGTTTTGAAAGTATCATACCATGCAACTGAAGAAGTGAAGAAGATGAGAATTGAACAGAAAAAGAAAAACTCTCTATACTTGCAGACAATATGATACTGCACCTGGGAAACCTGCAGAATCAAAGATAAAACCAATCTAAAATAAAAAAAGAATTTAGTAAGGAAATAAGAATAAATTCTCTTTATGTATTAAACAACAGCCAGGTGGAAGGTATAATGGAAGAGAAAGCTCATTAACAAAAACCAGATAAAAATGTTTAGAAGTAAACTTAGCAAAAAATATAAAATTTTAT
Source organism: Solenodon paradoxus (assembly GCA_004363575.1). Classification (NCBI taxonomy): domain Eukaryota; kingdom Metazoa; phylum Chordata; class Mammalia; order Eulipotyphla; family Solenodontidae; genus Solenodon; species Solenodon paradoxus. The sequence continues at coordinate 358,647 of RJWH01001406.1, read as the reverse complement.
CAAAAAATAATGTCAACAAAAAAATCCACAGAAGTAGCCCTGAACAAATCAAAAGACATCTTTTGTTCTTGGATAAAATGATTTAGTCACAAAGATGTTAATTCTCCCTATGTTAATTTATAAATTTAATGTAATCCCAATAAAAATATTAAGAGTATTTTTTAATCTATACAAGTTGATATTTTAAAAAGGCAGGTAGGACTAGCTAAGAAAGAATGGAAATAAATATGTAATTAGAGAGAAATAATTTTACATGATAAACTGCAGACCCTTTCTGATCAAATAACAATATGGTGACTAAATAGATAATTGATGAGACAGAACAAAAGTCCACTAATAGATCAAACTACAGATGAAAATTTAACATTTGATAAAGATGATATAAAAATTATAGCTATAAATATGGACCTTTTAATAAATCATGTTGTGTCAACTATATAGATGTTAGACAAGAGAAAACTTTAGCTCTATATCTAAATCATATCCAAAATATTATTAATAATTATAAGAATTACTAAAAACATAATTGTGATTAAAAAAATCATAAAAGTACTAGAAGAAAATGTGAGAAATTTCTCTATAAACTTTGTTAGGAAAGACTTTCTAACAATGTTTCAAAATCTACCTGCAATTGAAGAATGAAAACTTTGACTATGCAAAAGTAGAATAAAGAAAAAAATCAAGCAAATTAAAAAGTAATTGCCAAATAAAAGAGTAAAACACAAATTTAAAAGTTGGAAAAATTATTTGATATAAAGAATATATAAATCTGTTCAATTATTCTAACAGACTACAATGTCCATGAAATACTGACAGTGAGTAATTTGCTCATGATGAAATTTCCAGAGTCATATGATACCTAGTATGTAGTAAGTGCTCATACCATATTTAATAATGTTTGAATGCAACTTTGTAGCAGAAGCAACAAGAGAGTCATACACAGAATATAATCACTAGAGGAGCATCCTTGAAAATGAAGGATTTGCATGGGAAATACAAGCAGGGAATTATTCCTATGGAATGGAGATATTTTAAAGCATTGTCACAGAATAGAAACAGGAGAAGAAATGTAAAGGCTGCAAAATTTAAAAATAAAACCTCAGAAAACAAATATTTTTTTCATCTGTTGGGTTTGTTTTCCTTTATAATGTAGGAGGAAAGGTAATTTGAACAGCATGAAGGAAGGAGTGGGATGTAGCAATTTGGAAAAGAGTGAAGGTTTGAAAGTCAATGTGAAAAAGAAGGAAGGTGATGACTAATAACTTCTCTAGATAGCACTAAGACAAAAATTTATGGAAACCAAGAATATGAAATGGCAATAATCTCCCTTAGCATAGGATTTTCCCCAGACAGCAGTGTGAGAGATGAGAAATGGGACAATTAGTTTGATGCAGGATTGAGATGTTTTGAAAGGAGATATGGCAGGACAGACAGTTAAGTAGAGACTTGAGCACAAGCTATATTTGGCTAAACTACATAAAATTACTGATATTTGACCACTTTTGAAATTGAGAGTGTTATAAATTCTATTCTATAGTATGAGTTAGAGTGAAAAGCTGAAAAACTTTTAACAAATGTTGATGAAATAAAGAATATTAAGTAACTGAGTGTCTAGCTTGTTATAGGGTCTAAATCACATAAATGTTAAAGAAAAGTGTCTTCCCCAAGTTCCTATCCACTTGAAACTCAGAAAATGACCAATTTGGAAAAGTCTTTACAAATGTAATTGATATAATTGAAGATTAAGATAACATTATACCATATTGTTACCAATGGACCTTAAATCTAATATGACATCCGTCTAAGAGACAGAAAAGGAGAGGACACATACATATGAATTAACACATAAAGAATGAGTAGTATACAACGCAAATAGAGCATTTCCGATAGAAGTAAACCTGCCAGAAAAAGTATATGGGTAGGTAGTTCCACTAACAAAAGAATATTTATGGGAGTCAAAAAGCCAGATGACAAGTGACAGCATCCTGAGAGACCAAAGGAGACACATTTATCTTTGTCAGTCAAACTGGTGTTGATAGACTTCCAGTGTTTAGTGATCTGGGAAGTATCTAGTAGCATTCCCTATTGAAAGCAATCTATCACGAAGCCAGCTCCCATGAAATGTTAATCAGAGTAGCCACCATATATGCAGCCTATGACTTTCCATCTCACCATGTCTAACTTTTTGTAGCACCAGGAGCAACCTCATCTGAACTCACTGCATTTGAATTGGAGTCATCTTTTAATAACGATCACTGTGCATATTAGTAAACTTAAACACTCTTTAAATGAAGTCAAGAAGGTTAGAAGACCATGCAGACACCATCAGAAAACAGACCCAACTTGCCTTACAGCTCTCTTGGGAAGAGGTTGCTTACCTACACCAGTGGAATGAAGAGGGAGGTTCCTTCTTGTGCAGTAACTATTCATTATTAGAAAGTGCTGGCTTTGGATCTGGGAAATACATGTGCCATTCTATGAGACTGAACTTCCTAAATTACCATTTTGTTGCTATTTCTTAATGAACTCATTTAGCTAGTGAAATAACTGGCGATTATTTTTTGAGGGTAACATCTTTTTTAATTAATTGTTAAGTTTGAGAATGTCATTTTTGCACCTTACTATGACAAATTCAAACTTCAGTCCTCCACTCACACTATACCTTCTAGGGCTGACTCTGGGACAAATGCTCAATAATTGATATTCTAAGACTTCCAAATAAAATTCTAAGTTGTTTGCTTATTGTCAAGTACTTGAATTTTTGCTAGTATTGTAAATGATTCAACTATATGTGATAGCACAATTTCCCTATTTCATTATCAGTTTTCTCTCAGGTCTTATTTACTAACTCATCCTAAATGTAAGTTTTGTCACTTTATCAACAAGCAATTTCTTATACAAATTTGACTTTGCATTGAGAAAAAAATAAAGTCCTATATAATCCTCATTCATTCATTCATTCATTCTGTCATTTATTTATTCAACAAATACCATTTTGAACACCAAAAATGTGCCAGGCAATGTCCTAAATAGTGTGGTATGAAAATGAAGTACTTCTTCCCATGAAACTTACATCCTAGTGAAGGGAGACAGAAAATAAACCGCAATAATTAAGCAAGTCAACTTCATCTAGCAACAATTTCAGTGAAGAAAACAGCACAGGATAATTTATTGAAGAAGGACTGGAAGAAAGATAATACTTTAAATGGTTTGAAATGACCTCTCTGAGAGGGCAGTACTGGGCTTAGGCCTAATCATTAAGAGTCAAACATGGGACGGAGAATTGAAAATGGAAAGGCCCTAATCTTAACAATGTCATCTAATTTTTTTTTTCTACTCAGTTAATAAAGATTGAAGATAACAAGTAGAAACCAACAAAGAAATACATTCATTGGCCAAAGAGAGGGAAGGGAGCTCATGCTCTAAAGGCCTTTCCTGCACATGGATACTAGGCTACATGCTTTTTCAAAGGTGAGAGAAGGGATGGTGGGTAGGTCTCTGAAGTCTGGGGACAGCATGTTCTAGGACCACGGGATCATGATTATTTCCAGTTTTTATTTGATCTGAATAGGCACTGTCATGGCACATATGGGCGGGGATTTAATACATCCTTATTGATCTTTGTCTCATCTTTGCCTCCATGTTGTTTGCCTAGTTCCCACAGCTCTTCATGAACATTCTGGAGCTGAGACAGTCCAGCCACCATTGTTTTATAATCTATGATTTAAATTCCATCATCACGCATAACCTGCCAATGATGCATTTCTAAGGACTCAGTAGCTTCCTGAAAATAAGCACAACTAGCCATATGCTAGCTTTAGCTTAACAATTTTGAGGGAATGACCAAGTACCATGTGACACTAAGGCAGAAGAAATGTTTGGTTTACAAATAGAACAAATGAAGTCAGATAAATAAGCAGGATCAGATTATAATGTTCCATCTCATTTCTGTGTCCGAAATTTTGGTGATCAGCAAGGGTGTCGTTTGTATGTTTGGTTCAGATAATACTAATGCGTAGAGCAAGTTTTAATATAAGTCCCGCAAGAGAATTATGAGGAATTCACTTCAGAATAATGTATGGGTAGTGTAAAAAATATAAAAATGTGTTCTTGACATGAACACACTCCCAGTTTTGCCCTGGTGAGCACTCTCATATCTAACTAAACCACCTGACTGCTTTGTTAATCAGTGTGCATACATTTAAAGCAGAAGAATCGTTCCCAAATTATTCCACATTTTCACCTGAAATTAGTGCTTGTTTTAAACTAAAGTTTCATGTTAGAAAAAGCTGAATTAATCTCTATCACAAGAAATTAAGAAATACATTGTTTAAAAAGGTAAAAGAAAGTGAAGTGCTGGTTTTATCCAGGTAATACAACTAATATAAAGATCTAATTTAAGTAGTTTCTATGAAAAGCCCAATTTCTTAAACTACGTATTTGTCAATTCTTTACTGGTCTTTGCAGCTGCCATTGTATTGTTACTTACACTGGAAATCTCCTGTAGTTGTTTATTCATATTTTCAAAGAATTAATTTTTTTTAAAGTTTGGTAAAAATATAGATTTAGACATTTTATAAAATAATGGATTATTTAGAAATATAAGTGATCTACTATATTTTTAGATTGTATTTTCATATGTGATAGCCTATCCTTATAACTTTAGAGTCTTAATGACATAAAATAATAGTTATAATGACCAAGAACTTAGTGTCAGATATGACCTGCTAGTTATTCTCATAATAGAAAGAGCTATTGTTGGCACGGCAAAATGACAACATTGCAATTGAATGAATACTTAATTTACATATTGTTTTAAAACTATTCTCAAATAAATCCCATTAAAACCTACTTGGATGAAATTTACTTTGTATTACTTTGTATTGAAAAGAGAACTTAAATGACTCTACCTTCACCTAAATATTCTTATTATATTATAGTATATTCTTATTATCACTTCTATCCAAATGACTTGTCAAGCTGTTGTTTGCCTGACAGTGTCTTAAAATAATTGCTTCTGGCCCAGTCCAAATGTCTTTGGTCCAGTCCAAGGACCAAACAAACAATATCTCCCACACTCCCTTTTATAAATGGCTTCACAGATGTCAAATATTTGTACACTGGATCTACAAGTCATTGAATCAGTAGGTTTCTCCCTTTTTATTTTTGGACATATTATTATTGAAATTTGAGCACAGAATTTTAAAGTAGTGAGAACAGTGAAAGCAAAGTCTTCCCTACTTTCCTCCGTAAGTGATGTACCCTCCACTGTGTTATTTTGAAACAAATTTCATAATTTATGTATCTATAAATGCACATTTTTATGAAATTCCTGAAAGATACAACAGAAAGGAAAACTAGCAAACTACAGCAGTTTTCTCCTGAATACCTTTTACTTTTGATCCCCTAATGGAAAACCAGCCCTGGATAAAACTTCACATCTCCTTAGATGCTCAAATCTATTCTTCCTTCCCTTAACATTAATTCAAAATTTCTCAAAGGTCATCCTGGTCCCTTAGTCTTTAGGAGTAAACATATTTCTCAATCATTCTCAGCCAGTCCCAGTCCTTAGCACCCCTACAAGATGAGAAAAAAAGATAAATAAATATTACCCATTGGTGTCTTCCATACTCAAAAATCACCAGGATTTGAACTTTTCTTTAGCTTAGCTCTCAAATTTCTGTATTTTCCTAATCAAAGCTGCTCCATTCTAGTCCAAACCTATGCAACTAGAAGTATAAGAAGAGACTGTATAAAGGGATGTCTTTCTCCAGTTACTTGAGTAATGGCAATGTTGCTTTACTTCTCAATTTTTTCATGTCTCTGGGACCATTTTTAAATTGTCTCATTTTATTTATTTGTTTCAGTCAAGACCATTCTGCCAGCAGAAATGTCTGTTGTCAATAGGAAAATTAGGATGTGGGGGAGGAAAAAATGTGAGGCGTCAACACCAATTTACCAACCAATTATATAATACACGTGCACAATGAAATGTAACCAAGGTTACTAGAATTGTGATGTGTAGTATGCAGTCATGAGAATCTTATTTATCATTAATTAGAAGCATTTAAACCAACAACAAATTTATTGAAATAATGGTTGTCAGATTGCCAGGAGATTCAGAAACATCTATATAAAATTAATCATCCCCTTCCTACTTTTGTATTCTTCAGGGGCTATAAAACCCAACCGGGCACAATCCTCACTATGCAGCCTGTCTTAACCTCAGCACTCTTTTCAGCTACAACCTCTACAGATTTATGTGATTCTTTTTATTATTTTCCTTCTTTCATTCATTTTTTTTTGTTCTAGATTACCTCTTTGACATAAGTCCATTTGATTTTTTTCTACCACATAAATAACTATCCCTAATGACTACCTTTCTTGAAAGTCATCATTATATAGCAGTTTATAAGCATTCATCCATAGTTTAACTCATTTTACCTTCTTAATTAACCCACTAAGGAAGGCAGAGGAGTTAGCATTTTCCTGCAAGTAATGGGGTATATTTATTTTTCAAAAGAGAGAAGAGAAGCTTGTTAGGTTAATAGAGAGGTGTGTCCTCAAGAACCTGGAAACATAGGTAAAAATACACAAATGAATAAGATCAATAAACTAGAGTAATTTAAGAGAAATATCTGTTTCTGCCTGGATCATAGCGCTGATGCTTTTGTAATGCACTCTCATAATGAAAAAGAGTGTCTCAGAAGACAGCTGAACAGCTTGAGGCGGATCAGCGAGATAAGCATGGCTTGTATCCACCACCAAGTGACAAGGAGATAGTGCTCCAGCTCCACCTGGAGCAGAATTTCCATTCCCAACCCTGTTGAGTAAACTGAATCTGTGGAGGTTATAGGACTGACCTTAGCCATACTGCTATTCCCAGAGCAAAATGAAGAATCCAGTCCTTTCATCCTCTACATTGCTTTCTCCACCAGTGGTCCCCGGAACTTCAGCCTTTGCAGCACCTGGGAACTGTTTAGAAATGCAGAGACTTGACTTCTAGCTCAGACCTACTGAGTCTGAAACTCAGAGTGGGGTCCAGGAATGAGTGTTTTAACGAGTTCTCCTGGTGATTCTGATACACATCAGTTTGAGACCCTACTACTACAGAACCAGAGCACAATATCTTTCAAAAAGTAAGTATTTAAGATATGCTTATTTAGTCACATAGCACATATTATATACCACATATTTATTATATATATAATCAGGCACTTCTGTACCTTGTCTCACAATTTCTGGGGTGTTGAGAAAAGGATAAAAATGGAAGCATGTCTTAATTTTTTTTTTCATGTTTAGTGAAATATCTAGAAGAAAACCTAAAAGTTTTACCTTGCAGATTCCTCCAGCATAAAAAAACTGGTTTTTTTTAATTAAAAAACACAGTGATAAGTAACCTAAGTATATCCTAGTACAGTGCTGCCATTGAAGGTATCTAAATCTTCACTGTCAATAAATAGCCTTGTAGGCAATCTATTGCTGATAATTAAAAGTCAGAGTTAAGAAAACAGTGATAAGAATTGTTAGTACTCATTTATTAGGGCATTGCATTGTATTTAAATGTTGCCTTAACATGTTTTCCTCTTCTCTACTCAGTTACATGTCCTTAAATAATTCTCAATGCCACACTTTTTAAGGTGCAGTTATGAAATAATATCATATCTGTATAGAGTTTCTCATCTCCCATGAATCGTCTGCTATAAACTTCAAAACCATCTCGACTGGTAGTTCAGTGAGAAACAATGACTTCCCCTAAGTCACACAGCTGACAGCTAGATGAGCACACGCAGTACCAGCATCTAGGCAAATAATTTACAGTTTTCTTCCAAATTCAGTATCATACAATTGCTACCTATGCTTTAAAAAAATCAAACACTTTTTGAATTTTACTGTTCTCTAGGGATCCAGTTTTTCTGAGTTGGCTGCGCTTATGGTTGTGTATTTGTACCAAAAGAATTTACACAGCCTAATATTCTGTAAGAAATACTCGATCTGCTTTCAAATCCTGCAAATGGATTTCTCTTAGCTCTTTATTTCGTGGGGTTCCAAAGTCTGAACTGCCTGGATGGCATTCAGCTTTTTATTTATAAATATTTGAACTAACAGAAATTTCATATACTACAGAGACTTAGAATATGTGAACACAATCATTAACATTTCTATGGTAACCTTGGTTATTATTGGGTACTGTGAAGTTATCTCTTAATCAAATGTCTATCCACATTGCAGACAAAAAAACGCCTTTTCACCAAATGTTATTGTTTAATTTGCATTGGTGAGTTCCCCTACCATCTCCAATTTCAGGGATACGCATTTTTTGGAAAATCATTCTGTGTTAGTTCCTAAGTGTTTTACATTTTCTAGGTTCATATTTCAGAAAACCAGTATCATGATAGCTAGTTGAGTATGTAATTTAATGTTCCAGATCATAGCTTTAGAAGTGTATAACCACTGCACAATCTTTATAAAATAACTCATAGCCATGCATGAGGTTATGAGGTTTTTCTTAATTTTTTTATTTTTAGTTTCAGCAACAATATTTTTCATTTTAATGAATCTTTTTAGTATTTTAAAAGCCATCAGGGAAAGCATGTAATTCAATGCACACACACACACACACACACACACACACACACACACACACACACACAAGCACACACACACTGTGTCCACTGAACTTTTCAAAAAAATAGTCAAAACAGCCCCAGAGTTTCCAAATATACTTAACCACTATTTGGGACTTAAATTAAAATCTCATCTTTTTATTTCCATATTAGAAAAATCTGCATTGACATGGTTAGTCCATAACTATAGACAGCAAAAGATCACTACTCCTTAATTTCAATAAGCATGAGTTGAATTTCTTTTTTAATGATAATCTTCTTTGATTAATATTAGAATTAGTTGGCATTTCCTGTCACACACACATCAACTGCCAGCACAGAAAATGTCAAGCAGCATTAAGAGCACCTGGAAGAAGGCAAACTTAGATTCTAAAAATAGAGATAATCCACCAAGAGTCATGAAAACACCATATAGAGTAGTGAGAGACTGAAGGGATTATGAGCACTGCTATTTCCATTATAGATGTCTGAACTAAAGCCCATTAAACTAGATACCTTGCCCAAGGTCATGATGACTCTTCAAACTTCTTGGGTCATATATCTGAAAAATGATGAGTATGTGATCTAGTGCAAGTTATCTACTTTAATATCATAATATAGTTTGGAGTCATGGCAAAGAATCAAATCTAGCACCCTTGATGTTCAGAAAAAAAGATTAATCACTCAATATATTCATTATTTGCTGTATGCCATGAGTTGTGTTATATCATTATCTTGTATGTTCTCAATTTTGTCCTTTCAAGTCATTTTCTTTTATTAAAATAACTTAACAATAGGAAAGACATTTATTGAGCGCCTCTTATACATTAGGCATTCTGTATACATTATTTTAAATGTTAATAATATGCTACAAGGTAGACATATCTGTTCATGAATACAGCCATACTAAACATTGCAGTAGGCATAAATAGAAACTTAAGACTCAAACTAGCACCAACAAATTTAAGTTTGCTTCTTTCTTCACCACAGGTTGGCAAACTTTTTCTGTAAGGGGCCAGATAGGAAATATTTTGGACTTTGAGGGTCAAAGAATTTCTGTTGAAAATACACAACTATGCAAAAGACATTGTGTAAATAAATAGGTGTGGCTGAGGCCAGTGGCTTTATTCACCATCATGGAATTTGCCTGCTCCTGCTCTAGGCAATAATTGATTGATTATGAAAGTATATTAAAGATCTAAAAAATATAATAAGATTGATCTAGATTATTTAAAGGGCCACGATTTGAGTATACACTTTTCTTTCAAGATTCATGAAACTTTGACAAAAACTGACGAGGTAGTAGAAGCTCCTACCATTTATCAAGTGCTTTCTATGTGTTTATCACTGAGATGTGCACATGTCTCATTCACACAATCTCTTGAGGTAGGTAAAACTCAATTTTATGCCCATTTTAGAGGTTAAAAACCCCATGGTAGGATACAAAAAGTTTCTGCATTATCTCCCATTACTTCTTTCTTTGTTACCTGCACTTTAGCCCGACAATTTTTCAATATGTAGGTTTCCTCTCTCCATGCTTTCAGCCTTAGTGGTCAATGTTCACTCTTGTATTTCCACCACCATATTTCACCCAAGCCAATGCCCAGCTTAATGATACCACTTCTGGGAAAACTTGTCTTTTGTGAACTAAAGTGACTGCTGGCCTCCTTCTATATACTCAGGGGACTTTGGTTTTCTCGATGCAGTTTATTATCTTCTACATGACTAAGTATGCACACATATCCTTTCTCCTCCTTGTGGGAAAAATTATTAGCTATGTGAATTTATTTTAAGTTTTAAAGTATTCATGTTTTAATAGAAGTGCCATGTGTAAATTAAATATTCATATGTTGCTTGATCATGTTACCTTTTCTTTTTCCTGCATTCAGTATAGTTTATCAACTGCTTTTTTATCAAATGGTTATTTTAGGGACATCTTTAGAGTTTCTGAAAAATTGGGTACTATTGCTTTATCTATATAATTAATATGATGTCATTGTTATATATAATAGACAAGTTCTATACACACACACAAATATAGTGGGAAGACAGGTAGTTAGATAAAATAATATGACATGATATGCTATGGTAAATGTAATTCATTTAATATAATAAATACAATATTTTTAGCCAGAGTTTTTCCTCCAGGAATATTTGAATTTCTATAAAAAGTATCACAATGCCTTTGACAGCAGAATGACTGGGTATGCAATTTTTTGCATTAGGAAGGAGAACCCAGGGTCTATATGCAAGTAAGCTAAATTAAGAACTATGAAACAGAAAAACTTTCTTAGATTCCCTCTTAGGCCAGAATTTCCTCTGAAAAGTTTTCCCAGCAGAGAATCAAGTGGCAAAGCTCAAAGCCATGAGGATCACACTAATGAGTTAGCGCTGCTGTAGCGTTTACAAACTGTAACTAATTCTCCACATAACTTCTCTGTGAGGCAGCCATTTCAAGAGACTGGAAAAGCTTTCTGTAAACAATTTTAGCAGTCATGAGTAATCACAATACATTATGTAACAGATGTGCCCAGGAAATTTAATTTGGGGATGGGTGAGGATTCATCAATTTCAGTGGAATAGCCCATGACTGAAGGAGGGATTTCTACAGAAGCTACACAAAGTTTCTTGAAGATACTTCCCTCACTGCATTTTCTAGACTTCTGGGTAAAAATTGTTCTTCATTGATGAAAAAAAGTTATTATAATATTTGTTTAGCGTTTCATTGTTGGTAGTAGCAACCAGTGATCCCTGGCATGCAGGCTGGCCATGCTGAGTTCTCAAAACATTCATTTATTCTACCACCCCCACATTTACACTAAACAGGAAACACATTTAAAATCAAAAATAAGAACTAGAGAGAAAACTCACTGTTCCATATTCTCAAATAAGAAAAGAAAACCTCTGGTCAATATCAAGGTGTTCAGACAGGCTTTCAAGAACCTGTGCTGGGGATACGCAGGTATAATAGAGGTTTTTCACAGTCCGCACACATCCCAAGGTCCTGGGTTCACCCTGAGGCCAGAGGCAACAACCAGAATGAACACCTAAATCAAATAAATAAAGTGCTTCTCCTCTCTGTCTTCTTGTCTGCCTGCCTACTGGCCTTTAGTCCTGCCTGTGCCTTCCCTTTGAAAAAAGAATCTCTGCTAGAAATGAGTTCTAATGAGCAAGTCAGAAAAGGTTTACTTTAAATGATGTAGTTTGGGTGAGTTGTTGGTTTATCTCCTTTTTTCCCCACAAGGCAGAGAGCACTTTGTGAACACTGGGTTGTTAACCTTCACAACACCCTCCATGACACAGGTTTGAGGAAAGAAACCGCTATCTGTCCTGACTTTATAGAGAAAGACAGAACACAAGCTTTTCTTTTCTACTAGGAAAGCTGTCCTGACCGCTTAGTGACCCCGAGAGAATCGGCATGCCTGTGGACCTATAAAAGCCAAAATAGAGACTTATGCTTTCTTCTAGGGAGTACCATCCCCAAGGTGGACACAAGTGCGGCCTTTATCTTTACTCCTATATCACAGTGACTAGAAAATTCTCTGCAGGAAACCTTAGAGAGGGGGTTGTGCTAAAAATTCTTTAGGAGAATCCAGGGAGAAATTGAGAAGAATCCTGTGAAAGCAGTGGGGATGTGGACAGCATTCTTCTCTGTATTCTTCGTTGTAGCGTAGCACATGATCAAACAGGATAGGACTGGAGGCCATCTCAGGACGACAGGTATGTCTGGCTTGCATGCTAACTCTGCGTGTTGGAAACTTGCTGCTCTGAAAGAACATGATGAGTACTCCAGGGTCACATCATCCTCAAAAGGAATGGGGTTCACACACTCAATTTTCCCAATGACTTATTTTAAAGCTTGTTGAAGGAGTTTGTCCCAGGTCACGATGCTGGCAAAATCTAGGTCTCTGGTTCCTCCTCTAATAATCTTCCAAATCAGTCACTTGAAACTAAGAAATCTATGTGTGAAAAATAATGCAGTAGGCTAGATATGGAAGCAAAATATAGTAGTTATGCTTTATATATTTATTATGCTCTTTAGCAATTATAGAACAAGGGAAGGAATGCTCTCTTTTAGAATGGAAGAGGTTTGATAATATAGGAATGAGAATAAATACAAATAACACTATCCAGAATAGCAGACCAAATATTAATATCTAACAACATGAGTAAACTTTACCAAGTATGTGTTTGTCATATAGTTACAAATATTTTACATACATTATTATAATAAAAAATGTAGTATGTTAAATGGTAACCACTGCTGGAACAAAATGGCAAGCAAGGATGAGGTTATACCACTGTGTGAGTGAGTGTGTGTGTGTGTGTGTGTGTGCGTGCGTGTGTGTGTGTGGGTGCTTTTAATATAGAAAGATTGACCTGAACAGGCCTATATTGCTTTTCATGAATAAGCATTTTGAGCAACTATTAAGAACAGACCATATACTTACCCTCAAGGAATTCAGAGTGAAGTGGAAAACCAGAGACAAACATTAGAATCATAACTAAAATCTGATTTGGGAAGTTCTAGGTGGATTATAAAGTGTGGCTGGGAGCAGATGAGACTAAGCATCTAATTGTGCGAGTGAGGATGAAAGAGGCCTAGAGGAAGACTTTGAAGCAAAAGATAGTTTTTATGTCAAAAATGAGACCTGTACAAAGAAGCAGAAAGTCAGTTCAGACAGAGAGAACATCATGTAGGTACAATAAATCTGAATTTTTGGAAACATCAAGATAATCCACAAGGCAAAACACTGGGTGATGGGGGAGGAGAGTGTAGGAGACATGAGAAAGGAAATAACCACATTAATTGGAATCAACAGATGGGAGTCAAACAGTGACTCAATGATCTCTAGAATTTTTTGAATACTTAACAATATTTATATAAATGTACATGTATTGGGTCATCCAACTTTCTCAACAGACGTATGAGTTTAGTATTATTTCTACCTCCTTTTTTGGAGAAGAGGAAACTGAGGCATGGGGAGATAAATAACTCTCCAGCATCACTCTTTTAGGAAGTGACCATGCCTAAATTCAAACTAAGCTAGCTAAACTGAAGCCCTATCTCTACCTCACAAGCCAGGCTGAACCCTATCATCCTTGTCATCATTCAGTCTCCAAGAAAGCTCAGCATGGAGGAAAGAGCAGAGAAGCTAGACTTCTAGGTCATGGTGTCAGCTTTCCCAACACATATAGGAACTTTCATGATATATGTTCCCATTATCTATAAAGCAGAAAGATGCTAATGCTCTTCCCATTCTAGGTTATATGACACTCATGTCAAAAGTCTCATTTGTCTTGTGCTTCAAAATAAAGACACACCTTTCTTCCATACTCATATATTATGGAATGAACTCTCAGTGGTCAAACTATGAGAATTTTGCTTCCTAGTCAAGTGTCCTGCCCTCTGTCCATGGCTCCGTGTGAGTTCCCACTCTGTAGAGGTGCTTCAGTCCACCATCAACTCTGCTGGTCACAGTCCCCCATCTAGTACCATGTTGTCCTACCTTGGACACAGCCTCAAAGCCCTTTGCTAACCTCAGGGAGAGGACTCAGCTCTTTCCACAGTCTGTAACAGAGCAAAAGTCAGTCTGTGAATTTTCAAGATACTTTACCAAATATTCAGATATAAGGAGAGTGTAACACAAAGAGGAAACTTGATTGGAGAACAGAACCCAAGTCCAGTCCCTAGAGGCTTCTGGTGCTTGAAATCGGCTCCAAAACTAACAACCTGGGTCACAAAAGCATCAGCTTTCTCTCACCTGTCTTTGGAGCACATCAAAGTATTTTTTTATTAAATAAAGTGACATATTTGCAAAACTATGTAAGCTTTAGATATGTAGGTTCACTTTTCATCAAATATATAATGACATACCCTTCCCACCACCAAATTTTTGATAGTTCTTCACCACTGTCCATTGGACCCCTCTACCCTTTGCTCCCACTTACCACCCTTCTCCTCTAAAACCACTCTTTTGTTGTCATTGTCAAAGGGTTAGTCTTCGTTTTGTATTCATTTGCTTTGTTTCTTTATAGTCTATTCGAATATGTATTTTTTAAATTATTTTCCTCAATATTTTGATTTTGAAGGGATGCTTCAGCTCAGCTAGTCATAAGTTGATCATCTTGGAATATACTTTTAAGTTCAACATCACACTCCAAATACTGTTTATGTAACTCAGGGGCTATCAGCTTCGTCTTTACTTTATTTAGAATTCTACTGTCTTAGTCTGTAAGTGACAAAAGTAAAGCAAAATTAGAGCACACCCTGGTAGAAAGACAAAAAACTAGCTGCTATCAACAAGAACTCATACCATGGAGAAAAAAAGAAAGAACACAATATACCTCGAAGCCTCAAGAAATGGAAACCCAACAAAATGACAGTTCATCAGGAATACATTTTGAAGACATGGAAGATCATTTCTTTTTAACAGTTAATGAATTCAAAACTGCAATAATAAAGAAATTCTGAGAGAGAAAAGAAAATTCAGAAAACCAAGTCAATGACCTCAAAAATAAAATTATGGAGTAGAAGGCAGAAAATGAATTTTCAAGCAAGAAATTAACAGTGATATGGTAATTAAATATATAATAAATTAGATCAAGAGTAACCAAAAAAGGCTATGAAAATAGAATAAATCACATGGAGGAATGAATCAGTTATCTAGAGGATAGGAAGATAGAAAGAAGCCAGGTGGAAGAAGAGAACATAAAAGCAAAATAAATAAATAAATAAAATAGAAGAAGAAGAAACATTCAGAGAATTGTGTGAAAAACATTAGGAAAAACAACATAAGAATAATGGGGATTTAAGAAGGTAAAGAGTAAAACAAGGGAACAGAGAACACATTCAAAGAAATAATTGCTGAAAACTTCCCAAACCTAAGGAAGTAAATGAACATACAAATCAATGAAATCAACAGAATACCCAGCTATCTAAATGTAAAAAAACAAAGAACAAAAAACACTACAGCTAGGCAAGCAATTGTGAAACAATCCAAAGTCCAAGATGAAGAAGGAATCCTAACCGTGGTCAGATTTGAAAAACAAATAACAAATAAAGCAACTCCCACCAGGCTATCATCAGATTTCTCAGCAGAAACCCTACAGCCCAGGAGATATTGGAAAGAGATTTTCAAAATACCACAAGATCAAAACTTCCAGCCAAGGTACTATATCCTGAAAAACTCTCTCTGAAATATGAGGTTTTAATCAAAGGTTTTGCTTGACAAAGATGATTTTGCTGCCATATATATTATATATGTAATTTTGCATACAGAGAGAGAGAGAGCAAGTGCTCATGAAACATTTTCAAGTATGGATCATATGATTTGGGGACACAAATAAAATCTAACAAATTTTTGAAAATTGAAATCATACCTAGCATCTTTTAAATCACAATGGCATAAAACTGGAAAGCAACCAAAAGAGGAAAGAATGAAAGTACAAAAGAAAACAATGCCTAGAGTCAAATGAAAATAGACACGACATTTCAGAATCTGTAGGATACAGCAAAAGCAGTATAAGAGGGAAATTTATAGTGATGCAATCCTACCTCAAGAAGCAAGAAGAATCACAAATAAAAAACTTAAACTTTCATATAAGGGAACTAGAAAAAACAAAGGAGAATCCTAAATACAGTGAAAGGAAGGAAATAATAAAACAGGGCAGAAAATAATGAAGTAGACATCAAAAAGACTATCCAAAAAAAAATCAATAAAACCCAAAGCTGTTTTTTAAAAGCATGAACAAAATAGGTCACTAATCAGACTCACAAAAAATAAGAGGAGAGGAAAAAAAACAGTATCAAAAATAAAATAGGAATAATCACAAAAGATACAGCAGGAAAAAAATAGGATCATATACTATATACAACTGTATGGCAACAGATTGGATAACCTAGCAGAAATTGACACATTTTTAGAAACATAAGATATTCAAGACCAAACCAAGAAGTATTAGAAATCACGAATAGATTGATCACAAGTAAGGAAAATTGAAAGTTATTAAAAATATATCCTAAAACAAAAGCTCTGGACCAGATGGTTTCACTGGTGAGTTCTATCAAACATTCAGATAAAAATTAATAACAATCCTTAAACTATTGAAAAAAATTGAAAAAGATGGCAAGCATCCAAGCACTTTCTATGATGTCAACAGCACGATTCCTAAACAAGATACAGATAATACCAAAAAAGAACATTACACACTCATATCTCTGATAAATATTAATGCAAAAATCCTCAACAAAATACAAGCAAACCAAATGCAACAGTATATGAAACAAATCACACCCAAATCATACTCATGAGCAAGGGATTCAAGGTGATTCAACAGAATATAAATCAATAAATATGATACACTACATCAGCCAGAAAAATACAAAAGCCAGGTGATAATCTCAATAGATGCAGAAAAGCATTTGACAAAAATTCAACACGCTTTCATGTTAAAAACCTTCAAAAATGGGTATAGGTAGAAAGTACTTTAACATAATAAAGTCTATATATGACAAATACATAGCAACATCCTATTCCATGGAGAAAAACTAATAGCTTTTCCTCTAAGATCAGGAACACAGTAAGGATGTACACTCTCAGCACTACTATTTAATACAGTGTTGGAAGTTCAGGCACTCAGACAGGACGAAGATTTTTAAAAAGTATCCAAATTGGAAAGGAAGAAGTGAAACTATCACTATTTGCAGATGCATGATAAAATAGAGAGAATCTCAAAGATTCCAGTAAAAAGCTGTTAGAAATAATAAATACAGCAAAGTGGCAAGGTACAAAATTAATATTCAAAAATATATTGCAATTCTATATGCAAACAATGAAACTGCAGTAAGAGAACTCAGAAAAACAATACCATTTACAATTGAATAAAAAAGAATGAAGTAACTTGGAATAACATAAACCAAAGAAGTGAAAGATCTACTCTGAAAACTGTAAGATCTTTTATGAAAAAAATAGAAGATGTCACAAAGAAATGGAGAGATATTCCATGTTCATGGTTTAGAAGACTTAGCATAGTTAAAATGGCCATATCACCTAAAGTAATGTACAGATCTAATGTTATCCCCATTGAAATCCCAAAGACATTCTTCACAGACAAAGAACAAAAAGTCATGAAATTTGTTTGTAATTTCAAGAGACCCAGGAGCAAAAACAATCTTGTGGGGGAAAAAGATGTAGGTGTCATGCCCCCTGACTTCACATTTACTACAAAGCAATAATAATCAAGATAGCATGGTACTAGAATGAAAACAGAAATATAAATCAATGGAATAGAATACAGAGAGCCCATAAATAAATTCACACATATATTAGGACACCTAATTTTTGACAAAGGAGTTAAAAGCTTATAATGGGGCAAGGATAGTCTCTTTAATAAGCCATGTTGAGAAAACTGGACAGGCACATGCAAAGTGTTGAAACTAGACCACTACCTAAAGCACCATACATAAAAATTAATTCAAAATGGATTAAAGACTTAGAAGTAAGACAAGAAACCATAAAATACACAGAAGAAAGCAAAGGCAAAACACTACCAGACTTCATTCTAAAAGATGTCCTTGGGAACTCAACTTCAACAGCAAGGTAAATAAAATCCAAAATAAACAAATGGGATTAAATCAAACTAAAAAACTTCTGTAGAGAGAAAGAAAATTGCATCAAACAAAAAGACATCCCACTGAGTGGGAGAATATATTTGCAAATCACACCTTGGACAAGGGGTTAATATAAAACATATATAAAAATTCATAAAAGTCAGCAACAAAAAAAATAACAATTCAGAAATGGGCAGATAACCTCCACAGTTTTCTAAAGAGAATATACAAATGGCCAACAGGCACATGAAAAGATGTGCGATTTATTTTATCATTAGGAAAATGCATATCAAAGTAACAATGAAATATCATTTCAACATGTGTGATAATGGCTATTATCCAAAAGAATGGTAACAAGTCCTGGAGAGGATCTGGAGAAAAGGGAACTCTCATACACTGTTGGTGGGAGTGTGAAATGGTACACTCATTTTGGAAAGAAGGATGGATACTACGCAAAAAAATTAAGAATGGAAATCCCATATCATCCCGTTATTCCTCTTCTGGGTATTTACCCTGAAAACACAATACTTATTCTCAGAGATGTATGCAGCCCTATGTTCATTAAAGCACTATTTATCATTGCCAAGATATGGAAACCATCTAAATGCCCATCAACAATTAAGTGGATAAATACATGGTGTATATATATACTATATATATATATACTATATATATATATATATATATATAGTATATATATATACAATGGGATACTATGCAGCTATCAGAAAAAGGAGAAATTTACTATTTGTGACAACATGGATGAACTAGAGGTAATTATGCTTAGCAGGATAAGCCAGAAAGAAAAAGGCATTCTATGTTATCAGTCATATGTGAGGCATATAAATAGCAAGCAAGGAATGAACTAAATTAAAAAATAACAGACCAAAAAACTTAACTAAATTAAGCAACAATAGACTTTTAGGGGGAAAAAGTAAATCACTGAGTACAGGAAGAGATGGGGAAGGGGTGGAGGGCTAATGGGGAGAGAGAGGATGAATTATATAGTAAAGGAAAAATGGAATGGTGGTAAACTTACTGTATTATATACAGATATAAATTTGCTATCATAGAGACCTTAAACCTAGTTAATGCT
Organism: Solenodon paradoxus; assembly: GCA_004363575.1. Lineage (NCBI taxonomy): Eukaryota > Metazoa > Chordata > Mammalia > Eulipotyphla > Solenodontidae > Solenodon > Solenodon paradoxus. The sequence goes on along the minus strand of RJWH01001406.1, from coordinate 339,332 downwards.
GAAATGCAATATTCCTTTAATAAAGTCAATTAAAAAATTAAAAATTAAAAAATGAATTCTACTACCCTAAATGCCAGTTCCTTCCTCCCTTCATCACATGAATGAAGTTATTGAAAACCTACTGTAATATTTTAAAATTTTATTCCACAAAATTCATCTTCCTTTTTTTCTTTATTTTTAAAGCATTCCTGGTTTAAGATAAAGATAATGAAAAATGACAGAAACCTTAATGAGTTCTCTATCCCAGTTAGTCATGACAACCAGCACTTTTCTCCTACCCATTCTGAAGCAAATATACTACTTTGTGTCAGTGACAATGGACCTTTCTGAACAATGTTCAGGAACTAGGTTGGGGTTCTGTCTTACTGGGCCTTGACTGACTCCATTTGGTCGACACAAGTGGGTCAGATGATGACTTCGACTTTGGAATGTGTATTCTGTACTGCTGCTGTGGTTTGGTGGGAAATAAATGATTTGTGGGTTGAGAAAATGAATGTGTAAGTGAAATTGGGTATTCCTTGGCTTTGGAAAACAGAAGCTTGTCAAAATACAGCTTTAGCAGGGGAAGAGTAAGAAAAAGAAAACAACTCTGGAGCCAGCTTATTTAAACCTTTCTCTGATTCATTGCCAGGAAAGCGATCTATAGTGTTATGACCCCAGCTCTTTGATAGTGTTCAGAAGATGCAGGTTTCTGAGCTCTGTGCCATGCTGAGGGCAAGCAAATACTCATAGCTAACATTCATTCAAGCATTCAATGAATGCCTTTTATGTTCCTGATCCTGTGTGATACGGTGAGAGTCAGGGCTCTCGCCCTCATAGAGTTCAGTCTAATGTGAGAAACAATCATTGTGAACTGCACACACCGATGTATAACTTACCTAGGACTTAATTCATTCAATGGTGTGCCTCTCAGAAAAAGGGATAATCACATGTTCATTTCCAAGGAAAACACTATCATTCTCAGGAGAGAATTTCAATTGAATTTCAGTATACAAATATAAATAAATAAAAAGAAAAGGGCAGCGTGGCACAGAGGGCACTCTGGAAGTGGGTTGGTTTGTAAGAAACATGTACAGAAGTTAAAAAGAGACAGCCACAGCCACAGACGAAGACACAAGAGTATTATGATACTCTGAGCTCTAGCTGAGAAATGTTAAAGCCCAGAATGAATGAAGGATTGGAAAGAATGTCAGGGAATTAAAAGGGTTTGATTTTAGCCATGCTTTTGGAAAAAGGAATAAGAAAAGGAATAACCTCAGTGTTTAGAACAGATGCTATAATATTAACATAACATAAAGAGAAGACAAATAATTCCACTTTTCTCAACCTGAGAGAAAAATATTCAAGCAGCAACAAGAAACCAACAAAATAGATTGGGGAACAGAACAGTTAAATAACAAGTCTATCTAGATATTTTAGATAAATTTATATAAATCAGCCCATTACATCTCAAACTTTATCTGCTAGCAATATTAATGTAACCATGTCAAGTGCAAGAATATGAGCAAGTGCTAAACCTCTTATGAAAAAAAGAATAAGACACCATAGCTAGGACATGGAAATGACCTAAATGCCTGTCAACAGATGACAAGATAAGGAAGTTATGGTATATATACCCAATGGAATTCTATACCACTACTAGAAAAAAATGAAATTGAGCTATTTGCTACAATCTGGATGAAACTGGAGGGGATCATAATGAATCAAAAAAGTCAGAAAGAAAAAGAGAAATACAGAAATACTCATACATGGAATATAATAAAATGAAACAAATAAATATACAAATTTCAAAAAATATAGGACTCTGAACTGATTAGTGGAGGGGAGAGGGCAAGAGGGGAAAAGGTGGCAGTAAGGGACACTGGACGTCTGGTGTGGTGTGAAACATATGCTGAGATACAATTTCAATACCCTAAATGGAATTTAGCATTGTGAACTAAAGAAACAATACATAGTACTATAAAAAAAAGAAACTTAAGGGGAAATAGCTCATTTCAACATTACTAAAAATGCTAGAATAGCTTATCAGTGATTCACTGTATGTATTGTATGTATTAAATGAATAATAGATTTTAATCAGAGGCACTAATATTGATTTACAGAGAACAAGGTATGTCAAAATAAATACATTATTTTTTTTCACATAGTATATCTTAGCACAAGATCAGAGAGATTATCAATCTCCTTATTAAATATAGGAAGTAAGAGGAAAATGGAAGAAAGAAATGAAAGAGGGAAATGAAGGAAAAGAGAGAAGATAAAAATGAAAAAGTGAAGAAGAAACAAAATCTATTATTTGTAGACTCAGAACAAGTAAAATTAGTAGTAGAAATTATGTGAGGAACCTTGTGGATAAATAGAAGGAAATAGTATTTAAGTTCTGACTTTTTATCAAATATTACACCAGACAATTACATAAATTATTTCAATGAGCCCCAATAACTTCATAAAGAGGCACTTTATCTCTTTTGTTCTCTATGACTGACTTGAAGTCCTAAAGCGTGGCCCTCCACACTTAAATTTAATTCACAAGAAATGGCCAGAATTGAACTGAACAATCTCCTGCTCTCCAAGTCCAACCACCCAACACTTGGCACCTCATCACTGTGCCTCAAAGTCAGAAATCTTCCCACCGTAAGAGCTGGCCACCAGAATCAGCAGGATTTGATAACACATTTGATGTGAAAGATAAAGGAGACAGAAGGGCTCCAGATGATTCCCAGGTTTCTGGTTAGATGACAAATCTAATCACCTCTTTAAATAAAGATATCAACATCCTCATTTTGTAATAATATATGTGTCACCCTGAATTTGTCAGTGTTGTGTCAGTTATATCTCTAGAGTGGGCAGCAGGGAATATGGCCACCAGGCATGATTTCTCCAAGGACAGAGTGGTCCGCTCTTCAAGGTAAAAATACTTACTGGGAACCTTTTACTTGAACTGTAATCAGTCAAAAGAAATCAGGAGGGGTTTTAGGAAGCAGGTAAGGAACTGAGCAAAATGCCATGAAAGTACTCCTTCCAACTCTGGTATTGCATTCCTATGATTCTGCTTTTATGAAGATTTGCTAGCTTCCTTACTGTCATAATCCTGCTAGAGTATTTATATTTTCTAAGATTAGCTTATTAACCAAAAGAAGTGATCAAATTTGAGTAGAGATATTTTGAGGAAGGAAAATCTCATCATCAAATTACACCATGTAGGCAGCTACCTACATTGCCTTTGATGAGAAATGTGTTTTTTTTCTCCAGCTTGGTCGTGCTGTCTGTGTGACTAATGTCAATTTGCTATATGTCTATTTATGTATCTTCCTTACAATTTTTGCTACTGACTTGACAGGGAAAAGCTAATCATTTAATTTGCATTGTTAAGATGTCTTATTGCACAATCGGTTTTTAAACCTTTCTCCTTACATATAGTTTATTATTTAATATATAAAATGATGCCATCTATTGTATGCTTCATGAATAAGTCAAGACATAAGTTCTTGAGTATTAGATCAAAAATAAAATAACAGAATCTCCTAAAAGAAAGAAAAAGTCAGTAAAAGTTAAGCTGCCACTACTAATGTCTTTCCTAAATTTATCTTGAAAGTAATAATAAATTATACTTATCACCACTATGCATATGAAATGATAAGCTATAAATAAGCTCCATATATATATATATATATATATATATATATATATATATATATGTATATCCTTGTTTTTTTCCAGCCCAACTTATTGGCTTTCCCCTACCATATTAATTATATCAGCTTAACCCCTCCTTCACCTGTGCATAGTTATGAAAATTCTGATCTCTTCTTTTCATTCAAAAGATCAAACAGATACAATATTGGAGAAAAGACTTCCATAAAGTAGTAAATGACTAATTTTGCAGATGTTAAAAGAGATTTGAGTTTCCAAATTGGAATTGAAGTGAGATCTAAAAAGATTCATATTCTACTCCAAGTTGAAAATTCTTACTTACGAAAAAGATTCTGAAAGTGACATCACATCCTTCCCTTTCAAAACCCAAAAGGAGAGAAGGGGAGGTAAGATTTTTTAACAAGGGAAGAAAAATTCTGTAACCCTGCAATGATGGTACACACTGCTCATACACAATCCTTCTAATTATCACAGTAACACTTGGACAGATGAAGACACTGAGGTAGAGAGAAGCTAGGCTACATGTCACAATCATAAATCTCATCAGTGGTGATGGTAGAATGAAGGCAGGATGAGACTCAAACCACTGCCTTTTCTACTATAGTACTCAAAAAAGACTTTATTTGGAATGTAGTGATATTTTATCTGAGGATTGGGCTGTACAGATTTATTTTTATTTCTGAAAGCTAAAAGCAGAAAGGAGGAAACTGGATTCTAGGGCATGACATACGCAGTAAGACTCAAAGCTCAGAAAATCACAACATCTCTAGTGGTATGTTTAGTGATAACAATATTTAGAAGGGCAGGCAAGACAGTGTTGGTTAGAAAATTACTGCAGAGGGATATTCCATGGTATACCATGGCAATGAAGTCAGAAGTCAATGAAAAGATGGTGGGGAGATCAACATTCTGGTTCCAGAGAAGAGTTACAAAGGTAAATCAACGCTGCAGGGCTCTATTTGCCTAACAAAAGTTCAGGCCAGTGCTCAGGCCTAGGGAGAGAACTAGAGCTAGTAGGGAAAACAAATGAGTGGAGGCAAGGCAGGGTTGTTATCAGTGCTCCAAAAATGACAGGAGACAGCACAATATGAAGTGTGCTTTTGGGAGAATGATCCAGGACTGTAACCACTTCTGAGGCACCTCAACATGAGATCTGAAATCAAATGGATGTAAATCTTATGTGTGTGTTTGTCAGGGAATGGAGGTTAAGGAGGGAAACCTAGGTTCTAAAATTAGAGCTTTTGTCAAAATAAAATCCACTTCAAATTAGTGTAGGAAGTAAATTAAATCACCTATGATAAACAGCTAGCTAGCTAGCTAGACAGAGATATGGGTATACATACACACATATATACAAAAAAAGAATGCACACACATATAAACATGTAGTAATTCTACACAATAAGTCTTTTATTCATTAAGCTAGATCAAAAGACATGAAGAAAACATGGAGTAATTTGAACGGAACAATAATATTCTTGCCTGTCTTTGCAATTTACTCAATTTGTTTTCATATTAACCTTTTGTGGTTTTAAAATATGGGAATAGATTTGATGGTAGTTGAAGGAATTAAATTATGTTGCATCTTTGCTTTTACTGAAGCAGCAAATTTTAAATCAAATATGTTACATGCATTTTGTATCAATATGTCAGGACTCATTTACAGACAGATGTGTCAGGAGTATTGTTTTTGAGGAGCAAGCTAAAGAGGACAGGAACAAAAAAACAGGAAGGTACCAGGAAAAGGAGGACATAAGACCAAATTAGTGGTGATAAAATTTGGTCATGACCTGTTTGAAGTACATAGAGCATCTTTTGTGGTTTTGTCAAAAACAGTTCCTGAATCACAAAGCAGCCCACCATAGGATGCCATCATTTTAAACGTATTTTTCTCCAATAACTGCATCATATCTATCAATTTTTCATCATAGCCATAGAAATATATAAGACTATAAAGCAATGGTATATGTGAGTTAATTAACATATCAAAATATGTACTGTCCACATGAACATAATGATTTGATGGATAATATAATACACAAGTTTTTACAAAGTTTCATATCACATTTCCTTAGAGAATTATTTAATTTTTGAATGCTGGCATTCAGTTAAAGAAAAAAAATCTATCTTCTATTACTATCACAGATTAAAGTATGGTATCAATCAGGAAAGTCCAAATATGTGTGAAAGCATTCCCCAAAGAGGAATTTCCAAAATAATCACTGGAACTGGTGCTCCCCAAGAGAACATTAACACAACCCTGGAACAAAATTCTGTTCCCTTTTAAGGAACAAATACATGATTTTATTAAACACTGATACAAAGTCAACTAGCAAACTTCCGTAGAACTTACCAGATCAAGTCATGGAGGAATTACTTTCTCTCCTCTATTTTAGTACTGCTTACTGTTGTATTTTGAATGCTGGGAGTGGTAGCCTTCTAACTTCTAGGAGTGATAGGACTCAATAGCTGAGTAAAATTGCCACTTTTTCCCAGGGATCCACCCATTCTCCATTTTGTCCCTTATTCTTCACTGCAGTCTCTGCACAGTTCTCCACAAGGTCATGTACCATGTGTCACCATAAACAACATGATTGTTTATACCCATTTCACTTTTACCTTAGTCTGCTTTACAGTAGAGATGAATTTTAATTTTCTGTCTACTTGACCATGTATTCTAGAAAGCAAGATCTAGGACTAACAGAAATAGCTTTGCTCATGAGTGCTTGCTATGTATTAGACTAGTGGTACTGAGAAAATCACGTGAATAATTTCCTTTCCTTCTCTTAACAAGCTGAGAAGGTGGGTGTTAGCAGTGTCCCCTTTCACATGTGGAAGCTGATGCTTGCTTAAATATCTTGTCCAAATTTACACAGCTAGTCAGGATGACCAGGGGTTGGAAACAGAACATCTGTTTGGAATAAATGCACAAAAGAAAGAAAATTTCCTCTCTCCCGAGCTTGCCTTAGGGGGTGACTGTGACTATATTAAGTAATAAAGTGCAATTACTGCAGGAATCTGGCTTTCCCTGGCTTTTTATGAATAGCTTTGTTTTGAATATACTACATGATAATGGAATATGTACCGGTTTTGAATTTTATTTGAGACAAATAGACATCTTCCATAGTTATGCTCGGTGTTGTATAACAATATCTTATTTCCAATTTTTAGGTATTTTAAATAAATCTTCTAAGATATTCTGTCTTTTTCACAGAATCCTAGCTTCTAATATTTAGTTCTTGGTTCATTTCTTTTTTCCTTTTCTCTGAGGGTTTTCTAGGCTTTTGGTAATTATGAAATTCTGGTTTAGCTTTGCTCATGCAGGTTTGGTTTTATTTTTCTTTCCAATTTGCAAGCAGCAGCTCTGTGATGGTGAGTGTGGGTGCTGGCATTCCTACACTATGGCTCTTGTGAGCCTGCCAAGAGCTATCCATCATTCGTACGCTGGGGTCCCCTTTCTATACCCTGCCCCCTCTACACAAAGTAAAATTAACTGAGGGAGTTATTTGAAGATAACTGTACAATCATAGACTTGATGCGTCAAGGTTTTAAGATAAATCTTTAAAGATCTAAATGACATAATCCTCATTACTGCTTAGACTTATTAAGGATCAAATATAAATACATTACAATAGGATGTTATGTTTACATCACTAGTCCTTGTTTCCAATTATACTCCTTCTGACTGTTTTTATCTAAAAGATACTAAATTTAGTACAAAGCCATCACATTAACGACATTGCCCTTTGTAGTATAGTGAATAAAATTATAGACCTTTGTACTCTTGAACAGCAGAAGTCAGATCAAACTGTAGGTCAAGCTTCCTATTTTCCCAGGTCTCTGTTTTCTAAATTGGAGCATTCTGAGAGTTGACAGGAGATAATGAAGCCAGGGGATCCAACGCTCTGAGTGCTCCAGGACTACTTCTTCATCCTGTAATTTCCCCACATCTCACCAATGGCATTAATATCATTTGACCTCAGCTAATCGTAGAATGTATATCTCTTCTGTAGTTCAAGAGTCACATATTCACCCTGTAACTAAAATCTTCACTCTGATGTTGAGTGGACTTCTTCAACTAACCATCAAAGCACAGCTATGATTTCCAACCACTACTCCTTACTGTGAAAACACATCACCACCCCTCCCATCTCGTCTCTAATGTACTTGCTCATTTCAGCAAATAAAATCTTCACCTTTGCTCGGGCTCAACTCCTAGGAAGTACTCCTACTTTCTCTGTTCTTCTAGTCTTCATTCATTTCCCAGTAAGTCCTCTAGACGCTGGCTCATCCATCCCTAATTCTGACCACCCCTTATTCTTCTCTTGCCAGTCTGTATTGTCCGGGACAGCTGTACAGCCATGTGACTGCTCTCCCTGTTCCCCCACTTCCCATACCACTAGTCTCTGATTCACATAGGCCCTTCCCAAAGCATCAATTAGATGATATCACTCCCCAACTAAAGCCCTTTGATAACTTTTCACAGCAAAGCGAAAAAAAATCAACACTTTCTGGATTCTTCATCTGAGTCTGAGTCACACAGCACCTGGCCTGCGCGTATCTTTCCAACCTCATCTCCTTCCACATTCCTCATTATTCAGAGTTCCTTGTTCATGGCAAGTTACTTTTTTGGCTTCCTTGTGCTTGCTTTCCATTGGTTTGGAAAACTTACCCACTAAATTTTCTATAATCACCATCTATTCATCACTTCAGGACCTGCTGCAAATATGACTTCCTCAGGGTGGCTCCCCCTAGCCAGCTTAGCTAATGTTATGCCTGTGTCACTAGTGACCACATTGCCCTATTTCTTTACAACACTCATCAGACTTAAACTGATATTCTGTTTAATTGGTTTGGTTACCTAGGTCATGTCTCCCACCAGTAGATTTCAGTACTAGATATAGTACCTGAAACAAAATGGATGCTTAAGGCATATTTGCGGACTAATAAATTAGACCAGATCTAGAATAAGAGAAAAAGTCCCCTGCTTGCACAAAGAGAAAAGAGAAAACATCTTTTAGAATACTCTTAAAACAGTTCTGAAGTCAAGCTTGCTTTCCTTTAAATTCTTGTTATTTTTAATTTGTTTTTTGACCTTAGTGAGTTACTAACATTTTTTAAATCTTGGCTTCAATATCCATAACATGCAGATAATAACAGAATTTATATTTTAATATCTCTGTGAGCATTAAATCATAGTATTGTATATAAACTTTTAGCACAGTGTCTAGAACCTATCAATAAATACACAAAACATAAATACTAGTTTTATTATTATCACCATTATTATCTTAATTGTCATCAATACTGTGTTTAAAATCCTTGGAAAGAACATAAGGATCTTCCCTGGACTCCTCAGTCTCTGGAGAAAACGGAAGAGAAGAAAGATGCACAGTCCTTAAGCACAGCATAGAGAGCAAGTGTGTAGCTATCGTTTAAGCCAGTGAGTCTCCATGTGAAAAATGTTATATAGAAAGAACTGGATCAACAGCATCAGCATATCCTGGACACTGGTTAGAAATACAAATTCCAGAACCTACCTCAGACCTACCCAGTGAGGAAATATGCTTTAGAAAACTTTACAGGTAATTCTGATGCTTACTACAATTGGAGAACAGCAGGCTTTTAGCAGACAGATTCTGCTACCATAGCAGAATAAGCCAGAGGTGACCGCTTTGAGCCCATGACAGCTGCATGTAGCAGACAGTGTTCAGTGGAAGGACCTGCCACTGAACACCTGCCCAGCTCTATGCTCGATTAGATACAGCCTCCAATAGAATGTGCAGGCCACAGGCCCAGAGAGCAAGAAGAGGCCATGTCCTGCAGTGGGACATGGTTATCATCACTCCCCATACTCTGCATCAAGGGCAGTTCCAAAAGGAGAAGTAGGCACACTAAGGTTAGAAGAGAGTCAAGTGGTAGAGAAGAAGGTACGCCACTGTCAGCTCACAGCTTCATAACTACAAAGAAAAGAGTTGTCAGCATTAACAATTACCGCAGAAATAATTCCCTGAAGCCCAGAAGAATTCCAATGGAAACAAAATTGTCTTAGGGAAGGCAAGAATTTCACCAATGACTCCAGTTGAGGCTGACAGATCAAAAGTTATTTACCTAAAGAAATTGTTTTCAAGTGTTTCCTAAGTGCCCTATATATTCTAGCTCACATATGTGCAAACTTCTTTCTATTTGTCCTTTACTATTTCTCTTTTCTCTCCATCCTCTCCTTTGTTTCATTTCTCTTTTTGCTTCTCTTACCATTCTTCTCTGATGCTGAATAGCATAATGATGAATTCCAGGCAAGAAAGTAAAATGTTTAGTATTAAGTGATTCTATTTGGTATTATCAGGAAATGACCCCCAAACCTCCTTTCCTACTCCGACTCAACACACATGATGTACACTTTCACTCTTGAGAGGTCTCAGGTGGTCATACTGACAGGTATCAGTGCTGAATATAAAACTGATTTACCTGCTATGCTCATAAATCTGATCATCATCAACATGAGATTTTGTCCCCCAGGCCAATAAGAGAATTTGTTGACAGGTTCTCTGCTGCCACAGCCTCAGCTCTTTTTCTGGATGGAGAGAAAAACACCAAGAGTTGAAAGGAACAGTTATTGTTGATATTTAGCAGATGAGCAGAGCCTCCTGAAAACCCTGATACTACAAGGATTATTTCCTGTCGGTTAATGAGATAATGTTTAATCAACTTTCTATTGTTTTAACTGTGTCAAGAATATTTCAAGTAGTCTTTTTTTCAATACGCCTTCAATCCTAACATTAGTTGCACAGTCAATTGCAGTGGTTCAGAAGAAGCTTCTAGGTGCTGTAAGGTGCCTCCACTTGACCTCTTAATACGACACATTTCTTTGGCTATTTCCAGATGGTCTGAGACTCTTCCAACACATGGATCACATCTTGTTTATCTTTGAATGTTCACACTAGCTCCTGTCAAATTGTAAATGGCCAGCAAATATTCAAGCATAATTAGGTCTAGAGGTTTTTTAAATTTTATTTTAAAGTATTTGATGCCTGGAGGCAGATTATTTTTCCTTCCTCTCCATGTTCCTTCTCCTCCAGACAGACTGACATCCTCCTGACTCAACACATGATACTCATTTTCAATTCCTGACTTTCCTCCTTACTTTTATCTTTATGGAAGAGACTGTACAAGGAATTTTATCATTAATTTTCAGTTCTTTCTTATTGCACAATTTTTCTAAGGGAGGATGACTTCATACATGTACTTTAATCTACATAATATTTTACCATTTGAATTTGTTACATCAAAATTGGAAGATACCTTTTTACATTTGTTATACTTTCTTAAACACCATGGAAAAAATAATATGACATATTTCTATTTTTCCTATTGTTGCAGTATAAATGCCCTCAATATTTTGCAGATTAAAGAACAAACTAATAATAAAAAAAGTATTACTTCACCCAGTTTATGAGATTGAGGGATCTGGTAGTCTCTTAGATTAGTATTTTTAACCCAGAGTCTCACATGAAGTTTAGTCAAAACAGTAACCAACAGGACACAAGACAGTGGCTACCAGGCGAGTGAAAGGGGAAAGGGACATAAAGACATAAAGACGGAACAAGGTGGCAGTAAAAAGCACTTGAACTATGGTGGTAGGTATGATGTCTAAAACACCCAGACTGAGATGTGATTCTTAATACCCTAAAATGCATATAGCAATGCAAACAAAGGAAATAATAAAGTTATTGTTAAAAAATAAAGATGGTGACCAAGAGTACAGACATCTAAAGTCTTTACTGGGGCTGAGGATCTGCTTCCCCAGAATGTGTCCTCACTGTTCAGGAGGACTCATTCCTTTGCTTTGTATTTAATAGGATTTCCCAGTTCCTTATCAAGTGGATTTCTCCATAGGACTGCTTGAGCATCCTCATGATACAGCAACTGACTTTCCCTAGAATAAATGATTCAAGAGACAGAGGGAAATAAAAAGACCCAAAGTCCTTTATGACCTGGTCTTGAAAACCACACCGTCACTTCATTTTAATCACCAAGGACAGCCTACTGTCAAGGGATCACTAGTTTCCCCTACTGAATAGAGGTGTATTTAAGAATTTATGGACATACTTTTAATCTACGATAATTCTTTACACTTTAAGTGCAAAAACACATCTAATATTCTAACAAATGTCGTTTCCCATAATCATTGTTAACAGTTTCAAGGTCATAAGGTCAACAGATGGCAGAAAGAGTAACACATCTCTGAATAGTATAAAACACGTTGTCTTTTTTGGCAATCAGTCTTAGCCAGAAATTTAACTCGATTTTAACAATACAGAAGAGTATTGATTTAAATTAAATTTATGTTAATAGGTCAATAAGTGAATTGGCAATCAAAAAGTTGATAAGTAGTTTACTTAGTATGTTGAAGTGATAGAAAGAGATGTGGGGCTGAAGCAGTGAGTTAAAAAAGTAGTGGTTAAGTACAAATAAGATCAGAGAATTAGAAGTCAGGAGGTATAGATCTTATCATCTAGGTAAGGAATTTAAATTGTACTTTGTTTGAAAATGAAAAGTTGCATTGAGAATTTTGAGACAGAGGAATAACCTAATCTGATGCATTTTTTTAAAGAGCCCTCTTGATGGTATGTGGAAAATTGACTGTGTGGTATAAATGGGGAAACAGAGAGACAAGTTAAACTATTGCAAAAATCAGACTTGGACCACAGGGGTAGTGGTGTAGGTGCCGGTGTATATAGTTTAATAGTAGATAGTAAATAGTGATACCTTTTGAAGTTAGAGTCAGTAGGATATGTTAATCAAGTAGATGCGAGTTATGAAAGAAAGATGCTTTTGACACAGAAACTTGGTGATATCAATTTTATCATATGGGGAAAATTGTGGGCAGGTCAGGTTTGAAGAGGAAAGATAAAAGTTTATTTCAACTATGTTAAATTTTAGATACATAAAATAAATATTATCAGTCAAGATAGACTAGGTTAAGATGAGTAAACAACAGTACCTAATTATCATCAGCTTAACAAGATAATTCTCACTCTTGTTTCAAATCCAGCAAGGGTCAACAGAAGACCCTTCCCACTCAGTCACTCAGACAGCCAGTCCTTTGGAGTCTGTATCTAGACACATCTTTTCCCTATCTGAGCATGACAGCAAAGGGAATGGACTTCTATGCTTCATGGCTGCTCATGTAAATGACCTAAAATACATCCTGTTCACATTTCATTGGGGAAAATATTCACATTGCTAACTACACAGGGAGGAAGTTTCAGAGAAATACCATTCTACCATGTAGTAAGGGTAGCAGAATATTTAGGAACAATTCTAACAACCTCCACAACATCTAAATGGAAATGCTGAGAAAGCCAGTGGATACCTGAGTCTGTATCAAAAAGGAAGTTTGGGTTATAAATATCTACTTGTGATTGAAGACAGTGTTTTAACTTACAGGACCAGGTGACATCACTGAAGCAGTGAGATGCTAGCATGGAAAACATCCTCAACATTAAAAGTCAGAAGAGGTATTTATTTGGGTGAGGAGTGAGGTGAAAAGAGAACTAAGAATGATTTATTTGGTTACAAATGCAGGTAACTTTCTATATTTGTTTGAAAGAGATGGCAGAAATTTTAGTCTGGCAATGCCTATTTTCTCTGGAATAGAAGAAGAAAAGTTGCCAGCTAAGAACTAGGAGAATTTGATGGAGATTAGAGAGAGGAGAAACAGTGTGAACTATTGATCTACAAGAGTGGGAAGGGGATGCAGTGGAGACACGTAGGAGGACTTTCAGGAAATACTGAGAACCTTCTTGACATTAGTCATTATGAATTTAAAGATCTGTCAAATAGTTGTGTGACTTTCCCTTACAATTTTACCTGCTCAGACTCAGGTGCACAGTAGATGACAGATCATAATTAACTGGGTTATGTTTGTCTACAGTGAAGAGGGATAGAAGTTGCAAGTATCTATGAGATGTAATTGTAATGAATGACAATGAGACTTAAGCCAGATACAAGTAGGGAACTGAAAATATGAAAGGGTTGAGGAATAGTGAAAAGCAAAGTAGGATTGAAAGAAAGGTTCAAAGAGTTTTAACAAATTGGATAGTGCTCATCTTAACACTCTGGTGGTGTACCAAGGAGACAAACAGATGCTTAGCAGGCAGTTGGATAAATAGGCCTAGAATTCAGAAGAGATCACTGCGATAGTCATATATTTGAATATCCACAGAATAACTGTAGCCATAGTGAGGATAAAAAAGAGGTCAACATGGGAAAAGATACCAAAGGAAGAATGCTGAATGTCACACAGCTAAAAAGTCAGATCAAAGGTAGAAGTATCAAAACATCTGGTTCTTTAGTAGATAATATGAAACTAAAAAGCTGAAGTGAGTTCAAGAGAATAATGAGGAAGTCTTTAAAAAAAGTTAATTGAAAAAAAATTAAGTACTTAGGAGTGACTGAATAATAAGTAGATAGATAATTTGAAAGAGTCTTACTATCTTCATATCCTTATCCCTTGTAAAAGCTTTTTTATCTCAACCTATATTAATCATGTGGTGAAGTTGGCCTGGCAGCTTTGTTTGTGGTGGTTTGTTTAATTTAGGGACTAGTTCAATTTCTGTACAGATTCCTAGAAATGTTCTGCTGAGTTCTCTCAAAATAAGCCACTTCAGCAAACAGCAATGTCATCATCTGTACCAGAGGATAGCTCTTCAGTGTGTGTTACCTTAAGAATCTTGCCAAGGACTCTGAAATGTCAGCTTGAACAGATATAGAGTGTCATAAGAATCCATCTCCTGCTATACAGCTTATTTTGCAAAGAAAAGAAATTTCATATGAATTAACAAGTTTTGAGCTGTGGATTGAAACCTTAATGTCAGATTGTGTATACTAATGTCTAACCATGGATGACATCATTCTAAAGAAGGCATGAGGATACTACAGGAGATTAATAGGTAAAATCATCTTGTTGAGGATCTCTGAGTCTCATCTTTCTCAGGTTACCAATTTTAATCTCAAACTTTCACACATTACCAATTTTAATCTCAAACTTTCACACATTTCAACTTTACTAAAACAGTTCTCTTGAACTCCTGTTAAAGTTTAGGATAACTCCTATTATCCTAAAAGTACTTTTAGGGTATATAAACAGATAAGAGTTTAATCTGCAGTCGATCCCAAAATATCTGGACTAATCCTGTGAATTCTTAGACAAGTCCCCAGGTAATCAAACCCATTTGTTAGGACAATAGTATATTAATTTTCTCTTATATACAAAGTAAATAAGAAAACATAGCCATGTAGCCTGCCAATTTGTTATGTCATTACCATATGAAGCACTGATCATTGCTTTACCTTTAAAAATACCATAAGCTAATATACTTAGTGAAAGACTTATAGGTAACATTAAAATGTTAATACTAGTCAGCAGTCATGTAAAAAATAACTTAAGGAATATCATCATTTACAATTAAAAATATATTTTAAGTAATACAGCCCATGGTAGAGTTTTTACTTTAAACTCATGGAAAGCAAATTTTCATTGTTAGAGCAGAGAATTTGTTCTTTTTTAAAAACTGATTTTATTGAAAGAACATTGCATTTTAGCATTAACTTGGTTTGAGGTACACACAGTCAAATTTACATCTGTATATAGTACAGTAGGTTTACCACTATTTCCTTTATTTCCTTTCACTTTATAATTAATCCCTTTTATTCCATTTCCCCCCAATCCTTCCCTGATCTCTTCCTGCATCTTCTGATTTGCCTTTTTTCCCCACTAAAAGTCTGATGCTGTCTGAATTAGTTCTCTTCTTTTTTGAAGTCTATTATTTAATTTAGATCATCCATTTGCTTTCTATCTCTATACACCTTATATGAGGGATATCACACAATGTCTGTCTTTCTCCTTCTGGCTTATCTTTCTAAGCATAATTCTTTCCAAATCCATCACGCAAATGGCAGGATTTCTCCCCTTTTTATGGCCATGGCATATTCCACTGTATATAAATACCACATTTTCTTTATCCAATCAACTGTTGATGGACATTTAGGTCGTTTCCAGCTGTTGATTATTGCAAATAATGCTGTGATGAACATGGGGGTGCATATATCTCTGTGAATAAGTGTTGTTGTGCTTTTAGGATAAATACCCAGTAGAGGAATAACTGGATCATATTTCCATTCTCAATTAGCTGAGTAATCTCCATACTGCCTTCCAAAATGGTTGCACCATTTCACACTCTTACTAACAGTGAATAAGGGTTCCTTTTCTCCACAACATTTCTAGCACTTGTTTCAGTTTTTTTAGGTGACAGCCATTCTCAATAATGTGAGGTGATACTTCATTGCTATTGTGGTTTGCATTTCCTTAATGACAAGAGAAATAGAACATCTTTCCAAGTGCCTGTTGGCCATTTTTATGCTGTCCTTGGAGAATTATCTATTAAGGTCACTCACCCATTTTTAAATGAGATTGTTTGCTTTTCTGTTGTTCAATTGTTTTAGTTCTTTGTATATTTTGGATATTAACCCCTTGTCAGAGGTGTGATGGGCAAGCATCTTCTCCCATTCATTTGGATGTTGTTTCGTTTTGATGAGTTTCTTTTCCTCTACAGAAGCCTTTTGGTTTGATGTAATCCCATTTGTTTATTTTGAATTTTATTCACCTTGTTATTAGAGCAGAGTTCCAAAAGATTCTCTTAGACCAATTTTCAGCAGTATTTTGTCTATGTTTTCTTCTACGTATTTTATGGTTTCCAGTTTTACATCTATGTCTTTTATCCATTTTGAGTTAACTTTCGTGTACAGTGTTAGGTGGTGGTCTAGTTTCAACCTTTGCATGTGATGCTCTAGTTCTCTCAGCATCATTTGTTGAAGAGACTATCCTTGCTGCATTGTAAGTTTTTGGCTTCTGTGTCAAAAATTAAATGTTCATATATGTGTGGGTTCATTTCTAGGCTTTAAATTCTATGCCATTGATCTATATTTGTTTTTATTCCAATACCATGCTGTTTTGATTATTATTATAGAGGAAAGAATTTGACTCACTTTCTTTGACACATAAAAACAGAATGAATTTTTTTTCCTAAATCACTGTTTCATTTATTCAAGAGAATTATTTTAACCCTGATTTTGCTCAGTTTCTGAGTAGATTCTCAACATATAAACATTTCCTTGACAATTGCACTGATTTTTCAAGACTGCATTTCTTGGAGTCTGCAGATTTTCATCTGCATAGTTATAAGACATAAAATTCAGATTTCTTTTTTACTGAATTTTGAAGAAAAAGAAAATGCTTTTATGTGATGACAAACTAAGCTCTCTAGATAGTAGTTTTACTAAAAACTGTATTCTAGAGAACAATATTATTCTTGATTATCATATATACATACAGATGTCTGATTAGGCTAGTTTCTTAAAGTTAAGTTCTTCTATGGCAAGATATGGCATAAGAGGCATTTTCAGAATGTCTTGCACACTCAAAGTGAGTAGAAAAGGATATCCAAGAAGCAGGAAACACTAAACACTGGATTCATATAATGACAAAAAGGTTACTTTACATACGTGTTTTCTTCAGTAGCTCTGTTATTTACAAGATGGCACTCTAATTGTTCCCTGTTAACTGGAAGATCCCCACTGACTATCACTAATTTATCTGCTTGTTTGGTTATATCTTCCACTCCATTATAATTAATCCTCTTTTTCTCTCAGGAAGCTGACAGAGCTTGAGAACAGCATTTCTCACTTTGCAAGTATTTGCCCACTTTTGTGGCTAGTACACTGACCAGACTGAGAGTGCCTGTAGAGAAAAGAAGGTCTTACTCATTTACTATCGCCAAGTGCCTAATAGGGCTTATATTGAGTAAACCTGCACAAATGCCTGTAAAAAAAAAGAGAATATATTGATACGATAGACAAAAAAATAACTTTCTTGGGACCTCCTCTCCCTGTGAGAAGAAACTCGCACATGTGGAAGTCAAAACAAGTGTGGCCTAATTCGTACCCATGTGAATAAGCAAGCATCTCCACTCCATCTGTTAGATAAAAGATGGGGGAAAAGCCTGAGTTCTCCCTGAGTTGGCCCTGTAACACTGACATTTTTAATCTACTTGCCCCTCTTAATCTGCAGAAAATATTTGAAACAAAGGGTTTTTTTGTAACTTGTGTAAATTAGGCTGCCTACTCAAGGTTCCTTGTATAAAAAGCCTACCCAACATTAGAACAGTAGACAGTTTACACAGAACCATCTGTCCGACTTGTCCCGAGTTCGAATACTCATATTAATTACTTAATAAGCCCATTGCATTTAATAATTTCTGAGATCCTTTTACTCCAGCTATCAATACAAACACAAATTGTACTGAGAGACTACATACATAAACAAGCATAAACATGCAAACGTTTACATATGCACATATGTATCCACAAAAGAACAATACATAAAAACACGCTTACAACAGGTGAAAAAACAGAACTTTCTGACTCAGTTTGAGCTGAAGTCTTAAGACGATAGCTAGCAACAACCTCCTATGTTAAGTCACCTTAAAAGTACATTTAAAAATGTAATCAAAAATTGTAATTTTCTGATCATGGCCTCTTAAAGTGATATTGAGACCATTTAAGAACTAAAACATTAAAGGAGATGGAAACAACGGAGAGGTTTACATTGGACAGCGTTATTAAGGTTTTGCATTCACAGCCCGTGGGGAGAGTGAGAAAACTATTCTCTCATCTCCAATACTGTGAGGGAAAACACTTGGAGAAGGATTTGAAACCTGGGTTCAAGGAGATGGTGGGTTGTCTGACTCACAGGTGAGATACTGACTGAAGGGATACATGATACACACTGAAGGACCCTGTTGGGGAATGAATTTATCTCCATGATGGCAGGTTGTGTATTAAAAAGTTATGCAATCTACATAAAGGATATGAGCTCAGCATTGTTTTAAATAGTACGCTCCTGAAGAACTTCCTGAACAGGGCAAGGAGACCTCTGCAAGATGAGATACAATATTAAGACTAAGCTATTCTAATACTAGTCAAAGCAAAGGCATCACTCCTATCAAGAGTTCTAAAGTCAGAGACACCCCAGAGAGAATGTGAAGGAGTCTACTAACAAAGATAAGTTTTCATTTAAATACCAGTCTTGGGCAAAGACAACCAAAGCCATATTCATGGGTTTCAGTCAAGTAAAGTTCATCTTTGCCCTGCTTGAAGCTGAAGGAGTCAGAGGCAACTGCCGGTCAGGCAAGCAGAGTTGGAAGCAGGGACTTATAGTAGCTTATCCACTCTCCATATCACCTGTGGAGTCAATCAGAAGCAAGTCCTAGCTCATGGTGGAAGAAGCTTGAACTTGCAATACAATTCAGACTTTTCTTTTTACAGTTATTGAATGCTTTTTATTTTCTTTTTACAGTGTACTTGTATATGAGCAAAACTATTATCATTTTTTCTAATTTTAGTGAAGGAAAAAATATAACATTACATAGGTTTAAGGTTTGCATCACTGTAAATCCATAACTGTGTAACACTGTAAATCAGTATCTGTATATAGTACATTACATTCACCACCAACAGTTCAGTTCTTTCAGTACGTCCTTGACACTTTCACCTGATTCATCCACCACCAGCGGCCAGACGCCACACCCCGTCTCACCCTGGTAACCACTAATCTTAAGACTGAAAGTCTGTGTTTGTTCTGTTTGGTTCATTTGCTTGCTTGTTTTCACTATACACCACATGTGAGTGAAATCATAAGATGCTTGTTTGTCTCCTTCGGACATCTCCCATTAACTTATCACTCTGGACTGCATATTTTAATTACTAAATTGAGACTTTTTTTGTAGTGGAATGACCACAAGACTCTGATTTTCCAAGAGGCTCCAAAGTTCAGAGTTATTCCAAAGTTTTATACAAAAGGAAAAGAGTCTGGGATGGGGTTTTACTGGTCAGCGGGGTGAGGGCGAGGGGAGAGGTAAATATGTATTTTGATTGTATGCTATAGTACTTGCTTATTCACCATAAATTTTATACATATGATTGCCATGCTATATAGAGAGAGCAAAATAAATTCTTGTGTTGTACTAGAATTTTGGAACTTTTCCACAAAGCTTTACATAAAGAAGTTTAATGTACCTATTAACACTCTATGAATAAACTAACATTCTGTTTGTATATAGATGTTTATGAGCTTCAGAGCATTACTACCGTCTATAGAATCAACATGACTATTTTATTCACAATTATTTAAAAAACAATAATTAAATCAAGTATCAAGCTCCTTAGAGGAGCAGATATTCAACATTATCTGATGAAAATCTTGACCCTCAATATGTGATGGCTTAAGATGATTCGGGGGTGTTCACTATAGGAAAAGTTTTTCAAAAAAAAAAAAATATTAGGCTGATGTATTTGCTAAATGCTTTCCTAGACTCTGAACTCCAATTTCCTTATTACTGCTTATCGTTCTGTGCTTTTTTGTTTCTCATTCACACATTGCTATCATTTCACAAAACATAGAATCCAAGACATTTGAGATCTATAAATTTGGTAATTCCAAAACTTAAAAAAAAATCTTCTGAATTTTAACAAGTGATTTTTAGGATATGAATTTTGATTTCCTTTAAATGTTATATAGATTGGTTGATGATGATGATGACAATGATGAAAGATAGATGGATAGATAGATAGATAGATAAACTTAGCCAGAGAATGCAACAACAAATATTTTGCTTTAAAATACTTCTCACGGGATTCGCTTCATAAAGAAAGCATCTCCTTTGCATATTGTCAGCACTGAGGGCTGATTCTAATATACTTTTATACATATTTCTGTATTCTTATCTTCATATAACCATTCCATTAGCTGCCCTACTGTATGTACCAGTGCAAATCAAGATTCCTATTGGTGTTTACATCATGTAAATTGACCTACACATTGCTTTTTAAAATTTGTCAACTTTGTAAAGTTTTTCCTCCCACTCCTATTTGTCAAGGCTACCTACCTCCCACTTCTAACTAATGTGGAAAAATAAAATGAAACAAAAACTTAATTGCAATCAGAAATATAGTTTAGTCACAGAAGAAATATCCAATCTAAACAAATAGGTTATTTATTCTTGGAGAAGGCGTTTATCATGCTAATAAAAGACTCACTGTAATTTCTTGAGACTGAGCAACATAGGATTATACTAATACATCCAACAGATGTATACTTTTCAAGTATTGCTTTGTCAACCATTGCTAATTATGTTAAATTCTTGGGTAAAATTATTGCTCATAGATTTCAACTATACATGTCTTATTATCAGTTATTAAAATGATATATGCTCATGAGAAAAAATTAAATCTGCTTTGGTTTTATTATATATTTAGAGCATAGCACAATGCTTGGTGTATAGTGTTGCATTATTTGAATAATATTTTTAAAGTCAAGAGAAACAAAATGTGAAGAAAATAAAAGTTCTTTAATCCCAACACACAAAGTAAGCATTCTTATATTTTAGAGAATTGCTCCTCTAGGTATCTCATCATGTATTTATGCGATATGTATAATTTTATAGCATGTAAAAATAATTTTAGACTGTTTTCCAGTTTTTATACTGTTTACACTGTCCCCACAGTTTTATTTTAATGGGATCCCCTTAAATATGCGAACTATTTTTCACTCAAGAATATATGAGGTCTCAGTGCTTTCTGTATATGAAATACGGTTGGATCTTGACAAAACTGTTAAGGAGATAAAGTTCTATTTAGTTTTTCAGTTTTTCTCTTTTCCTTTTTTTAGCTGACTCATCCAAATTTACTAGAATCTAACAGAAACACTGCTTAATTGTTATTGTTTTTCTTAAAAGAAAGAAGTCATTTAAAAATAAGAAATACTATGACATTGCACTTTCTTTTTCATGGAACTTCCACACTTATTCATTCCACCTACTTGTTTCCCTCAACAGTAAATGGAGTTAGCATTGCTTCCCCATTAGTCTTTAGAGTTGAGAATGACAATCTGTGAAAGCAGGTAAACTTGTAAGTATAGTGTCATTTTTAAAACGTTGTCCGGATGCCTCACAGTCATTAGAAGCAAATAGGCTGTCTATAGGTCATTGATCCCTGAGATAAAGTTACTACCGTATCTATGTGACCTTAGACATTCACATTTTCAGTCTTAATTAATCATAGTGTCAAAATCTGCAAATACCACTACCCACCCCATGAAGGGAAGGTGAGGAAACAGCAGCCTGATCTCTATCCTTAGGATAACTGGTACACAACTTGTTTCTACAGAACTTTGTACTGCGTGCTGACTCCATTCATACCTTTTTTCCTCCAGCAAAACTGATGGCAGAGCTAGTGCTTAGTCATTGCTTCTCAGCACCAAACACGTGCCAGGTTCATAATGCATACTAAAAGTGTGTTTGTTAAATAAATGAAATCACATCCCGTGAGTGCATGCAACTCATTATAAAGCTGATTGTTTCACACAAAATACTTATATTCTTTCATCTTAAATCTGAATTTTTTCATAGAAAGCATGCTATTGTATAGTACCTTCCATTGAGAATACAGATGTATTCTTTTTGATGAACAGATAAAATGGCAAGCAAGGCAGAATTTCTGCAATTATTTGAGAGATGATAAATATTCACAGAAAGAGGGGGAAAGCAATCCAGTAAAAGAGGCAAATATGCCATGATTAAAGTGAGAGCCAAAGGTGTTTCAAGGAGATCTCAAGGGAAACATGAGCCCTCAAACAGGGGAAATTGATCTTTTCTGCACAGAGGCTAAAAAATCAAAGGGAACGACAGAAAGCTATTTGAAACCATGGCAATCCTGAAATAATCATCAGAACAGAAATTCTGATACAGAACAAAGCTGAAACTTAATTAGAGTCAGCGGGACTGATTTGGGCCAGACACCTGCAGAATTTCTGTGACAGAAAAGTATAACTAGGACATTTTCACAAAAATGAAAAGTGGAGCACCAGTCATAGAAATAGAAACAAAAAACTGGACCATGTGGGTCTTGGACATTGGTTGTTGAAGAATTGTTTCACATTCACATCTTCACACTTCACACTTCGGACCTGCAATTTTCAATCTGAGGTAACGCAATAGTATTAATTTTTTATCAGTGAAAGGAACTGATATTGCAGTTGAAAGTCTTTCCTCGACATAACACAATCTCTAAATTAGTACTTTATCTTTTCAAATTCATTTGGTAAAGTGTTCTGCGGTGGTTGTTTTTTTAACCTTCGATTTACTATTAGTTACACAAACCCAGAGTTAAACAGGTCTCAGCCCTGATGACATCAAACTGTAGGCAAATCACTTTGCATTTTAAATGATACCCATAGTCCTGAGAATATACTTTATCAAAATCCTCTGCTCTCTGCCAAGAGAAGATGTGAATGATGAAAATGAATAATGCAAAGCAAAATGCAGCACACAATCTGCACATCAGTAACCATTTTCTTCCTCAGACTGATTGACTTTGGAACTTACAAACAAGGCTGTTTAAAATCCAAACCAACAGGAGCATTACATTGGAATAGAGAACCAATTAGATATGGAACCCATAAGGAATGGTGCTGTGTCTAGTCATCTGAAAAGAAACAATAATGGATGGCACAATGAATGGTGGTGACATACATGACAAGTGATTGTTTCAAGGTACAAAAGAAAGAAGGCAGAGAAGGGTCTTGGTTCACCCTAAAACATTTTGGAGGCACTATAAGTCTAATACTTTTGAGTGAGAATTTTCAAAGAATTTGCAACTAAAAAGTTGAGGCGAGTTTTTGATTATGAGCAAGACTCTTCTTGGCCTGTGGTCCCTTTCGCCATAATATGATTAACCATTTCAGCAAGATCATACTCCTAACATTCTTTCTATATTCAGGTGAGAAAAGGGCTTTCATGGCAGAACTTATTTTAATTTCAATGAGCCAAAAAATACAAGAAAAAAATGATCTTCTCTGAACAAACAGAAAATCCCAAAATCTATTTTCACAACTAGTCATTTCATCATCTACAGACTTACAAAATGATAGCTATCCTCAACTGTTTTTTCCTACATGTCCTTTCAAACATGCACCATATTCCATAAAGAACTGTGCACATCTGTTCTTAAAAGAAATGACTTTAATTGCTGAGCTGTTAATGGGGCGTTTTTTTTTCCCATAGAATTTCTACCCATCTGCACACTCTGATTATCACATCCTCTTCAGACTTGTCTACTTCAACCTTGTCTCCTAAATGATCATCATTAATCCTATCCATGGTGTCTAAATGTTCAAAATGAGTCTGGAGTAATAATGATGCCTGATTGTGTCACCATCTTTCCATAGGAAAACAAAATTGAAGTTTCAAAGTTCTCCCACAAACAAACAAATGGATAGACGATAGCAATAAACCCTCCCATCTGGGTAGACAAATACTAGAAAAAGGTGGGGAAAAGTCTACTAACAGTTTGAAATTACGAAGACAAATTTATACTTGATGAGAATTTTAGAATCTTACAAGAGATGATTTCCTGGATACGATAAACTTCTCTGCAACTTATGGCAGAGAACTGCATAAAAAACATACTCAAACAAGAGATCGTAGAAGTCATAATTAGAAAAGAAGAAAGGCAGGAAAGGAGGAAAGGAAGGGAGAAGGAAAGGAGGGAGGAAAATAAAGACCTTTATCAGGTCCTCTTTGACACATAGCTTTGAATTTAAAGACAGATATTTAAAGAAGAATATTAGAGGGGAAAAAAAATCACCCTATTCATATATAAGTTTTACTTAGTTATATAATTTTTCTCCGTTGATAATGAAAATAGCCTATTTACATGGCAAAAGAAAATCAGACCACATTTGTATTAGGAGTTGGGAAAGAAATTGGAAACTGCTTAAAAATTCCAATTAGAAAGTGTATTGATGCAAAAATTTGAAACTTACACATTACTAAAAGGCTGTGGGAGCAAAAGTCAATTAAGCCACTGCCACCATGGCAGCTGACTGCAGTACCCAAGTGGATGATTCTCACTAGCTTACTCGAAGTTTCTGTCAACTTGATTTCTGCTACGCACCCTCAAGACTCTTGGCAACTATTGCTGGAGAATCATGACATCCTCTTATGAACTATATCCCAAATCTCATGAGTCTATCTCATTGGTAGACTCTGAACCAAAAATATGGAAAGAGATTCTGATAAACTGAAGTACAGGCTCTTCCTCTGAAATCCAGAAGATGATAGAGAAAAATTTGGTGATAGATGTTTCTTGTGTGGATATGTAAATGGATGAGTAAATAAATAAAGTAATCCTGATCTGAGCATTTCCAAACTATATGGAAAATAAACATAGAGTAAATAGAATAAGAGGAAGAGGAACTAGCTGTGTTATTTGAATGTTTATGGATTATTAGCCCAAAAAGTCTGATTTCATAAAAGATTTCCAACTATTATGTTCTGGGACTGGTTGTGTCTTTAGCTTGATTCCCCTTATATGAACACTGGCCACCTTCTTCTGATCAGATAGTCTTTCTCTGAATTCTGTGGTGATAGCAACTATCTTTCCCTCTAACAAACTGAAGTCACGATCCAGTTTGCTTCCCTTAGATTGTTTCTCTTCTCATCTTGATTGATATTTGGGGTTTCCAATCTTTTCAGTCACATCTTTATACAGAGACTTTGGTCCATTCCAGAAGTGACTCACCAAATTCCTAAGAATGGTTCTGAACAATTTAACTCTGAAAGAACAGCTTATCTCCAGATTTCTTTTATTATTGCTTAATGTGCACCAATTACCTAGAAGAAATATTTTGTTAATTGGTGATATGGGGACAGCATAGCTTATAATCTATAGGGCAGTATGCAGATATATGAGCAGAAAATTAACTGACAAAACCTGAGACTTCTAACAGCAAGGACTCCAAGGAGTGAGGACCCTACCTTAGCAACTTAGGTCTGGAACACACCCCTAGATACTCCCCCTTTACTCCAAGTAACCTGGACACACCCATGAAAGAAGAAGCCCTCATCCCTCAGATATATTCAAAAATCCATCTTGCCTGAGTGAGATGCAGGCAACATAGGTGTTACATACATGTGTACATTCCCTTAATGTAACTTTCCTGGCCCTGCGATGTAGAAGAGAAGAAGTTGCACCTCAGTTTCTAGCCACTGAGGACCAACAGTGGCCACCTGGCCACCAGGCTCCTTACAGTCTAGACTAGCTGAAACCTACCGATTAGATAAAAGGGACCCTTTCTGAGAATGAAACCCTATGTGTATTTTACAATTATGTGTGATATCCATGTGAGGAATTCACAAAGGAATAACTGAATTCTGTTTGTAATTCCTGTTCTAATTCAGATCTTCCCCTCTCCCTCACCAAAAAAAGTGCATCCCAAAAGTATTTCGGGGCTCAGATTCTATACCTGGCCCACACATAATAAAGCTATCTTCACTATTTCTAAAATAGCACCATTTGGATTTGTCAGTTAAGAGAGAGAGCTATCACAATGTTACTGCTTTTTAATAAACTTGCTGTGCGATCCTGACCAAAAGGCTCTTTCCACAAATTCTTTCTGAATGGACCCAGGATCTCATCAGTGTGACTCAGCTCACCCTCACCTGCATCAATTGAAACTGCCACATTATTAATGTTTTGCTATTTTCATTAGCTTTCTTAAATCAGAAATATGATCTTAAGACATAACAACTGATACAGTCTATAAACTGCAAAAAACCCTGGTATATTTGAGTTTCTAAATACAAGGTAATAAAATTCTGGAACAGTGATTAACATATCTCACCACCAACAAACAGTGACAGTTCTAAAATATGACTAGGGTCAATTAATTTTTTTAGTGTAAGGAAATATCTTTGTTCTAATACTATAATAATATTTCCATGGAAACTCCATTGTATATTTTATTACTGTGTAAATTTCAGCTAATATGGTGCTTAAGATGAAATATGAATGTACCATAATCATTTTAAATAGTGCTGATAGATACTGGGAGCTTCTTTAAAAGCTATACTCACTAATTAGATATTCAAATGGTAATACCGTCGGCAGGAAAGCATGTCATGGTAAGGAGGTCCAAGGACAGCCTGATATTGTGACTTGGTTTAGACTGCACAGACATCATGATGTTTCTCCACATCACTGATTTGTCTTTGCATGATTAGACTCCTGCCCCAGACTCATGAACATATCGCTCTTCAACAGAAATTTGCTGACGTACTCGGCAAAACGGCCTGAAACTGCACAAGGAGCAAAGATGTGCGGAATTGCTTCTCATTGACCATGTAAATCTTGTAACTCTCTCCACCATCTTTTTTCCATTCTGCACAAGGGATTACTAAGTTCCAACAGGATTTGTGAAATACAGAATTTACACACGGACTCTATGGTAATAAAGAAGCAATTTTTTTTATCATTTTTGAAAAATCTTATTTTTAATAAATAGGAATAGCAATTTTTATAGGGTTGTATTGGGGAAGTCAATCTATAGAATGAGACCAGCAAATTGACTTACAAGTTAAGCCCTGCAGCAATCAGAGGCTTCTTGTCCCCCTTCCCTGGAAGTGTACCTTTCCTAAAGCTGCTGCAAGGATACAGCTTTACATGTATTGCTAAGATATCTGAGTTGCATATGTGACTGAATACAGCTGAAGCCTCTATACAACTTTGAGATTTGGTGGAAAATGCTGCTGAAAACTACTGTTTTGCTGCCCTCCCAAGACAACGCCTCCTAAGACATCATGTGTTCATTAAAAGTTACCTGCCAACCTGGAGTACTCTCTTTCTTCCCTCTCTCCCTGCCCTCTGCATATGGTGCTAATTTAATATTATACCTAGAACACACATGGATTATGTCCCAACAATGAGAAGAAAGAGCATCTAGGAGGTACTCATTTGGAGAGTATAGTCAGTTATGTGCATTTATGAGATACATAACTTCTGCTTACATTTAAATATCTCACCATTTGGTTCACTTCTTTTATCAAGAACATGGTATTCAGGTTTCCTTCAAAGAAGTTTTTAAGGCCCTGGGAACACAAATTGCCAGGAAACGAAATCCCTGAAGGTATGGAATTTAGCTTGGATGATTTAAAAGATTAGTGAGTGTCTGCAACAATGACTTGTGTGGGAAGAATTCAAAGTTTGGGTGAATCCCCAGAGTGAAGGCAGCCAGCGAATGAGGACCACCAGAAAAACTGATTTAACATAAGAATGAAGAAGGTGAGGACTAAAGCAAAGAGTTCTAGTCACAATTCTGCCTAGGGCTAACCCTGAGCAAAGGAAATGTTGAAAAACAATGCAAGTCATGTAGAAAAATGTTAAGGAAAAGTTGAATATGACAAAAGTAAAGATTGTAAGACTAAGTCTGTGAATGAAAAGCCTGTGCCCATTTTCTAGAACTTCTAATCTAGCTGCATCATGTTTGCAGATATGATCCAGTGATAGAATGCTTGAATTTCTCTAGTTTGATGATGATACCATTATTACCTTATTATCCATCAGGTATTATTTTCTAATAATTTTAATACAGTAAAATCATTATTCATATCTTGAATACTCTGATGTATCTTTAGGATCAGAAAATATTTTTATAAACATAAAGCTAGTATACTCACATGCATATGTATTCACATCTGGAGTAAGATATATAAATCACGAAGGATTGTCATTGATTAACTAGTTAAAGTGCAATTAAGTTTATATGCTTGCTAATTAATGATACTGATCAACATCTCGTTAGTGGTTCCAAGGGCAACAAATGAGCATTGTTTTAGAATGCTGAGGGAAGGGCATAGAAAGGGTATTTAACTGCTAAACATCAAAATTTTGCTCAGATAGAAAAAGATTAGCATCTCCAATCAGGCAGCCATTATGAACTTAGAGGAAGAGCTCTTGTATGAGACAGAGTTAGTCCCATTTGGGCTTGACTGGAACACAGAATAGGTATTTCTTTTTCTCAGTGAATCCCCTTGTGGATAAGTCTAAATTTACAAGGATCAGACCTGTAAAACAAAACTCACTACTTTTTGTGGAGAACCAATTCTCACAAGAGATGTGCAGGAGAATATCAGCCTGTTTTCAGTATTATGATGATTTTAGAATCAGAATATCAGTGGTCCTGGAAATGAAGTACTCATCTCTGTTTCATCAGCATGGAGTTTCTGAAGCTGTGAATGGAAAGTCTGAATTATGAAGGGTCACAGACTCTCATTGACCTCCAAAGGTATAGCTCTTGTCCAGGGGAACCTGGTTACATTGCAGTTACCTCTGGTTATTATTTAAAATTAGCTGGAAATATCTCAAAGCTCTTGGGGATATGGATTTATAAGTATTCTAAAGAAAATGAACAGCTGCAGAGCTCTGAAATACTGTAGAAGTTTGAAATTAGCAAGAAATACAAGAAAGCTGACCAAAGGAGGCCCTTGCTCCCTGCAAGTTGTTGAAGAACAGAAAACCTGATGAATACCTGACCATACAACCTGACTGAACAACTTGACCCTAAATAGTCTATAGGGGAAGTTCTTCAGCAAAAAAATTAATAACCTCTGTCTGCAAGTTCTTATGCCAGGATAGCATCCTTATCTTTAAAAAGGAAAGTTAGAAATTAGAGAAATATCTCCAATGATATATTCTCTTTGATACAGAATAATTAATGTACTTTTGGATACAACTTTGACTACACAAACAATATGAACCTGAAATCACAATTTCGAGGTAGGAGTATATAACGTCTTCTCCCCCTGGCTTTCAATCTCTTTTAAATCCTTAAAATGATCATGTCACTTAATAAATTTCTCTTTATTAAACTTAAGTTTGCTGCACAGCAATGATTTTATTTCAGTCAACAAAATAATTATTTTATTATGTGGATATGTTCCTTTTACTATAATTTTTTAATATAGGTCTTTATGAAAACTAAAACTTATCTTAGTGCCCTAACTAGGTAAACAAAGTTTTTAGAATAGCACTTAAATAGGACAACTCCCACCTCAAATATGTTTTAAAGAGATAATAATAAGTGAAACTAATGAGAGCAATAATTTGCAATTATATTTCCAACAAATGGGTCACAGTTACCATTGGACATGATCCATCAATTCTCCACAAAGGTCTTATCTCTAGACCGATATTTGAACCCATAATTATTTTAGCTCACCTGCTTATTATCTCATAAACTCAAACTGACTATCCATGGATTCTCTTCCATTGTCTGATCCTCTTATACTTTCCCTACTTGGAGGTTACATCTTTCCAGATGCTGAACGCTGTCCTATTCACCCTCACTGGCTAAACTCTCTCACAGTCTCTGGAAAGCAATTATGGTCCATTTCCAAGGTTTGGCCAATTTATTACCCGTTCATTTCTAAGAATGCCCTCATCACAATTCACAAAAATATTGGAAAATTAATTCCACTCTTGCCAACCAGTTTTCAAGAACATCATTGTTTTAATATCTCATCACATTGGCTTTACCACTAAAAATATTTAATGTCATTATGTAAAGATCCAGGCTCACCTGCCTTTAATTTAACTTTATTAACAAGTTTGATAGAATTATTATGGTTTTATACTAATAAATCATACCTGGCAATAGCAAAACATATTAATTAGACAAAAGCATAATGTTGATTTAGATATTCTGTTCCTAACAAACTTTATTTTCCCTGCTACTGTGTTAGCATCTCAATTGTTTTGCTAGTCTTACTTCCAACACAACAGATTGTTATGTAGTCAGGGAAAAAGTACATTATAATGTGCTTATTGCCATTTAAATAAGCTCTTTGTGATTTTTAAAAATTGGATTCAAACAGCAAATATATAATGATGTCTCTTTTCTAATTGGCTTCAGGTGCAGCATTTATTTTAAACTTGAACTTCCTTATAATGAACACAATAATCACTTATAAAAGAAAACTGTGAAATTATTAGCCTGGTGACTTCTTTTATTTTTACATCCTTTGAAAGAATAGTTTGTCTTGAATAATGCAGATACACCCAGAGGAAATAGTCTGAAGCCAGACTCCTGTATTTCATGGAAATCATAGACTAGAGCCTTTAATCTCAGGACTGGATTCTTGGGTCACTACCAGAATTCATCTTTCATCCCCTTCCAAGTTGAAGTAAGATGGTTTAATAGACTGGTATTCAACGTGCTTAGAGAATGGTTGACCTAGCCTAAGTATCTTCCCCTCGGCAGACAGAAGTACCAAATGTTTGTCAGTCATTTTCTCCCCCAGTGTCTTCTTTCTATGTGAAGGCCACCCATGCTCATTCTTTCAGATATAAGCCACACATTCCAGGCACAAAAGGGGACAGAGAATTACACTTTCTTCTAGTAACTTGCCCCTTGCTTTCCAAACACAAAGGAAATATCAATCCTCTTATTCCTCCCCTAGATAATGCTCCTGTGACTCTAAGTGAAATTGTACTTGAGATGTCAGTTTAGGAGTACCTTCCCCAAATGCAAGGGGTATCATGAAAAATATCTGAATTTACTGTAAATGATTTGGTGAAAAAAATTACATTTATGAAAATGTAAAAAAGTAAATTCTCATAACACTAGGATGAATACACTAACATATTCAAGGTTCTTTTTAAGTATACTCATTAGTGTTGAAAATTCTAACATGTGCATGTGGGTGAGTTCACAATGCTAAAGGAACCCTTAACAGTCATACTCTCTGGATTTGATGGTTTAACATTAGCAAAATTCACATAGAATCATATGAATTCATTTGGATATATTAATTTATATTGCTTTCTAAACCAGATGATCCCATTAGCTCTCCAAGCTTCAGTGAGATTCTCAAGGGAGAGCTTTGTTGTCTCTGTGGATTTCAACATATGATATAGTATCACGTTGATAAAATGTTTGAACTTGCTTTGTTTTGAAAGTCAAGAATGCGATAATGAATAAGATATAAAGATATTGAGATATTGAGATATTGAGAATAAGATATAGAGATAATAAGATATTGTCCTTAAGGATTTTTACTCAAGAAGGAAAATATGGATTGTACATAATGATTTCAATATAAGATTCCACAGTCCCTCTGAAAACATAAAATCTTATAGCAGTAGTATACAGAATAAATTATTTAGTAAATAATGCAAGATCCATTAAAGATCCATGATTTTATTTCTAATTTTCTAGCCTTGTCTTCACCCATTCTCTGCTTTATCCTCCACAAATCCTAAAGGTAACAATTTTTAGAGGATCTTATTTTTTTACGTATCTCTAATTCAATGTGTGAAATATTTAATAAATGCTGTTTGAACTATAAGCAAACATTAAGAGATATCATCATTTCCATACACTGTAGCAGAGAAGGGTTAATGGAAAATGTGGCATTTGGGAAATAAAGGATGGGGAGGATCTTGATAGAAATGAGTCTGGAAATTATTGGAATTCTGGCCCAAAAGGCTGGAAATTTTAGTTGCAAAAAGTAGACCGTGTTTGGTTTCTGCAGCAGAAGAATAACGATCAGACTGAAAAGGTAGATTGGAACCAGAAAGAGATTATTCTGAAATGTTGTAAAGTATCATTGTTGGTATAAAAGCAATGAGGTTACCATTCAAGTGAAAAAATTGTAAATTTAGCTAGAAATCTTGAAAGATTAGATTTTTTTTGTATCCTAAAGGAAGTGGATTCACAAAAACGCTATTCAGCATAAGGAAATGGATTTTATAATTGGAAGTGCTGGTCAGGGGACTGTAGCAGCATGACTATGCATTGCTTTATTTGTCTATGAATTTTGCCCTGGATGTTTCACATACACGCATTCAAACTCCCTTCAACATACTGTGTAATTTTTCAAGGGCAGAACCTTTAAATTTCCCTTGATACCCAGCCCAATAAAAAACTGCTTATTTATAATAATTATTATTATACATAATATATCATGGATTATAATAACCCATAAAATAAGTTCTCGCTTAGTACAGCAAAACATCAACTTTCATAGTGTGTAAATTCTATGACCATTAATATCAGAGAGAAACGATGAATTAAATACAGATAAATTCAACTTATCATTTAATTTTCATTTAAATTATCATTTAAATTTCTTTTCATCTTGTCTTCTCAAAAGATAGAACAGAACTAGATGTGACAAGATTGTACTAAATTAAAGAAATTTATGTAGCTGAGAGATTAAGCTGATTTGGAGAAAGTTCAGGTTTCCATTTTCCAAACTGTCCTGATATCCTCAGGAAATTCTCACCAATTCAAAAAAAGATTTTCACAAGTTTTAGAAAAACAAAAAAATATGCAAAAACTACCATTTTGTTGTTCTACTACTAGCATTTTTATTTTTTTATTGCTTCTGTCTTTCTATTGGCCTATATGTTTGTGTTCCTTCTGGTAATGGAATATTCTATTCAACCCATTCATACCTTTCTGTTCCAAATTATTAAATCAAATAGGTGTTCCTTGCTTTAATCAAAAATGTTCTGCTCTGATTAAAGAGATGAATATTAATATTAAGTGATAATCATTCTTTCTAGAAGACTGATAATATAAAAGACTGACCTTTGATGCATGTTAAAGAAGAAAATACCAGAATAGACTGAAAACTTTCGATGCCAGCTCTGCTACTTATTGGATATGTAATTGCTTTTTGTTTGTTGTACTTAAGCTTCAGCAGGAAATGATGAAAACAGAGATTATAAATATATATATATAAAATTTTTCATGATTATAATAGGTGCTCCATAAATATAACTATATTCTGCTAAAATTCAGTGTTATATTTACTCATTATGAAAGAGACTATAATGTAGTGATTAAGAGTTGAACTTTGGAGCTAGACGAGATGGATTCACATCCATGTTACTTACCAGTCATACGAACTTGAGCAAATGCACTAGTAACTGATTTCTAATCCATTAAAAAGGAGAAAAGAATAATAATTTCCTTATAGAATTTTTGAAAGGGTAAAATAATTAAATGTATGCCAATAACTTGAATGTGTCCAGAAAGAGTTAAAACCAGTGTTAGCATTATTATGTTTGTTTATTTTTTAATTTTAGTAATCAATTTTCATGACTACTCTTTGGAGAAATCCATGCCCCACTCCATTTTTGAAATCGTGAGCTCTAATAACCTATTTTCAAAAGGCAAACTTTTATTATTAGTCCCCTTATTCTCTTATTCATATCCTATTTTCTTAGAGAGCTCATCAGAAATCTCTTGAATTTTCAAAGAAGGGCAAAAGCTTCGTATCATGAAATAATTAAACTCTTGTTTTGCTCTTCAGACACAGCTTTCTAAATAAAATTTATCACTGACACAGGGTGAACCATCAACAGAACTAGGAGGCAGGACAATGAATAAGTAATGAAGATGGACCCCTGCAATCCCCTCCACAGCCTGAAAGCAAACACCCACTGTGGTTTTCTGCCACTTCCCTGTTAAAATCTGTCTTTGCCCAGGACAGATGGGATGACCTTTGGGGGGGCAAGAATCCACCATTCTCCTCAACAGATTAATTTCTGATTTATTTCTTTGCCAACCTCCACTTTTGTGTATTTGTCTTGCAAATAAACCGTTGCCACTAACATGTCCTCTTTTTCCTGAGTCTTTGGGTTTCTACCTAAGTTCATTCTTATTGTAGAACTTCAATTAATTAATTCAATTCATTCATTCATTCATTCAACCCCCCCAATGTGTGCAGTATGTAAGTGATAAAAATTTAAGTTCTTTTGTAATGAAAATGGTTCTACACATGCTTTGCACACATTCTGCATTTCCCATTTTCAGTAAAATTATTTTTTGAAAGATTTATAGATGCTTTAAGTCATAATTTATGCAGATGGTATTTTATTTAACAAAAAAAAATAAAGAATTTTCCCTGAAGTTGGCAAGAGTGCAAGTGTGATAATAATGCTAGGTGTGATTTGGATTGATATATATTTATCAATGTAAAGAACCTACAGTCACTCCACTCCTTACCTACACATTAGTAAAGCATCTGGTGAGGGAAGGGGTCAGTCAGTTCTGCTGTGTCCACTTCAATCTGTTTCATCTTTCTGTTGTCCACCAGTCTGGGGGGAACAGGAGACCAAGTGATGATGAACTGAGGAGAATAAACGTCAAGTTTTATCATCTTTTCCTCACTGCCTTTCTTTATAATAACTGAGAAAAGTTGTTTAAGTTCTTTTTAGCAGGAGGGATTGACTAGATTCTTGAAAGTCTTACTGTATTTTGAGAAACACACAGCTGCTCTGCATTTTTTTATACTCAACTTAATACACATGTCTGAAATTTATTTTTTAATCATATGAAGATTGATTATTAATATGATGAATTAAATTCTATTAATACTTTAAAATTTTAATAGTTGATTTATTATAATTGATGTTTTGATCACTTCAATGCCTTACAAAAGACCCAAACATTAAAATACAATATTGTGAAAATGTATTACCTAAGTTTAAACTTAAACTAAGATTTTGATTATTTTTATACCTCTAAAATATCTTCCTATATTTGTAGCTATTTTTATTTTATCTTCTAGGGTTGGATTACAAAAGTATAATTTTGACATCATTGTAGGGTGGCAGAATTTTACCAGGCCCTGAGAAAAAGAAAAGCTTTCACCATGCCTGAGATTATAGGTTAATCAAGCATGTGATTCTTGCTTGGAGAATTTGACATGATTGGTACTCTTTAGGTAAATGTATTACATGCAAGTATCTTCCCCTAAAATTACATAGTTTTAACCTCACTTTCAAAACTTGGTGTAACTCACTGACTTGTTATTCATATTTATTGACCTACTCTGTTAACCTTATTAAAAGATATGTATACCTACTTAATACATTGTTGTAATTAAAGGGTCATGTAGAACTTTGACATGCTAAGTGAAGAGAAATGGAAACTGTACAGTTCTTTTCTTTAAAAGTCTTTTTAGCTTTATATCTCCTGTCAGGTCTCAGTGCAGGTGTTTTCTAGAACACCTGGCTTCCACAGACTTCTTTTTGTTTATTCTTTCACACTTATTTAGATAGAAATATGTACAAAACTATACTTTTAAGTAACAGATATAAAATATAGTTAGATAATTATATATGCAACAGAAGAAAAATCCATACATATTAACCAGATCGTACAAGATAGGTTAAAAATATATAATATTATATTCACCCTTCTTGTATATTATAACTCACATTTCCTTCAACATATTTTGAGTTTCATAAATTTTGCACAATTCAATTAATAGCAACTTTTTTTATTAAAAACTTTGCATGCTTTGTAATTTAGAAGCTATATGCTTCCTAAAATCTATTTGAATATACATTCTGTTCCATTTTCTCTATATGTATATGAGATTAGTTATATGCATAGGTATCAAATCTCTTTACTTTTATCTCTTTTTTGTCTATATTCTACATTCTAAAGTAAGTTAGATATCCTATCTCTTCACTTTTTTCCACTTTCCTTTTCCTTCTGTATTCTTCATTTTGAAAGGAGTTTATATTGTATTGATCTAAAATAAGCTGCACTTATGTAAAACATACTATTTGGTAAACTTTAAAATATGCAATACCTGTGAAACCTTAACCAAAATAATGAGTACAGCTGCCACCCCCTGAAGTTTTCTCATGTCCCTTTATCCCTTCACCTTGTCCTCTCTTCTTCATGTTCAGACAACCACTGATCTCTCTCTATCTACAGTGATGGATGAGTTTGCTTTCATTTCATATAAGTGAGTCACATTATATGTATTCTTTTTTGTCTGGCTTTCTAAAATCATAATCATTCATGCATATTGCAGTGTGTATACCAATAATTCAGTGATTTTTATTGATAAGTAATTTTCATGATATAAAGATACCATAATTGGTTAATCCATTTACTGGTCACCCAGGACTCATTTTTGACTCTGTTCTCATTCCACTCAGAGTACCATGTCATATGTAATGATCTCTTTCTTGTCTGATGCCATGAACCAAGCCATTCTCCCTTGTCCCAGGCCCACAACTTTCATATAAGCACCTCTTCTTGAATGTCTTAATGACTAATTGAGCTTAACATGACCAGGATTAGCATCTCATCTTCCCCCCAAAACTCCTCTGTTCCCTTAAACTGAATTATGTCACTAACCAGATTACAAAACAAACAAACAAAAATTGCTCCAAGGTTTTCTCACTATTATTGAAATAGACTCCAAACTCCTTAGTTCTGGCTAAAAAACTGCATAATTTGCAACTTCATCTCATTTTGTCCTTTCTTCTCTTCTATGCTTTAAATTTTCTCTGATCAACACTACCTCAGAGTTTATGTTCTTACTCTTTGCTTTGTTTCAGTCCTTCTTTCACTGACTCTTCACTGGGCTAGTTTTAAGCTCAAATGTCTCTTCCTGAGTAGGTTTTTCCCTTTCACTCCCAACTATAATAATATCCCCTTTACTTTCTTATCAGCCTGTTTATTTCTTTAGTTCCATATGGTGCTACAACCAAGATTATTTATTTACTTCATAATATATATGTTGTTTCTTTTCTCTAGGTTTTAAACTTCTAAGGATAGAGACTACATCTGGGCTCTCAATGCCATATCTCAACACATTTCACAGTTTCTGTCACATGAGAACACTTGATAAATATTTGTTACATAACAGAACATATAATGGGACAATATCACCACCATCCTCTTAAAAATCCTAGACTGCTATCTTTTTCCAACTTCCACATCTGATCTGTCACAAATTGTCTGAGTCATAAGTTCTAGTTCTTTTACATATTCTATCCATCTTTACTTCTTCCTCTTAGCTATTCCTACCTTAATGCATATCCTCTTTCTCTCCAAATTTTCTTAACTAAAGAATCTGCTGGTTGATTTCTCTGATGCCTTTTTTAACTCCCTGCAGTTCATCCATGTGTATTTCTAAGACAAAATGAATTAAATTTTCCCTGCTTAGATTCATGCAAACATCTGAATATCTTCTAAGTTAAAATTTAATTTTAGTCCCATTGTATACTGTTTCCCATCATATTTTCTTCTTGTGCATGTCCACCCACTTGGAACTCTCCATTTGGTTCATATATCAGTACTTATAGACTGAAACTGAGGGATTTTTAATTATTTTGTTTTTCTTTTTGAATTGCAATTGTCATTTATTTTATCTTGTAAAAATGGACATACTAATCATGGAGACTTGTATGCACATGCACACACACATACACAATCAGACATGAGAGTCCAATAGTAAAAGCTCAACCCTGGAGACCAATTGCTCTGATTTACTTAAGATTCTAATAATTTTTATGATACTCATTAAGATCCATATGCTCCCTGAGCCTCAGAACTTCTGTAAAATATGAATAAAAGAACACTGGCTTCATGAACTAATAGTAAGCATTCCCTTCATGTATCATGTATTATTACAAATGTGACCACTCCCTCTCTTGTGTCGTCTCCATATCCTATTTCAAAACTTCAGAAGCAT
Source organism: Solenodon paradoxus (assembly GCA_004363575.1). Classification (NCBI taxonomy): domain Eukaryota; kingdom Metazoa; phylum Chordata; class Mammalia; order Eulipotyphla; family Solenodontidae; genus Solenodon; species Solenodon paradoxus. The sequence continues at coordinate 301,213 of RJWH01001406.1, read as the reverse complement.
CTCCTCACATCATTTGATCAAAGACAGTAAATGCTTTAAGGACAGGAATCCTATCTGTGTATCTCATCATGAAGACATGCTCAATTAATGTTTGCAAAATAAGTGAATAGGTTCATTGGAAATGAAATTGCTACTCAGATCTAACTTGCTTGATATAGAAGTAAATATCTACCACTCCCCTCTGAAAGGATCACCTACACTTTTTTACTTGTGCTAAGTAATCCTGATTACTTTGCCCAGAAATGAAAACCAGAGGACCCATCTTACAGCAATCCATCTAGCGTGTTCGCACTCTGAAAATAGCCTATGGGACTAATTAATCCATGAAACTCAAATGTTTTAGGGCTTAATACTTATAATTAATTGATGAATAAATTTGATGAATAATGTGGGACTGAGGAGGGGGGTTATTTCTCTAACTTCTCGAAGTTTCTACGTTGAGTCATCATTGTGGATGCTGGAGGAGCACTTTGGGGTCCTCACTTACTACTCCCCTCAGAAGAGGAGCTCTTTAACTTGTCATAGTCAGACAACTGAGTCCATTTAAGCAGAGATCAGAATCACTCTATCTTAATGGCAGAGGCTAAGGCTGAAATCTCTCATCTCCACCCAGGTACAATGAAAAGCTCACCTGGGCCGTAGCTGCCCAGGTCATATTCTTGCTTCTGGTCCCCCTTCTAAGTAAGTAGTAGGGCAAACTGAGGTGACGGAATGAGTCTCAATATTTATATTGTATTAGATTTTCCTATTAGATTCTCTTTGAAATTCAGAATTCCAAAGTCTTGACCAGAACACAAGTCTGCAGGTAGAACACAGTATTTTTTTAAAGGTTCCCCAGGTGATTCGGATATGCAGACAAGGTTGAGAAACATAGTTCTAAGAGAAATTAAGAAATCTCTTTCAAACCAGAAATACCACTCAAATGTGTTAAAATTATTTATCTCTCAAAGTTCAGGAATTGCTCAAAAGCAGTTGTCTTAGGCATCTACTGGCCTGAGTGCTAAGAAGAATGCCTTCAGTGTCCTTTCTACCATTTATCTGACTTCTCAGGGACCATACAAGTCCTCATAACATTGGTTTTGTCTCAACTGGAAACAACACTCTTCAATCCTCCAACTTCTAACACAGACGGGAAATTACATGACAACATCCAAAGGGTATGGGTGGCAGAAAGAAAGGAGACAGAGCTGCTTAAAAACCAGATATCTACTATATGATCCAGAAGTCCCATTTCTAAGTAGATATCCAAAATAATATTGGTATCCCAGAAGATATCTACAGTTCTGTATTCATTGTAACATTATTCACACTATTCAAAATGTGGAAACAAAGTAAGTGTCCATCAACAGATGAAAGAGAAAGAATACACATACACACATACCACACACACAAACACACACACACACACACACACACACACACACACACACAGAGGAATATTATTCCATCCCCCAAAGAAGGACACCTTTCCATTTGCAACATCATAGATTAACCTGCAGAACATAGAAGGACAGATATCTGAAATAGTCGAACTCATAGAAACAGAGCAGAGTGGTGGTTGCCAGGAGATAAAGGGAATAAAAAATAAGGATTGCTGTATAATGAGTATAAAGTTTGAGTCACACAGATAATATCTAGAGAGCTGCTGTACAGCCTGCTGCCTTAAATAAACAAAAGTTCACTAAATGCTTAAGAGGACAGATCTCATGTTAAGTATTTTTACCATCATAAAAATTAAATAAATAAATATTTAAAAGAGAAATGTGCCTATGTGTAAGCTATGTACTTAGGTGCCATGAAGTTTGAAAAACGACTATATGGAATTACACCGAGATTTGCTCTAATTTTCCAGAACACTTAAAATAAATAAAATGCTATGCCATTACTGAAAAATTTTTTATGCAAGTCCAGTTGAGTCCTTTACTCAGAGGGAACAAATCTGTGAAATAAATGAGGAACAGCTGGGGCAGCCAACCTCGATTATCTGCTCTTACTTTAAGCAGCAGTTAGAACTACTAGGGAAAAGCAGCAGAGAAAATGTCTGGAGAAAGAGGGATTACATTGGGGGAAAACAAAGAATCAGCTTGTGGGACTCAGGTGCTCAGAGCTGTCGCTCGAAACGTGCTAATGATCAATTTAACACCTGCCATTTTAATTAGCACCTAAGGATAACTTGAAATTGAGAGACAAGGCTGGAAACAGCAAAATGCCCTGAGAGACAGCTCAAGGTCAGAGGGAAAATAAAGAACCACTGTTTGTAGAAGCAGGTGATTACAGTCTGTTCATTAAAGGAAAAACAATTTGTATTTAGAAGTATTTATTAGTGTACCTTTACAATGTAAAATTTGCAACAGAAGCAAATTTATAATTTATCTCAAGAAAACTGGATTCTATCTGAGTTGTTTTAAAACTTTTCTTTGTGTTTTGAGATTTTGAAGAATCAAGATAACAAAGAGTGCATGAGACTCAACCTAGTTTTTTTAAGTCATATATGTTTATTAATTTGAGTGACTATCCAGCTTATTAGTAGCAGGTGAATACAAACCCCTATTACTTACAAACCTGGTGCCCAAATAATAGCAAAAATTGAATTTAAATAAACATAAGCTCATATAAATAATTATGGATTCTGTGGGAGAAGAGAATACATAACAATAATTAAAAGTCACATCATTGGTACATATATACAATGGAATACTATACAACCTTTGGAAGAGATGAAGCCCTGTCATTTTAATCAACACGGATGGAACTAGAGGGGATTATGCTAAATGAAACAAGTCAAAAGAAGAAAGATAGATACCAGATGACCTCACTCATAGGTGGAATGTGAATAGACAAAACAGAGAAACAGATGAAACCAAACCAACCCTGGAACATTTGCAACAGAACAGAAATTACCAAAAGGGAATGGGTCTGTGTGGGTGGGGCAAATGGTGGTGGCGCCCCCTGGACACTGGGGAAGAATACTTGGTGTTTGGTGGAGGGCATGGTGTGTTGAAACAGATCTATGACATGGGGAACCCGTACATAGGAAATTATCTTAGTGTGTAGAATAATTCTACAATAAAAATAGTCACATCATAAACATTTCCAGTGTCAAAGACTTTGGAAAATATTGCCTCTTACTAGGACCTACCATACATACTTAATTTCTGGTTAGTGGTTCTGTTTGATCACTGATTTGCTCCAACGTCTGGGGTCCATGCAGGGCAGAGCTGCTCTACACTTTCAGTACCTCTGTGAAGCCTTGTTCTAGGGTATGGTGCCTGAGGAAGTTATCTGAGACCAGGTCTGAATCCCTATCTGAGAAAGATTATCAGAGAAAATCATGGTTCTCAGTCTCTCTAAAACCAAAGGGAGTTTAACCCTCAAGTGGGCCCTGGAAAGTTCCACTAAAGCAGCACATAAAAGGTATTATATGTTTATTAATAAAGTTAGAAGGAAAGAAGGACATCAGGAATTATTTTCCATGTATATACCAAGAAAAAATAAGTTTAATCAGCAGATAGCTGTTCATATAGCCAGCTGTGAGAAGTGAGACTTGCAGTCACACAGCCACTAAGGGCCAAGCCAAACCTGATCACTCATCTTCAGTTTCAAGTCATTTCCTGATTCAGTCTGTAGAAAAACATCCAGGAGGATACGCAGGACGGGTCTCTAAATCAGTCACCAATTTAAATGCACATTGTTTACAAATACTTCAGAATTTCAGAACCTAAATACATCATCACTGCAATTATTTTCCAAGGAGAGTGTTTGAACAGAAAAAAAATTAAAAATCAAGTAGTACTCTCACTACACCTAGTTCTGTAGAAAAAATATACTCTGGAACATGTGATTATATAATGACTTGGCATGTGTTTGATAGAACAGTTTTAATCTTGTTCTAGAGCTGCATTTTAATTCAAGTTTTTAGTCTAGTGATATAAATCTGATGACACTGATACTGACACTGGTACATTTACATGATAGTATTCTTTTTAAAGTTCAGGAAAGATTATAAAGGATTGTTCCTTGCAAGTTATGCACCTCTTTCTACATGCAATATAGTCTGAGGGTTTCTTTTAAACTTTGTTGGTATATTCTTGCTTCTTTCTTGTGTGATCAAAATTAAGGCAGAAGGCTGTGAAAGACAAAGGGAATATGTACTAAGCAATGGAAAGACAGAAAAGGTCCTTGCTTTCTGATCCATGAGAAACCGTAATGCCAACTATACTAAGTTGAAACACTGGTGCCAAGAATTTTAAGTTTAAATGCTTCCAAACAAAATAAAATCAAACTTTTCAAAACTCTTTCATTAATTTTAAATAATATAACTATCTAAGTCAGTTGGGCACTTTTAAATGTATACGCATGCTTGATTACTGTTATAGACAAAAGCTAATTATACCCTGACTTATATTTTAAGGTTTAGGAAAAAGTTATCACAGAATATTTGATACTACCTCTTGTTCTAGTACCTACAGTTCCCTCTGCAATTGCCAAAAATTGCCTCAGAAGAATTAGAGTGAAAGCTCTAGGACTTCAGTGTTTTCAAAGGCCCATCTCAGAGATATTCTCTGTGACATGATGACCCTGTTCTGTTTGGCTCAGATGCAGACACACTAGAAATCTATGAGAACAGTAATAGATCAACTTGCAGAATTCCTTGTTGTTAATTTTTTTGTTTTTGCTTACTTTTCAAAGACATGATTCAAACTAAGTAAAGATGTTAATACACAGAAATAGAAAAAGTATCTGTCAGAATAATTTATAATGTTTCATAAAATGAAAAACAATTTGTTATGTATAATGTTATATAGAATATATATGACCTGTAACAATAGAAAAAGTCCTCTCCAGTCATCTAGTCTTGAGAGATCCTGTCTGGACTTTAATTCCTTTGAACTGTAAAGCTCTTGCTTATGACAAATGAGTCTGGTGAAAACGAAAAAAATATTTATTTGTGAAACTTTTTTCTCTTAAAAGTTATCCTGAAAAGAGCAACAAGATAATATAGTGTATGTTTCTACTTAAGTAAAAAGTAACTAGCTTCTACTAAAACTTGAGAGGAAAGAACAATTTAAAACACTAGAGAGAAATGTCCCAGCTTGGCATTTATGTGACTTATAATTATCACATCTCGTTTTCCAGCAATGGAGGTACCATGTGGATTGGTACATCTTAGAAAATTTTGATTATGACAAAAATATTCCCAAACTATTGTTTCAATATATCACTTAGAAGGAGATAACTCACTAAAATAGTATTCTCTGTACAACAAATATTACTTAAAATACATGAGTAAAGATGACTTGTGTTTAAGTTCAGAAAATTCTTACAACAATATTTTGTATTATACTTTTAGTCATAATGATATAGCTCTAGTTTTCTCCTAGCAAATGCAGTAAAGCTGGCCCAAAGTTACTAAGAATTTTGTAGGAAATATTTAAACTGTTCATTAAAATTTTAATTCAAGTTCAAGAATATTTGACACATATAATGAAAGAAACAGATCAATGAGATAAGATCTCTAGAAGACTTACAGTCTAGTAACCAAATATGTATAATAAAAGGAAACAAAAAATTTATCTATATATACTTGCAATACCTTGCAAATATTTATCTATAATTACATATTATAGAATAAAATATATAGTATATTTATATAATTGATATATATTTATAAAATACAATTTAACCTAATTATACTTTTATGAATGATATAATATTAAACACATATAAATTTTGACTGTGTATAATACAAATATTTAATAAAAGAAGCCAGAAGTGTAGCATAAAAAGAGCAGGTGGGTCCAGTGGACAGTGGTGGAGGACTTCGGGTAACTTGGCGGTAGTTCCTGTGTGCTGTCTTCTATTTGAGGAATGGTAAACCTGTGTATATGGACTTAGGTTATTTTCCAATCAAAGTTAACTCAATAAATATATTTAAAAAATAAGCAATAATGGAGCTGGTAAAAAGAGAGTGCCGTCATGTTGAAAGTAATCATTGCAGGCCTCAGAGTAGCTGTGGAATCCCTTAGTGATCTTTAAAATCTTCCAGAATGCGTGAGCTAACAACCAATAGCAACGAGGTCATGCTAACAATATGAATAATGGAAACAAATATTAAATAGTCAAAAGTTGCAAAAACAGAAAATAAAAATATTCAGCATTCCAGTTTAACAATGTAGTGTGAGATAGGAATAAGCCTGGACATACATACCGGCTGGTGCCAGTGTATGGAGATTATCTGGGAGTCAGACTGAAAGGTTTGACAGAAAGCACTGAAGGTTTGACCAGGAGAGTGACAAAACCATGGCTAAGATTTGGGACATTTCTGTTCAACGTATACGAGAGAAGAGACATAGGAAACTGGAGAGCCTTTGTATAATAGTTCAGGAGAAAAATAATATGGAGTCAAACAGAAGTGTTGGAAATGGGAAAGAGAAGCAAAAAGAGAAAAATAGGAGATGCTTCATGGGGAGCTGGTGACTGAAGTCTGTGTGGAGTCAACACGTGAGACATAATAAACTTTGTGAGTCAAAATGGCACAATGACCCAAAATGCAACCAAATCACCTGCGTGTTAGCACCACAGCAGGCCTCATGCCTGTGCGGGGGTTCCGGGCCCACAAAGATGAGTAAGCCAATAGAGACAGAGCACTCAGAGGACTGGTAAGCTTGTGACAAAGGAAAGTAAGTAAATAGCTTTGCCTATAATTCAGATTTAAAGACTGCTGAACAATCCAGAACAATCCGGAGGATGATTTTAGTGCCGGGGCCTGTGGTGGGGAGTGTGAGCCACAGATACTGAAGTGAGGGGACAGGGAACAACTGGGGAGCATGGTACAGAGAGGATTAGCTAGGCAAGGGAGAATGAGTCAGAGAGGATGAAAGTATAAGAGGAGCAGGCAAGAAAAGGGTTTGTACTTTGGATAATATGGAAGATGGGATAAGTGAGACAGAAACAATATTGAGAGAAGACAGAAAATTGGAGGCAAAATTGACCAGACAGAAGAGAAATGCCAAGCAGATAGAATTTTGTTATTGAATGAATACACAGTGGAAACCAAACAAAACCCAATTTCATTTGGACTGCTCATTTGAACAGGGGTCTTTCCCTATTTCCCGCTCAGCTGAAAGCTTCAGTTATTCTGATGGGGAGGTGGAGTATGAGAAATGGAAGTCTCAGATTCTCCATGGAATGTGCTTAAGTCTACTTAGACTCTTAGTATTGATGCTGATGTAAAAACATGCTTTTATAAGTCTACCTTGTTGGCATTTGAAATGTAAGTATTTGGGTGGTATTTAAAATTTTTAAATTATTTTGGAGGCATTTTAAAACTGATTACTTTGGGGACATTTAAAAACGATCCCCCAAGAGTAAACAGATGTATGGTAACCTTAAATTTCATACCTACACCCGGGAACAAAATGCAGTCATTCAAAAAATGGAAGATAGGTAAAGCAGTTGACTTTCAGTGAGGTCCACAAAGAAATGGTGAGCATTAAAACAAGACAGAGAAGTATGACTACTTTGTTTCTGGTTTTATGTACAACAAACCATTGCAAAATCCCCTATGCAGTTCACTTGTACAGAAGCAAATTACAATTACATGATCTTGCAGAAAATATGGAACAATTATACTAGGTGTTCACAAGGATTACCTTGAGCAGAGGGTTATTAGGGTAGGAGGAGTTGAGTGGTGGTGGTACAGACAATAGAAAGGAAAACAAAGGAGTATACTTCTAAGAGTGTATAAGCAATAACTACATTTCTGAAGGCATGAGAAGTTTTAGATGTGTAAGTATATTCACTTGGGATATATTTATAAAGAAGTTAGCTTTAATAAAAGTAAAAGCACAAGCAAATTTAGTAAGCACGGATATTGAACTTTAAACAAGATGAAGGGGAGCAAAAAATCTGGATTCACTTTCAGTTTATTATCCCATCAGAGACAATTCTGTTTCTTCTTGTGTTCAAAGTCAAGTCTTTGGAAACTGAGCTCCCTGCACCTGTCAATTATATTTCATGTATGAGCTATCCCTGTGAAATTGCTTTTCCATGCCAACTCCAGTTGAAGAAAACTGACATTTTCCCCTCAGCTATCAGAGTAATCTTTCAGAGGAGCTATCATCTCTGACCAGGTCAATCATTATTTGCTTTCTGCCAGCATCTGAATGTCAGAACTTTCATTGTGATCCTCTTCCCTATGTAAGTGCAGATATTCAAAGACTGTTTCCAAAACTGGAGGTTACCAATGTAACCTAAGTTATGTATTCTGAGTTATGTTTCTGTCATAGTCTAGAACCTTCAGTACTGTGTTTTTTCCCCCAACATTCATCAGCAAAGCATTTAGAAGCATAGACTGCATAAATGAAGAATCTCCCTTGGTCTTTGCTGCCATGACCTACCTGGGGTCTGTCCACGGGAGAGATGACTGAAGCACAGAGTTAGGACAGCAGAAAAGATGCACAACTTGTGAGAAATAGACATTGTGCTAGAGTGTCCTGGAGATCTTCTGTAGTGGGCCTTTGTTCAGGTGCCGTAATATAGTTTCTCATCACTGCATATTCCAACCTTTCTCATTGTTTACACTGAGTAAAGACTAATCTCCCACTAGATTCCTCCCAATCTAGAAATAATCTCTCATTTCTTTGTTTCTTTTCTATAGGGCAACAGAAATTAATCAGAACCCTTTGCTAGCATCTATTACCTTCTACCTTATATAACAAGTAAGTAGCTGGTGTCTGACCTTTTCTTTCCCATTAATTGTGTTATGCCACCAACACATTGCTAACAGTAGAGCCATGGTCAATATTTGGTGACTAACTCATCTCTTTAGTGAGACACATGCTGGACCACCACCTTCAGGAGGACCTTGGGAATTCCACAGGCAGTTCATTGCATACCCATAACATTGTTCTCTTTCCAGAGATTTTTTTTTAATTGGAAATTTCCTTTTGGTCTTTGGTAAATTCCAAAAAGAGACATGATTCAAAGTTCTCACTCTGTCTCACGTAGCAGAAGATGCTGTTTGTGCTGCATATTTTTTTTTTTACTAGTAGTATAATCAGTGTTAGGTTTTTACAATCTGTTGGTATTCTAAAAATGAGAACAATGACCTTTGTGTTAATTAGTTGAAACAAGAGCCTGCTGGGATGGAAAGAAGAAGACTTAATAGAACTTGAGATTATGTATTCCAGTCATAATTATGGAGATAATAACTAATGTTAATGGGGAGATCAAATGAGCATGCATTCATACTAATGTGCCTTTTAATCCCCTTCCTCTGACTGAGATGTTTCCAGGATTACCTAGGAATATAATAAACATACTTAAGACATTCCAAAATGTCTAGAAACACAAGGAATATACTTCATTGTACTTTTTTTAAGATGAGCAAACAGACGCATCATTTTACATGAACAACATCACCTGGAAAAGTGTTCAAAATTTGCATAAAAAGGTATTGAGCACATTCTTTAAAAATATAGTAATTAAAAAAATAGGCATAGGCTATGCTTCCCAACTTTTTCGAGACCCCTTTTTTAATCTGGTGCTGGTGTGTAACAGAAGAATTAAATGGTGAAAGGGCTGAGAATCATAGATTGAGAGAGGTTCTGTTTTTAGGGAAGGTATCTGAGAATAGAAAAGAAATAGAGAGTTGAAGGTATAACCGCTGACGACTGTACCCACTCCAACATCACACATGCTTCTATGAAGAAGTAACATATCTAGCAAGGTTTGTCCTGAGCAAAGATGGCTCAGGATGTTTAATGTAGGTCCACTGAACCCACTGTTAGTCTCTCGGAGACCTGGAAATAGTATGTCAGATTTTCCATAGTTGTACATGGATATTTTTTTCTCAGGAATACACATAAGTTTGAGAGGTCAGAAACTAGATAGTGAATTATTTTTTATCCTGTTGTATAAATAAGGGAAAATGATCAGGTGGCATATATACCAAGTCTTCTAAAACAACATCTCTGGAGAAAATCATGGAGACAATGGGATGTAGATGTTTCCCATTTTTCACTGCATTTCGGAGCAGCAGACACATTTGTTTGGACTTTGGAGGAGAGATACAGGTCTCATGTTACTAGTTTCAAGATTAAGGAAGCACCAACATGCCCCAGTGTAATACAATTTCTAGTCTAGGAAGTATGGTTAGTCAAATGTCCTGATAAACCCTTGGATTCCTGCCCAGATCTGCCACTGCTTTCACATTGTTAGGGAGAGATCTAGAAGGACTTATCCTCCCTCTAACTTAGTCGGATGTAGTCAGGGAGCTGGGCTCTTTGTCAGAGAGTTGTGGTTGTAATATATGATAGAAACTCTTATCTAAAACACACCAACCAGATGGGTTTGGAAAAGAGGCTGCATGATGAAGCTGGAAAGCTCTGGTTCCCTGTTTTGCACTCAAACATTTAATACCTGAAAATAAATGGGGGTTTGGGGTGAAAGCAGATGGTCCACAAAATCAGTTGACTTATTCGTCATGCCAAACAATCACTGATTGCTCTCTTGTCATTGATGCTGTGAGTATCTAAGTATTTCTCAACTTAGAAACCACATGCTTCTTTCTACTCCCATAGTCACGGTCATTAATGTCATCACCAAGGAAGTTGCTGATTATTTATTCATGTTTGGTTGTATCTGTTTATTTATATCCTGATTTAGTTCATGAAGAATTTGTGATGTCCCAAGGGAGTTATTGTGATAAGATCTGGCTTCTTAACCTATATGTGTTCAGATGAAAAGAATGGGAAGAGGCTGAAGATAGAACCTTCTGGGGAATGACTGTGGGGAACAGAAGCCCAGGGGACTTGGAGAGCTGTGGGGGTAGCCATGTGACTTTGCTTCCAAACTCTTGAACTTTACCCTTCACACTTGGTTCTCTCTATAATATATGAGTTGCAATGCAGGCATGCTTTTAAAAATGTATAACTGAGTATCTGGAGGAAAGCTGGGAATGAAATCATTCTCATTTAGGCGTTAATTAACTACGTCTCTCCCAACTTGCATCTGAGTTCAGATATGTGGGTGCTTAGAACAGGAAAGGAAAGAGAGGAGATTTGGGGGGTGGTATGGGGCCTTTGCCAGTAGGGCAGATCTTGAAACAGTAGGAAAATTATACAATCAACTAGACTTGATTCATCTGGACATCTGGAGGGAGAAGCACAGGAACTGCGGGCTGAGTGAATATAGATTGGTGGGTAGTACAAAGACAAACCATACTCATTTCAAAATCTCACTGGGGCGGGCACTAACATCTAATGGAATCTTCTTTTTCCTTCTCTCTCTTCATATCCTTTTTTTTCTCTCTCTTCTCCACTTCTCCCTCTCCTCCATTCATTTTTGTTCCTCTGAACCTCCTGAACCACTTCACCTCCACTAGATTTCAGGGGAGAATGGTTGATACTATAATCCTGCTTCATTACTGAGGATATAAAATCATTACTGTGTCAGCAATGGAAGGGGAAACTAGAGAGCATCAGTTCCTTCAAGTGGCACATAAGGAACATGAAGATCCAAAAAGGGAAGTCGTCTAATTAGTAGAAGGTCATTCTGGGTGTAGAACACAGCTTTGCTGCTCCCAATTAGTGTTCTTTCTGCTCCAATAAAATATCCTGGGTAAATAAAGAACTCTATACCCTATATAATACTAATTTACTCATGAAACAAACCACTTCTCTGCCTGTTTAGTGCCAATTTTATTCTGAATGATGGAAATTAAGGTAGGCATGACTTTAATTTTAATAGTGCTTTATAGTATGCTGTTCATATTCTTTAAAAATAATAGAATTGACTGTAATTTTTCCATTCTATGGGTATAGAACCAAAAAGAAGTAAAAGGAATTTCACAAATGACCCAAAATATAATTTCAGTTTGGATGACCTGGATATGTTTTCTATTTGAGTTTGCTTGTTCTTCAATCAACTTAAATTTCAAGATGAACAAACCATACCTGTGAAAGTGAGGAAACTAGCAGGTAAGACAGGAATAAAAAAATAGGAAAGCTTGTTAATTATTGGAAGTTGTCTGGTTTGAATTAATCTTCCCATCTTTCCATCTTATATGAACTCTATGGTCAATACAATGACATCAATGACTAAGAATAGGCCGAGATGTATAAAGATACATGACCACAAAAGCTCTAGGTGTATAAAACATAATAGTTAACATAGTTACCTGTAGTTAAATAGTCACAATGAAGCATTTATTTCTATTATATTATAATACTAATAAATTAGTATTGCATCCTTCCTGTAACTACAATTTCTCCCGAATATTTTCAGGGATAGGATGTTGAGTTGATTGAGTAGAGATAGCTAGGCATTGGCATGAGCTCCTGACAAATCTTCTTGCTCATATGCCTGCTAGCCCCACTCTTTGCGACTACTCAGCTCAATGTAGTAAGGCCCTTGATGGCAAAATTAACAACTTTCTAGACAATGCCTGACTGAGAGAGTGGAGCTAAGGCTACCTGGATTCAGTGCTAAAAATACTATATATCTACAGTATCTATCAATGCCTGACACCCCCCATCACCGGAGTCTATGATGTAGAAATTAGTACTTCTGTCTTCAAAATGGGATCAGTGAGTTTAACTTTACCAAAGTCACACAGCTAGTAAACAGCAGACAGGATCTGAAGCAGGCCGGTCTGACTCAGAGCCTGCTCTCCTAACATCACGCTAAATTTCCTGGGTTTAACAAGGCAATTGTACACTAACACTTGCCTAGCATTAGTCTTTCTCTGGCAAACTCGCTGCGTAGAGAAGGACTTCTAGAGAGAGGAAGTTAGATGAGCTGTGGGTAATTGTAAGCCTAACTGCTTCAGCATGAAGTTTTGACAGAGAAAAACACCAGCAAATAGAATTATCCTCTACAGAAGTTAAGACAGAGAACATCTACTCCATAAGTAGCAAAGGGAGATGATTCAGCCCCACTTGTATTGCTTTAGCAAGGTAATTCTGCAGCTCATTTTGTTAGAAACATCTTCATTCTGACTAAAAAGGATTTTCAAAAAGCTCTAACTATACTTGAGAGCTCACTTCATATTGGGCCTAGTGCTAAACCAAATACTGGGGAAGTAAGACAGATTCCATTGTAATCCAGAGTGCACCAGCTTAAGCAAGTAGAAAAGTTTCACCAGATTTCCAGTAGGTAATCCCAAGTCTAGCTCCCCTGTAGGAGATCCCCACAACCTGTCAGTGGCTCCTGGCTGATTCTGGCAACAGCTGTGGCCTTTTCTAGGTTCCACAGGCATGTTCTGAGTGCTATGGCAGGAAGAGAACACAGGAGCTAGACATATCCCCTCCTCTGTACCCCCTAATGCTGTGGAATGTGTGGGAATCCTGGAGTCTAATACATGAAGCTTTGAGCATTAATTTCAGGAGATGAGAATGATTCTTTAAGATGCTCAAATACAGCATGCATGTAAAATACCAATAGGGCAGTGGGGCAAGGGGTGGCAGGGGACAATTGACAAAGGTGAAGAACTTATGGTAATTTGGTGCTGGGCAGGGTGTGTTGGCATATATTAAGGAATGGGGAACCCACACATATGGGTTTATATTATTTTATAAAGCAAAGTTACCTCAATACATAGTCACTTTGTGGTAGAAGACCTTTTTCCTGACCCCAATGAAAAAGTTAGTCTGCCAGGAATTTTCCACGGTACTACAGAGACTGTAGCTACGTCCTGTTCTATGGAGACTGCAGCTAAGTCCTGTTATCGTGACCAAGGACAAACAAACATAGCCTCCCTACTCTGCAACTGTGCATAACCGATAAGCGTTCCCTGTAGAAACCACACGTAGCCAAGGAGATGAATCATTACCTCAGAGTATAAAAGGAGCTCCCCTAGACACCCCTGTTGCTCAGCTTTGGGTAATAATACCCCTGATCCAGCACCAGTGCTTGCAATAAAGTACCATTTTCTCTACCTTTGAGTGCACAGCTATCAGTCTTCTTGCCATCTGGATGCTCAGCCATAACAACTTAATTACACTTAAAAAAAAAAAAAAAAGCAATCGTTTAAAATTTCTAAGGTTGTTTACAACCTGACAGATGCATGGCATCTCATCTCTTTATTCGCAAGCAAGACACCATAGAAGTTTGCTAAGTGAGATCAGTGAGAAGGAGAAAGACAAATATATGATTCCACTCATAGGTGGTATTTAGAGAAACCAAACTTCAAATGAACCAAATTAAACAAAGCAGACTAACAGTCTATGGAAATCAAATTAGTGACTGCCAGATGGGATGGAGGAGGGGGGTAAGCAAATCAGACAAAAGGAGTTAATTATTTGGTGAAGGACAGAATTGACTATTAGTGGTAAGTTTAATATATTATATACAGTTGTTAACTTATGATGATGCACACCGTAAACCTATGAAATATTATGATGCAATATCCCTTCAATAAAATGTAAAAGAAGTTAATTCTCAGGTTGTAAGCATCATCTTATAGATTATATTTTCCAAGCATGACTTTAGATTCTCTTTAGAATATTAATGACAGATTCCAAGTACCAGCTGCTATTCCACTCTGCCACAACAGAAATTTTAATTTGTCACTCTCACCCCTGTGCCCCAACATGTTCCTTTCCCAGGTGTGCCAAGAATCTCATTCTAGCCCAACTGTCGCTGGCCTAGGCCTTTGGCCAGCAGTAGGAAAAGCAGAGGTGGCATCTGTTCACCTCTTGACAGCAAGTTTCTCTTTAAGATAGGGTATTAAGTCTTCATAGATAAAAAGAAGGAGGCGATGAAGCAAAGGGCAAAAAGAGACTGGCCCTATTGGCTCTCACTGAAAGAAAGAGTGTCAATGGGAAGGCCAGTGGGTGGAAATGTGAAACCAGTGATTATCTGAGTCTGATAAGAAGGTGGGTCTTATGATAGAGCTGGCAGGTCCTAATGGGTAAGTGCTCTAAACATCCTGGCAGAAGGCAAAAGAATGCTGATAAAGAATTCTATAACCCTCTGAAGGACCACTGTTCTTATTATAATCCTCCATCTTTTCTTCCCAGTTCATATATAAGCATTGATCACATTCAAATATCTGAATGAAAATATTAGCTCAACAATGGAATTTACAGCTACAAAAGGACTGAAAACCTGGTTGTAAGGAAAAGAGAAGTAGTTTCAGTCATTGTAAAATTAGATTAAAATATAGCCTTGTGAGACATTGTGCTAGGTCACCTGGCTTGGTATAGCTGAATGAATTTGAGTTTCAGAATCAGGTAGCCTTATGTTTAAATGGTTGTGTGACCTGGGACAAATAATTTAATTTCTCTCAGTCTCAGTTTTCTTATTCATAAAATGGGGCAACCGCCACTACTACATGGAATAGTTAAGAAGATTAAATGAGGATAACAATGCGCTTGGCAATATGTATGCTATCATGTAGAAACTCAATACATGACTACTTCCCTTTCTAGACGTCTAAAAGGTACCTATTGGTTCAATATATATAGCACATTCCCCAAATTTTCTATAGCACATCAAGTAGGATCAAGAAACTTTATGAAATGAGAAACCTTGGAGCAAAGAGGGAGAAAAGAGTAGACAGAGCTGCAGTATCATGGGAAAAGTCATGAACTGGAGACAGAAGTCCTGGGCTGGAGTCTTGACTTTTCTTCTTACCGGCTATAGGATTGCAGGCACATTGCTTAAGGTCTTAAAATCTCAGTTTCTTGTCTACATCAAGGAAATAACAAGATCTCCTTTGCAGACATCTATTTAAGCCATCCTTCTGATGCACCATTAAGCTTGAGATTGGGTTTCCACAAAGATGAATAAGACCCATTCAGTGTCCTCAAAAGAACTTGTAGCCTAATCGAGGAAATCATCACATGTCCACATAACAAAAGCACCCTCACTTAATAAAAAATCAGCTTTTGAACTCCTTCTCAGAAACAGTAGAATTTGACAGATAGGCAGAGTTTTATGACAAAGCTCTCAATCCAGGTTATTCTACTTCTTAGCCATGAAAACTGGGCAAGTTATTTAACCAAATTTGGGAAATGAGGAAAATAATGTATTGGTGGGAAAATTAAACAAAATAATGTACATAAACGTGAAAAATATGGTAAGCATCCAATAAAATATTAATTCTTTTTAGTTTACTATAGGACAAAGGCGAAGATTTGAGGGACTCCCTCCTTTACCTTATGGGTCTCTTCACACCAATATCTCATGTAGAAACATCTCCCAGTCTCTGCCCTGAGAAATGGAATTGTTTTGATATTGTTAGGTAGTTCTACAATTTCTAAAGTCCAGACTTTAACATATAAACTTTATTCCTTGGAAAAACATACTGATAGTATTTACTTCTTTTGTCATTTGTTTCTTATAAATGATATCATGAATACTTTTTGTGGTTACTGTTTTTAAGAGTCCTCCATTTTCTATATTTCTGTTAAGTTACTGAGAAAGGCACTACATTTATATGCTACACAGAAACTCTAAGAAGACAATGAACTTCAAGGAGAATCACAACATACAGGGAAAAAATAGGAAAAGAAAAATGTTCAAGATCTCAGTTTCAAGGTCCTTGGAAAGAATGTCTGTTCCAAAGTAAGGGGATTCTTTCTTTTCTCAAATGATAGTTTCAGTCCCTGAATCCTACTCTAACCTAAGTCCCAGCTGTATTCATTTTACTTCATTTATTTCTCTAAGTGAAGACAAAGGTGAAATACTGTGTATGTGTAGATGTGCATGTGCATCTTGTTTCCAAGGAGTCCAGTAGGCTTTAAACATATCATCCCATTAATCTTCCCAGCAGTCTAAGAGGGAAGTGACACATAATATATCCCCACTCTTGCAAATGAGGAAACCAAGGAATGACAAAGGGGACTCTAAAGAACACAGTGGAGTAGGTGACAAAGCGGGGGAGAAGAAAATGGGTCTTGGAAATTTTGATTATTTCAAGGGCGTAAGAATACTCAAATTATACATAATAAGATAAAAGATAGCTCCTGATTGCTTAGAGTATATTTAAATCAAAGTAGGAAACGTGGGCTTTTAAATATGTACAATAGATCCATGCTTCTCCAGGTGCCTGACATGATACTAACAGATGCCCTACTGGATTTCTTCTCTTAGCCTCCATTACTGAACTTCACTTCTCATACTGTAATCAATTTACTGATACTTAGTAATTGACTGCAGATTTTCAACTCTAACTTCAGAGTGTCTTGGTTTTTGTTTTGCTTTGTGTTTTTTTATTTTTGTCTTTTCTTATACTCTATACCAAATAAGATACTTTCTTTACTTTCCAAAGTCTACCAGTATAAGGGCAGATTAAATTCCAGTCATTTCCTTTAATTTAATGAAAAAGTAATATGATCTAGCATATTACATTTCCTTAAAACAAGCATTGGTGAAATGGAATTAAGTTTACCATATAATCTTCTAAAGCTATTTTTCATCAAATATTAGTAGTTGGGTTCCTTTTTATCCATTTGGAGTCATATTTATGAGTAGGAATACGGTTATAACATGTCTGGTAGGAAACGGAAATTAGAATTTTTGTAAATGATCAACCAGCTAAGAATTTCTCTTAAACCATTCAAGAAGGTAGATGAGCAAATTACTTTGTTAACAAGATCAAGTCCCTGAAAGAAGAATGGGGGTGACTTCAGGGACATAATAGATAACAACTTAATTAGTAGATTCTGAGGGTGCTTAGAAGAAAACCTTTGCTCCCAAACTTTGTACCTGTTCATTCTCCAATGACCAAGATGCCTAGATGAAGAGAAAGAAACCCTACTTTCCACAGTGAAGAAAAAGCCATAAAATATCCTATAAGACAGCATTAGATTCATCCTAAGAGAATTAAGGGGGCGAGGGAAATCGTGTCCAAAAGTAATTTTTAGAGACATTATAGTGTAGTTTAAAGAATGCAGGATAATAAATAGGTCAGAACTGAGTTGAATCCTAGCAGTCACTTTCCAGCTATGACATTTCAGGATCGTTTGAAGGTTAATGGTAATAAACGTATGTTCTTGGTAAATAGTAGACCCACAATAAATGGGATTTATTGAAATAACTAAAATCTAATATATATTTTCTTCCCAAAACATGTTTATAAACTCTATCACCTCATATTTCACCGAATTTTAATGTTTCAGAAAGATCTAATTAACTGCATTTTCATGTTTGGTTAATATGAATTTGGAATAATCCACAGAAAAAGCATGACCCAATATCTATTTAAATAGCCTGAAGCTTGAACGATGTCAGAAAAGATTTTTTTTATCATAGTACAAAATATTAATTATCTGTCATTACTTATGTCTCAAGCATCTATATATTTTATTCATATGTAAGAGTCAAGTATTGATATAATCATAATCTCCTTTAAACATTCATATTTGTCACTCCTAATTTACGTTATTATTTTATCAGCCATATTTTGACCAGATCATTCTGCTAATAATGTGACCAGGAACAAAATATGGCAAAATATGAGCATCATGCCTATAACAAAGCCTGTCTATGATGGCTTTTGATGCATCCAATGGCCATAACTAAAACAGTCTCCAAAATTTCCTTTCTAATATGTTTGTTAGCTTAGGATGCAAGAGACATTCTCTCAAAAGAATTAGAGTTAAGAAGGAAGTAGCATCCCTTCTGTAGTATGATTAGATATCCAATCAAACACTAATCTAGTTGTTGCTGTGAGGAGGTTTTGCAGATGTGATTAAAGTCCCTAATCTATTGCCTTTAATTTAATTAAAAGAGATATCATCCTGGATAATCTGGGAAGGTCAGATTTAGTTATAGGAAGATCATTGGAAAGAGGATTGACACCTTTCTGAAGTTGAGACTTCTGCCTGTGACCAACAAAGTTTAGTTTGTGCCCATGAAGTTCTTGCTTGTTCATTATATTCCTCTCTCACCACTTTCCTACAGACTTTGTATTTGCTATGCCTAACGAGACCCCACAAATGAATAAGCCAACTTCTTGTCATAAACTCAGATTTATATGTTAAACAGATAGATGGATGGATAATATTATTAGTTCTACCTTTCTGTTAAACTTTGGTATCTTCCCATATATGCTGAGATCCCTGGAGGATCACTATATAAGGCTTTAGTCAATGCTTTCTCCTTGAGAGTAACAAGCATATTGCAAAAATTATTTCCTAAACATTCATGTCATATTTGAACATGAGAAAGTCAGCTCTTCTTTCTAAATGGTTCACTATTATTTTTCTTCTTGAGAACTATAGAGAGAAAAAAAGTTTTACCTCAATTCAATCACAACAGTATCTTTACTGAGCCCACTAGAGCCAATTACTGTAGTGTGGATAATGCCTATGACAGCTGAGTGAAACTGAATACATTTTACACTGTTGTGAAGAACTTTATTCAATTTTTTTCCAATCATGAACAGTAACTATTTGCCAGGGAGAGAATTTTCCCCCTATTTGAGATAGCTGAGCACTCTCTTTGCAAGAAAAATTGACTCCAATAAAGATACATCTGAATCCATATTTTCTTTTCATTTTCTGTGAATCCTGTCTCTAAGTTATTCATGTTTATCTGATCATTCTTTTAATCTGTTAAAAAAAAAAGTCCTCCCTTCTGAGGTTTTGATTGCATCTTCAAACAATGACAAAATTTTTGTTTCACATAGTTTTCTAGACTTGGCTCTGCCAAAAGTGATGTTTTCCACACAGGAGAAAATCAATAATAAAATACTGAAAATGGGGTAATCTAAAGGTAAATGTGTCATTGAGCCAAATCTATAATTTAAGCAAATTAAGATAGTTCAAATTAGTAGGTGGTAGGAAGAGGACACAGCAAGGGTCTGGTCTCAGGTAGCAATTTAGGATTAAGATGACTGTATATTTCAATCAACTCATTAAAATTAATTGGCTGATAATAGATACATTTGTGGTGTAAGACATTCAAAAGATAATGTCATTATCCTGAAGGCTCTCAAATTGACTTGAAGCTGCTGTGTTGTCCTCTCTCCCCAGGTTAGTCAAGATTTTATGACTGTCAGACATTTAGGAGAAGAAAATTTCCACTATTTTCCTCCAAAAAAGAAATACTGTGAGTTTACCTGGTCCTCTGGAGGGAATTAGAAGTACGCCAGGATGTCTTGAGGTGGCCTCTACTTACTAAGCCGATAACTTCTCATGAGAGGATATTCCATATAAACTGGTATTAACTTCACTGAGGGATGTAGAAATAAATGAAAAGTCCCCTTATAAAATATTACTCAGAGCTTTTATAAACTGGGCAGTTAGATTAATGTTAGCTCTTAAGTGCTAACAAAACAGTTATATTCACTATGTATAAAATATAACTATGTAATATATATTAATATATGTAAATACATGATTCGACTATGCAAATTAACAAATACAGCTAATTTCCAAAAGGCAGTCTGCCTAGTGTGGTTATTCAGATAACCTAATCCAGGCAGGAAATCCCTATAGATAGATTCAATCCTATCATTTTCTGTCAAAAGAATAGAGAAAAATCTACACTTGTTTGAATCAAATAAATTTAGTTAGATTTCTTATTCAGCTACTTAACATATATGTGACCCTAAGTGTATTGCTTACTCTCTCATGTTCCTCATCATGAGAAATGAAATAAGGACAACAAAAGTATTTCTCTCTAAAACATATATTTTTAAACAAGATACACATAAAACTTAACTCATAGTTTGACATATATCTAAGCCCTTAGTATTAGTTACTATCAATTTGTTTTTATTATAAAAGAGTCTTTGGGTATCAATATATTAGCCTGGCAACAAAAGAAGTTCTTTAGCCAAAACTTCTCTTAGCTGAGAGGATCAAAAGTCTGGAATGATACACATAAATAGAATTGGTGGCTTTAGCTTTAGCCAAGTAAAACTCATTAGCAATGTTTAGGGACCAATGGAAAAATAAAGAAATGTTATTTTTAAAGTGTCATGATGAAATGACCTATATTTTATAAGGTGCAAACAAACAAACAAACCAAACAGTGTGTTTTATAACTCACATGTCAGCATTCCTCACTTTGTAGCAAAGTTAGTCAATAATACTGGTGTCTCTTGGAAAAGAAATAATTATTGAGTAGGTACTTTGTGCCCAGTGTAGTGCTAGGTGCTAGAGACAAAAAGATGAAAAAACAGATGCCACCTCTTCCCTTATGGGGTTACAGTCTAACACGGAATATAACTATGAAAGTAATTACTTTTGAAATGTCACACGACTAAATATAGAATCATAAATTATTTAGGGGCTATAAAGAAATGGTAAAATTTGCAGCTGGAGAGCAACTAGTGTGATTGCTCAGCGAGCCTAGGCCTATCCTGATATTAGCACTGGAAGTCTTACTTTCGAAAAACAAAGTAAAACAAACCAAAAAAAACCCCTCAGTTCCAGGCAAACTAAGATGGTTACTCACCCTAGATTCTGGAATTCTGATGGAAGGAGTGGTCAGAGAAAGCTTTCTGAGACAACGTCTAGGCTGGTGCCTGAAGAAAAAGCAGGAGTTGGATAGCCTGAGAGTCAATAGAAGAGCTTTCCTGTCTATTGAGAAGCTCTGTAAGGTCAGGCATGGAGAAGAGGCCCAAGAGGAAAAGGGGCCTTGAGATAAGGCTGGCAAGGCAGGCAGATTACCCTGAGCCTTGAAATTCATGTTGGAGAAGAAAAGAAGAGGATTTGATTTGATTTAAAAGGGTTTTGGGCAGAGGGGAAATGAAGCTCAAAAATCCTGTATTGTCAGTTCACACTTTCAAACTCCTTCTGGCTACTTTGGGGACAAATGATAGGATGTGGAAGTGGATATGATGAACAGTGGGTGGATTTAAGGACAATTTTGACATTTTAAAACCATTTAATTCTTTATCTCTGAAGACCGTCACATTGGGACACAAAGTATGGTCAATATCAGCTGGAAATGTGCTAGAAATACAATTCCTTGAGCTCCTAGGCTGACTTACTGAATCAGAAACTCTGCGGGTGGGCAGCACTGTGGTTTAACCAGTTCTCTGAGTGATTTGAATACATAGCTAATGTTTGAGAACACTGCCTGAAGGAAACAAAATGACTCCCAAATGCAAAGACAGGATGGGCATAGGATTATAATATCACCTCACTCCAGGGTCAAGATTCTGGAAAATAAGAGTAAATGCAAAAAAAAGAACAGAGGCCTATATTGTTTGTGTTGACAAATGATCAGATTTTTTATATTCTGTATTATATTACCAACAATGTACTCCTAGTGGGATAATTAGCAGTTTCAGGGAAAAAGTATTTATGTTGTAGTTTGAAGGGCAAAGACAAGTTTTAAAGTTCAGTATTTGTTAAGTAAAATAATGATTGTAACATGAAGAGAAAAACCATGAAACAGATAATCTCCAGAACTACCCCCTGCCAAAATCTCTCCTAGTACTGTGTTTTTGTGATTTCAAGACAGAAAGAGAATTTTAATGATTGTATTGAACTCTTTACTACTTAGACTGGATGAGTATATCTAACTATTCAAAATCTCAAGCTAAAATTTTATCTTAATTTTAATTCAAGGACATACACCTGAACAGAGAGCTATTATTGAAACTTGATAAGACTCATGATATAAAACCATAAAAGGGCATCAAAAAGACGCAGATGTAATAGAAAAAGAAAGGAGTTACACATTACATCAGAATTTAGAAGTATGTTAGGCCAAAAAATTTTGTATGCCAAAAAGAAAACCAAATGTGAGAGTGACACTGAAAGAAGAAGCAGATCTTGAAATAGCATAATTTTGCTCAAACAATGTTTAATTATAAGCTTGCTTCCTCTCACATCCCAAAGATGTGCATGTTAAGGTCACTGACTTATCTAAATTGTCCAGGACAGAGTGGGTGTGGGTAGAAGGGCAGACTGTCCAGGGTCAGGTGCCACCTTGAGCCCTGAGCTACCTGAACAGGATACCACCATCCCAGACTCTGAACAGGAATAAGCAGGTTGAAAAACGAATGAGTGAATGAATGAAGGTAAATTATTGTTTAATATTGTCAGTATTTTTTTCCTTAATTGATTTGGTGATATTTGTGATCAGAAATATGCTATAGGAACTCAACTCTTATTTATAAAATTAACCTATGGTAATATTGGTTTCATTACATGTCATTTCACTTAAAATTGCAGTTGCAAGAACTTATGGACAATGTAAAGTGAGGATTTACTGTACTACACACTTTCGGACCAAAGGGAGAATATGTATTACACTTTCATTTAATGGGCAATACTTGGAAAATTCAAGATAGATTAGAGATGGGGACTCTAATTATTCTATACCTCTAGGAAGACATTCAATTTGATAGAAGAACATAAAATAGAGGTTTTCTTGTCTTAAAACAAATTTTGTCTTTCAAACAGGAAAGAAGCAATCTTTACTCTGGGTCTCATTTCGAGTAACAGAGAAGTGATTTGTTTCATCAATCTATTTGAAATTTTAGAGAAGTCATTTGCCTCAGGGATTACAATAAAAAAGGGATAGAAATATTCAGAAAATCCTCTTTGAAAGAGTATTTATTTTTGGATGTGGCTATTTATACCTTGTCACTCATTACTCTTGGAAGGTTTTCAGAATAATGTCCTTTACATCAACTGCTTCATCTGACAATGAAGAAAGAGAAGTCCTATTTGAAGAAAGAGAAGACATATTTGATTCTTGATCAGAGACCTTATATTTAACTGAATTCCAACTGCATGATGAAGAGGGAAGAGTTTTCTTATCTATGTTAGCTGAGAGTTTAACTAAAATGTTGTTTTTCAAAGTTTAGGGTACATTATAATGACCTGGAAGACATTTGAAAACTTAGAATTCTGGGCTTCATCTCTAGAGTTTTGTTTTAGTAGGCACAGCATGGGGCCGGAAAATGTCCATTTTGAAGGAGTTTCTAGATGCTGATGTTGCTGGTCTTCAGAGCACACTGAGAGCTTTGATCTAATGAAAGACAATATCAAGCTGAAGCTCCTGTCACTAAAACTTGCTCATGGATCATATGAAATCACTGACTTGTTCCCTTTTGGACTAAAAAGGAGTCTTTGTCTACCCTCTAGGAAGTTTGAAAAGTTTCTGGGAAATTTTGAAAAACACCTATATCCAGGCTCCCTCTGACCAAGATTCTAATTGAATTAATCTGCACACCTTACCCAAACATGAGTATCAGCTGACAGTTCCGAAGTGATTTTATTCTGCACCACTGTTGAGATTCACTGACCTTTAAGCTGACAGGTCTTGAGTATTTAGCTCTTCAGCCTGATCTGCTGGTGTCATCCGTTGACAGCTGTCAACTAGGCCACTTACACTCAACTCCTGAGTTAATTATGTGGCCCACACTAGTGAGCAGAGAAGCACACTACAAAGGTTTCTTTTGTTGCAGTAAGAACTAATTAATTAGATCAGTTACTGTTATCTACAAACTATTACTTTGAGATGACAAAATAAATCCTAAGCATTTTTACTACCTCATCATCAACAAACCAGTATGCCTTTAACATTTACAGCATAGTAGGGAAAAGGGACCCTTCATGCACTCTGCAAGAAGAGTCAATCTCAGTGCACTTACACATGAACTCGAGGTGTTGGCTTCCTGCCAAATCCCTTTAAAAAAGTCAGGCATAGAGGTGGACAGGACTGCTGTATTCATTGTAAAGGACAATGCATAATGGGTACTCAAAAGTGACAGTCAGTAGTCATAATTTTAAGCAAGTGATCTTATTTAAACAGATTAAGCATTTCTTTCAAATAAAAATATGTCCTTGGCTTTGAATTCAATAACTGTCAATTCTCTATGTATCTTTTATTATCCAATACTCAATTTATCTGTGAAAGTAATGACTGAATATTAAAATAATGAGAAGTGATTTTTAATTCCTTATTGCTTATCTGATTTTGCTTCTTTATTTATATGTCCTAAGGGAATCATTTCTCAAATCAAGGGGCTAACATACTAAGATTATGTGTTTATTATATTATTTTTCTTTGAGATCATATTCAGGAAAAAGTTAATAGGTATATATGGAACTGATAGATATTGATAATATATTGTAAATCTTCCCAACAAAGAAGAAAGATTACTTTCATGATGACTATATACATTATTAGTGATTAATTCACTTATAAGCAAGTGATATATCTAATTATTATTATATGAATATCATCTAGTTTTATCAAATTGTCATATTTTCTTCTATATAAAGGAAAATATATTCATTTATATTTGTAATGAAAAATGGACATTTTCATAAACAGTATGACAAATGTTTAACTATGTGTGACTAAATTTTCAACCGCAAATTCTCAATGTTTATTGCTATAATCTGAGCATATTTTCCTAAATTCAATATAATTCCTTTATAAGAACAAACAGTTTTATGAAAAAAATGTAGAGTGTTCACTAAATAATAAACCTGGGTACTTGCAGCAGAATCTAGCTATGCCAAGGAAACAATGAAGAAAGATCCCTTCAGAAACTCAGGAATTTACTTGAAGAATTCTATTCAGAGTTCTTGCTAAGTGTTGTGGTTTATTTCCCAGAAGAAATGGAGAATTAATTATTCAAAAAGACTATGAGAAATAACTAAAGAAATGCATTATTAAGAGTGACAAAAATGTGTGCTTTAAATGAGCAAAGGATAGAACTTTAATGAAATCTTGTGCCATTTGTAAAAATAGCAAAAGAAAAAGGGATAGCCAGATATTTGTGCATTCACTTCCAAAATGAGAAAATAAAATGGATTGTTCATAAATGCCTAATCAAAACATTAAGTATGCAAGACTGCACTCTAATTTTAGGGAATCTGTTTGTCTAGTTTAACAAGCACACTGAACTGATACCTCTTTTAATGTGTATATTCTATTCTCTAGATAGACAGACAGACAGATGGAGATAGTTGGAAATCAGATAGCTAATTTAAAAGCTAACTTTTGACCTTTACAATCATTTTGCAGTCTTCTTTTTGTGAAAATTACTTTTAATTTGCCAAAACAGCATCAAATACACATGACACCCTAATAACTAAGGCATGAAATTCATTTTCCTAATTCTATGATACTAGCTCATGTCCATCAACTTTAAAAGAGGTATTATTTCATAAGAAATAAAAAGAAGTATATTATAAATAAATATACATATAAATAAATATGCTTAAATATAGGGAGAAGATGATATAGTGAATTAAAAATGATTCCATAGTTTATTGACCCACCAAGGCAAAAACCACAAGATGTCTGTGAGATAGCAAAGGGTGGGAAAGAATGGGAGTTGTGAAGGTCTTCACCTACTCAATAAATTTTTAATGTCTGAGTGAACAGAGGCATGTTTATGGTATTCAGATTTTCAATTTTCACAGAAATTGAAAATAAGTCTCCATATAGATATTAAGCATAAGGAAAATTATAGAAATATAAACAAAATATGTAATTATAACAAGATACACAGAACATAGAACCGCTGATATTTACAATATTTATTGTTCCACAAATCAAACCATTTTCATTAAAATATACAAAGATGTACTTCCTGACTTATTTCCTCAAATGGGGAGTCAGAGTCTTCAAAGTACCCAACTCCCATTAGATAAAGTAATCCTCTAAAGAAAAAAACAAACTAGGTCATGTTACTCTCTTATTTATATTTTTTCAAGTTTCATATTGAACTTAAAAATAGAAATGGGCTTTTGGTGGTGAACTTAATGGAGTATATAAATATATTGATTTTTAATGATGCACATCTTAAATCTGTATAAATGTTATAATATAAAGTTGCTACAATAAACTTTTTAAAAAAGTAAAAATAAAAAAAATCTCTGTATCATGGACTGAAAATCACTGTACCATTATGTCTTTATTTATCCCAACCTCCCCAGTCAACTTCTCTTAACCTCCCTGCCTATTCCATTGTACTAGGATCCTCTCTCCTCTTTTCTAGAAATACACCAAGCTGTTTCCCATCTCAAGACCTCCAGGGGAACAATCGACTGCCTGGAATATCACCTCCTCTTCTTGAATCATGCCTCTTTCTCCCATAACCCTTGAGTTTAAGTAGGTCCTCTGGTGCAATTCTCCATTACTGTCACTGCTGTTTCTCTTTATAGCTGCAATCACAAGTAATAGCTATGCAGTATGTGTTTCTTTGGTCATTATTAGTCTCCTTTTTTAGAGAGAAAACTCTATGGAGGTGAGACTATATTCTACAGGGGTCACCACTTTGTACTCAGTAAAAAGTTTTAGGATTCTACTTAAGTTTTCCTGGTAAATCTTACTCTTTACATTGTAAGTGAAATTGTAACTTAATTAGAAGAATTAATTTATTTCTACCAGTCCCTCAAAAAGCAAAAGCTACTACAGAGAGCAGACAAAATAAGTGGAAACAATGAGAATGAATCCAAAGTCAGGGTGAAAGGGCAATATTTTATTTACTTACTTCTTAAATTTTATTTTATTAAGGACAATTAATATAAAATCTATCCTCAGCTAAGTGTTACGTATACAGTGCAGTATTTTGACAATGTTGTACAATTTTGTACAGCAGATCTCTAAACTTATTCATCCTGATTAACTAAAAGTTTATGCCTATTGATCATTAACTGTCCATTTTCCCTTCCCTTAGTCCCAGGCAACAAAATTCATTCTTTGATTCTATTAATTAAATATTTCAGATCATTCATTTAAGTGGAGTCTTGAAGTGTTTGTCGTTCTGCGACTAACATTATTGCTTAGCATAATGTGCTAGGTTCTTCCATGTTGTCATAAATTGCAGAATCTCCTTTCTTTTTTCTTAAGCTGATATTCTATTGTATGCATCCTTTCATCTGTTGATGAACATTTACGTTGTTTCTTTTTCCTGGCTATTGTGAATAGTACTACAGTGAACATGAGTGCTGATATCTCTTCAGGATCCTGATTCAATTCTACTGTATCAATATCCAGAAGTGAGATTACTGAGTCATATTGTAGTTCTATTTTTAATTTTTTGAGGAATCTCCATACTGTTCATCATAATTACTTCACAAATTTACATTCCCACCAACAATATGCAAGGGTTTGTTTCTCCGCTTTCTCATGAACATTTGTCCTTTTTCACATTAACTGTGTTGAAGGAACATTGCATCATAACATTATTTTTGTTTAAGGCATGCATCATAAATTAGCATCTGTATATAATACATTAGTTTACCAGCAACAGTCCAGTTCTTTCTTCACCATATAATTGATCCCTTTCACCCAGTTTGCCAGTCCCACCCCTCTTCCTCCACTGCAGCTACTAATTTGATTTTATTGTCTATTTTTATCTTTTTCATTTGCTTGGTTCTGTATGTACCTCACATGATCAGAATCACATGCAGCTGCTTTCCTGCTTTGGACTTATCTCAGTAAACATAACTAGCTCTAAGTTCATCCTTGTTGCAAATGACAGGATTTCATTTTTGATAACTGAGTAGTATTCCATTGTGTATATACCACATCTTCTTCATCGATTCATCTGTTGATGGGCACTTAGGTTGTTTTCAACTCTTGGCTATTATAAATAATGCTGCAGTGAACATGGGGATGCATATATTTTTTTCAGTTAGTGTTAGTGCGTTGTTCAGGTAAATACCCAGAAGTGAAATAACTGGATCATATGGAATTTTCATTCTCCAATTTTGAGGAATCTCTATACTACTTTCTATAACCGTTGTACCAATTTTCACTCTCAACAGTAATGAATATAAAATTTCCTCTTTTGCATAACAACCTTTTCTGTAGAACACTTCTTGTATTTTGTTGGATAAAAACAGTTTTTAAATGTGTTATTAAACTATTCATAAATATTTAGCAAATTTCATTTTAAACATCATTTAAATCAAGCTCTCCACCTTTTAAAAATATTTGTTTTAGTCACCTGTGGTATGTTAAAAAAAAAAAACACACAAATGATCAAATCAAACAAAAACAGACTTTTAGTTTATAGAACCAAACTAGTGATTACTCTAAGGGAAGGGGAGGGGTTAGTTTACAGTGATGTGCACTATAAACCTATATAACATTAGGACACAATGCTCCCTCAACAAAATAAAAAAATAATTTAAAAAATTTGTTGAAGAATTAAATAAAAATACATTCAGTCTCCTACTCCAAGGCAACAGGAACAGTGATGATGATTTGAGAATCAAATGATGATGGATTTATTGAAAATGCCAGTGTGTCATGGTGAAGAGAAGTAATTTAAATAGTTGTGCAGAACATAGCCCTAATTTTCGTTTTTAACTCATTACAAAAGAAAAAATGTGCTGGAGTTTCTTTTCCTTTAATTTACAAAGACTACTGTTTAAGGAGGAAAGGAAAATAACAAAATAAAAATTGTGCAATAAATATGGGCAAAGGACAATGTGAAATGTTCTAACCAGAAGCAATGAACCATGTGGATTAGTGCTCACAATTGGTCTTTAAATGGTTGGACAATACAAGTGCTCTTGTCTGCTATTCTGAAGAGTATTCGTGTACAGAATTTCAACAAGAGAATTGCTCATGATTTCATAAATACTTCCTATGAACTTCTGAAATTCAATCTGTGTCTTTATGTACACAATTAATACAAGGGTAATAACTGCAGATGGTATGTGAACTCTACTGCTTTATTTAGCCTTCTGGGATTTTTTTAAATTTCTAATTCATGTTATCATAAGCTTTTTATCAATATACTATGTAAGCATATTCATTTATAGATATTTTGAGAGTAAAGGAAAAGGTCCTATGTAATATCTGCTGTCATAATCCTTCTGGTTTGCTTATCTAATAGAGACATGTAGTATTATGTTCAGGTACTTAAAATTTTATTTTCATTCACTGATAGAAAGAAAAACAAAGAACAGTGTGAGTCTTGTGAAAGTCTCCCTTTCTCTGCTTTGGGGCATTGTTATAAAAACAGTGATGTGTAATGGGACAGGGTCATCTCCTTTAAATTTCATACATGACATTCTTTGTAGAATTCCCCAATAACCCCCAAATCAGAGGTTTTCCCAAGAAATAGTATCATATCTATAATGTGAATTAATCCAATCAAAGTCCAAGAGTCCATGATCAGAGACATAGAATACAGAAGAAAACAGAAATTCAGTATCCATCTGAGATGAGTTCAATTGGTACCTTAAAGGAAAGCAAAGAGAGATTTCAAATCATCCCTGGGACTCAGGCTAGAAGACTGATGGACTACTAGAAGATACCTCTAGTGATGTCATATTTAATCCCTTAGTTAAGTGTCTTAACCAAAAAAACTGGAGTAAATAAATTATCTCTTCTACCTGCAAACTTGGCAAATCTCAAACACAGTGCTTACTTTCTATCTTGTATATCTTAGCTCCTAATATTAGTTTCATCTGGAACAGGTTGTATTTCTTGATTTTTTTCAGGTCCCATTCAAATGTCATCTTTTCCAGGAAAACATTCCAAAAGAAGTGATCTTTCCCTCAGACAAACATACACAGTGCTTTCATACCTCTTTGTTATATTTCATACCTCTTTGTTGCATTTCCAGTAAACTTCTACCAAACTGAAAGATCCTAGGGAGTATTCAAATCTCTCTTCTTTCTTTCCATGACACTTTGGACAATGCTTCAATATATTCACTTCTCAGTATAGAGTTGCTGAATTAATGTATAATGAATTATTCAAATCTATGAATTTTTTTACTGCAGTCATACCTGAAATATTAAGTATCATTCTAGCTACTGCTCCTCATTAAAAAAGTACTATACCAAAGCTGAAAAAGTTATAGTTAAAAGTAAATACAATGATGAATTTTTTGCCTTCAGAAGGAAGCTGAAATTCCTTTAAAAATAAAAAGGAGTGTGGGGGGGAGAAAACTAAATAAAAATAAAATGTAGGTTGCAAAGACAAAACTTACTCTATAAAATCCTATTTATTCACTCAAGAAACTATATGTTAGTGAATTCAAGTATATACAACAAATTTCATAACAGTGTTACCTTTTGAATTCCTTGAAACTTAAAACCGATAAAATCAAGATAAATCAAATACAAGTTTTGACATGTTGTTAAACTTTCTTTACTAAGTTATAATTTACACTGTGACTAAGGTGACCTAAATGTTCTTCTCAGTTTCACTAAACTTTAGACAAGTTTCCCTCACTATAGGCCTCTGAAATCCTTTTATTTAGAGCAATTACTTTAAAGACAATTGTAAATTCCTTCTCTGGCCCTGTGAGATATAAATCTTCTCCCATAAAACTCTTAACAGTTTTATAATTCAGTAATGCCTTTCTCAAGAACCTGGGAGCTATCCTTTGAAATATAATCATCAAGAAAGAGAGATCCCCTCTTTCTCAGTCTCTTAGAAAACTCAGATGGCTTATCACATTGACCACCCAGCCCCTAGTATTCCCCATTGCTTTTCTGCTGGCTAAACCCAGTGCTGCACTCTCCTGTTTTTTGTTTCCAAGGAGGTGAACTAGTCTCTATCCTCTATTACAGTAGTCTTGAATAAAGTCTTCTTTGCCTGTTTTAACTCTGTCAGGTGCAATTTTCATTTAACAACTATTACCTCAAAAATTATTATCTTAATATTTGTGAGATCAGAAAAAAAGTCAAGATAAAGATTTTTATAAATCATTGTAAACTGTTTCAACTCATTAAAAGTCAAGTCATACCCTTTAATAATTTGCCCCTGGTGTCTTTAACAAAAACAAGACTGGACAGAAAAGACAGAATGCTGAATGCAAGCTAGATGTTGTTTAGTCATGGGTTCCATAAGTTGTTTGTTACAATTTCTCAGGACCAGGAACTGTAAATAGGTAATAGATTTTTTAAAAATGGCACTATCTGGTCTCCTCCCATAGAGAGCTACCTCATGATCTAGACTAGGGTGACAAAATACAAACAATCATCACATTACAGTGTAGTAAATGCTCCTCAGAGCTTCAGTGCCACCAGTTACTCTAACCTCATTCTCTCAGCTCTGAATGGAAAATACAGCTTCCTTCAGCTTCTTGTGAAGCCGCCGAGTCTTGATATCAACCAGTAGAAGACTTCTTAAAGAAAAGAGAAGGCAGAATTCACAACTCCTTGTCTAGTTGTTTGCTTATAGATTCAAGGAGTAGGTTCTCCCTCCATGCAGGTGGCCATATTTCTGAGCCTTGTTTACAGACTACTCAAATCCAAAAGGTTTTGCAAGATACTCTTCTGAACTCTGATGCTGTTTACTTGTTTGGTTAAATGTCTTTCATTTCTCATGTGTCAACCTACATTTATGAATACTAACAAGCCATCACTTATACTTACTCTGACCTTGTGTTCTGTGTATATTAAGACTAGAAACTGATGTTAATAATAGGTGGCACTGCAATATAGAGTAGTTAAAATGATCTTCCTCAAAAGTGATATACTGTCACCTATTTCAAATTTTAGGTCAAGGAAATAATATTATAAAATGATGAAACTCACAACTAACATTAATCACCTTTAAAATAGGTTTATATATCTGCTTTGAAAAGTTATGTGTTGATGCCTTTCTTGCTTATGGAACAATAAAAGACAATCTTTTCTCCTGTCCTTGCTTACTGATTTACTGTGTTTGTTACCATGGCGACAAATCCGTAACTCCCAGAAGATCACTGTTTTGAACTCTGAGTCTTTTGACCCTCTGAAGCCAGCAATATAGAAAAGGTAGAAAAGCAATCTCTAAAAATCCCACAAGTGGACCAATTTATGGAAATGAATGTTCTTCTGTTATGCTTTAAACTACATCCATTGTAAATCTCCAGAAATTTAAAAGAGCAAAATACAAATAGGCTCGTGCCTTGAGTTGTCAAACAACTATGAGATTAGTTTTATGAAAAATTCTGCTAGAACTCGTTCCCAGGCCTCTAAGCATAACAACTTTGACTTTAGAAAAGTCATCACAATTAGCTACTTAGATATTTGGTATCTGAGTTTAAAAAGCTTGCAGATGTACAAAATTGGTCTTTTCTTGCAATTAATTTATATATTAAATTTCTAACTAGAAAATATAGAGAAGAAAAATACTATTAAATAATAATGTCTTTTTTAAATTTAAAGTAAGAGAAAAGATACTTTAAAATTAAGGTGCAAATTAGGTTACAACTGAATTGATCAGATAGCCGCATATTTTATTTATTTATGCATTTATTTATTAATTCATAAAGTATTAATTGAACTTCTATAGTGAATGGAAATTCTTAGTACTAAAGACTTATAAATTACGAATTATGTCAGTTGAAAAGTTCCCTTCCTAGAGGTCAAGACAAAACAATAGTCAGGAATCAAATATATATATATGTATGTATGTATATATATGTATGTATGTATATATATATATGTATGTATGTATGTATGTATATAGAGAACTATATGAAACACCTATATGCATACGTGTATATATATTTATATATACAAACACACATATATAAAGAAATAAAACAGTGACATGATAATGATGACAGCAGGCAATCTCAAGAATAAATGACAGTCAAGTCTACTGGCAAATGAAATGAAGGAAAAGAGGGAAAGAGAAGGAAATGAGACTAGAGTGAGAGGCAGGAGACAGATCTTGTAAGGCATTTAAGGGTAATTTAAAGTGTCTGAATACAGTCAAAGTGCAGTGAGAAGTCACTGAAGGGTTTTAAGTAGGAGAATAAACACAATTAGATTTGCATTTCTAAAAGTAGCTGCAGGATATTTTATTCTTTATAGCTATAATTTGATTATATGTTCAGAAATTATAAGCAATTCAATTTTACAGATTTTTTTATGATTTGGACAAAATGAACAGATTATCCATGCATAATTCAGTGATTGCTGGAACCATATTTAAGTCTAGTCACAAGATCAGAATAAATCACCTTAATTTTTTTCTGTCCTAAGCTTTGACTATTGTGTTGTTGTTGATAATAACAATGATGATTTTAATTATATCTGTGTTAATAGTTACCATTTTTTTTTAAATACCATGCCTCAGACACCAAACTACTTTAAATATTATATTTACACCAACGAGAATCAAATACAATATTCATTTTATAGATAAGTACACATTCTAGAAATGGTTAAATGTCCTTTCTGGCTTCAAGCAGAGAAGATAAATGAATCAGGAGTTGATCCAAGATGTATCCTACTCTTTAAAGAAAACTCTTAGCCATTGTACTTTCTGCCTTGCTAGGTAATCTGGTGATCAATAAAAATATTTCCTTTAAAAACATGAACCCAAAAGAGATATTCTAGTTTGAAGATTAAATTTTATCCACAAAGTAGGTATGATGGCAATATTTGATTGTGAGTAGAAAACATCTCCAGAAATCCATTCATATTTATTTTTTCTTTT
Source organism: Solenodon paradoxus (assembly GCA_004363575.1). Taxonomy (NCBI): domain Eukaryota; kingdom Metazoa; phylum Chordata; class Mammalia; order Eulipotyphla; family Solenodontidae; genus Solenodon; species Solenodon paradoxus. The sequence goes on along the minus strand of RJWH01001406.1, from coordinate 266,869 downwards.
TCAAAGATGTAAAATTACAACAAATGACAAAAGTGGTACTTCCAGCTAATCCACTAAATTTAGGTCAAGACAGAACTTCAGATGTTCTACTGATTCACAGAAATACATAGTATCTTAAAAAATTAGCCAGTTACCACACAAAGCCATGACTCAATTTCAACTCATAAGAAGAACAACACAAAAACCAGTGCTGCTGTACTGTTTTCTGTCTTGACTTCCATTGTGCCATCTTTTTAATAATCAGGGAGTGAATGATTCACATTTTACTTATTCTCTAATATCTAAGTTGAAATCCGTAAGTGACTAAATATATTCTCAATAACTAACTCATCTGGTGCTTTGCTCTAAGAAAGACTGGAACCTGGTACACAACTGGAAGTAATTCCACTTTTCTCTTAAAAACAGTGTTAGCTGTTGTTGCTTTAGTGCCAGCCTAAGTGTTCTGCAGCAAATCGCCCACATATCATCAAGACCACTTCATTTTTTGCAGTTTGATTTGTGCTTAAAATGATACAGATGTCTTTTAATTACTTTTGCTTTCTATTTAGCAATAATGGTCTTCTATTCACTACAACAAAGTCCCTGGGTGGTGTTGTTTTCTAACAAATCAAATATTCTTATATTATTTCCTCATTTATTTCTCTCTCTTCAGTTTCTGAGCCAGCACTCATATAGACATACCCTGACACATTGCTTTGGGGGGAAAAGATAAGAAAACAAGAAAAGGAAAAAAGTACCGGAAGTCTCGAGTTCTCCGAGTCCCATTAAATTCTTCTGATGATTCCTCTAACAGCAGTGTTATTACTTTAAAGTTTGGGAAAAAATCACAATGCGCTATTGCTGCTCTGATTTTACGATGATGCAAGGTAAGTTATCAAATAAGAGAAGTATAAATTCATGGCAAATTTTCAAGATGTTTAGTTTGGGTTGAAGAGAAAAGACAAACTATTCTAGGGCCTCTCTTTCACCCAGACAGATGGAAAGTTAGGTTGTCAGTCACTCGAGTGATTCATTATTCAGTCACTTCTGTGCTTTCGTTCAAATATTATTCAAGTGATTTCAATATGTCAAGCACAAAAAAGATGACACAGATCCTTCTTGCAAAGCACATCCATTTTAGGAAGAGGGAGATAATGTAACACAAATACCACAGTACTAGCTGTTCATGGAGACTAGCAATTTCCTATTAAACTTTGACTAAGAGGATTAGAGGAAGCTTTGATGGAAAAGCAGTATCTAATCCCTTCAGTAAGGGTAGAATTTTGACAGACTGATATGGGAGGGTGGGTTGTTGCTGAAAGTATTAGTCATAGACTAAAGGGCAGGAACAAAGTAAATCTAGTTGTGGTAGAAAAAGCATGAAGCTGTGAGTATGGGCACCCATGTGAGTGCAAGTCCTTCTACTAACTAATAATCACAAAGTCCTCTGTCTCTGCATTTGTATGATGGAGATTTAGATCATCTCCAGGTTTGTTTTAAATTCAAAAATTTTTAATTTTTAAAACAAGTGGGAAGGTAGAAAGTCACAGAGTACACTAAGAGAACAGCAAGAAGTGAATTTTATCTAGATTATTTGATATACACAGATGGTGAAAAAGAGTTTAGAAGAATTAATTAGGTAAGTAAGGAGTGTTAAATACGGACCTATGAATTTGAGCTACACACAGCAGTCCATGGAAATTCAGTGAAGCCATCCCATGCCAGCCATGACTGGTTTCAGATTAATCTGATGACCATTTGTAAGGTAAGAAGGGGCCAGGAGGTATGATTAGAGTGAAAATTTAAGTGACAATAACACAATGAATATACGGGTAATAGGGGTGAGAACTAGTGCTCTAGTGGTAGGAATAGAAGTGATGGTACATATCTGAAAGACCTTGTGAGAGAGCTGCATGAATTCAAGAAGAGTTTAATTTACAAAGTCATCTGGGGATACACCCTCCAGGAAATGATCATATTGTGATCAGAAGAAATCAATTATAAATCCCCAAACTGGAATGTTTTAGGTCACTAGGAATTATCACTCTCTCCTCATATTATGTTATTGTTAACTTTTCTCTTTCCTATAATGTTTTTCTAAGAACTTAAAGGTAATTAAATAAAAAACAAAATAGCATGATGTGTTCCTGACAAGGTAGTACACAAGCATCAGCCATTGGCTCCTTTTCAATGCACTCATAGGTATCAGAACCATAGCATTTTTTGTAAGTGTGTTTCTGCAACCACAAGAAACAAAGAGAAAAAAAGTGGAGCAGAATATAAAGTCCAAAATTAGACCCAGGAAGACTTGAAATGAAATATGGTAAAGATGATAACTCAAAACAGTGTAGAAATGATAGATAATTTGGCAGACTTAGTGTTAGGAAAACTTGCTAATGGTTTGGAGGAAAAAGAAGATTGTTTCCTAGCATGCACTCTTACAAAAATGGATTATAGATGAATTAAAGACCTAATGTGAAAGGCATAAATACAAATTTATTTGAAGACAAATGTAAGAGATTATCTTTGTGAGTTAAAATTTGGAAAAAATTCTTAAATTCAAAGAATTCAAAAGCACAATTGAGAAAATTTAAAATGATATATATTGGATAAATCAAAACTAAGTTTTGCTTTTTAATGAAGGATCCCATGGACAGAGTTAATAGAAAAACAACAGCAAAAGAGAAAATGTTAATTGTCCAAAAATTAACCATTTTTTAATCTCCAGGTTATAAAAATCACATCAATTTTATAAAGATATTAAACTCATTTTTAATGAGCAAAGGCTTAAAGCAGTCAATTCATAGAAAGATAAGTCTAAATGCCTAATAATGTTCAAATTCATTACTAATTCAAGATGTGAAATGAAAGCAAAAAGAGTAATATCTTTACAAGTATAAAAATTAAAAATAATTAAAAGCCTAGATAACACCAAGTTATGAGATGATCACATTTATGTACTGCTAGTTGAAATAAAGTATGGTATAATCATTCTGGAAAGCAATCTTATGAAATTAAGTATCAAATATCCTGAGCATAATCATGTTCCTAGGTGTCCACAGTAAGAAATATTTGAGGATGTTTATTGAGTCATTGTTGGGGTAGCAGATTTTGAGACAACCAAGATATACATTGCTGCAGAAAAACATTAATCAGACAAATCTATAAAATATGGTGTATATGCTGAAATATGAAATACAGAATTTAAAAGCAAGGACTTATTTAGAAAGACACAGTGCTTGGCCAGATTTTAACAACAATGCTGAATAAAGCAAGGAATATATGTTTTATAATGACTTATAATTTATGCTAATTCAAAGACATAGAATATCTATAGTCAAATTCATAGAAACAGAAAGTAGAATAGTGGCTCTTAGGGGTTAAGGAGACAGAGAAAGGGGGCATTGTTTAAGGAGCAGAATTACAGATTTTCAGGATGAAACGCTCTGGAGATGTGCTTCAGTGCAATGTGAATATACTTAACAGTAATGCAATGCACACATAAACACAGGCAAATTTTAAATTATGTGCTTTTTTACCACAGAAAAATAATATTTTGAAATGAAAGCAGAAGTAAAACTACTACCACTGAGTTTGTATGATAAAGGCATCTATAAGAGTCTATACCAAAACCTTCAAATATGAATGAAGATGGAATGTTCCTCAAAATAAAGGACATATATAACAAACCAATAGTCATCATCACTTTCGATGTGGAAACATTAAAAGACTTTCTTCTAAGATCAGGAACAACTCAAGGATGCCCACCCTCACCACTAGTTTTTAAATATTGTGTATGAAGTTCTACACAGCGTAATTAGACAAAAAAGGATATAAAAGGTTATACAAATTAGAAAGGAAGAAATAATCACAATTTGAAGACTGCCCGATAATAAACACAGAATATCTCCAGAGTCCTGTAAAAAGCTATTTGCAATAATAAAGAAACGAAGTAAAGTGGCAGGCTACAAATTTAAAATACAAAAATGTCTTGCATTTCTTTGTGCAAATGCTGAAATAATATAAAGAGAAATCAGGAAAATAATCTTATTTACAATTCCAACAAAAGGAGTGAAATATCTTGGAAGAAATTTGGTCAAAGAAGTGCAAAGTTGTATACTGAAAACTATAAGACACTGAAATAAATAAAATAATTTAAAATAAATTAATTTAAAATAAATAAATAAAATAATTTTAAAACGCTCATGAATTGGAAGACTAAACATTGCTAAAATGGCTACATTACCTAAAGCAATATACACATTCAATATGCAATCCCTGCTAAAACCCTAATGGTATTCTTCACAGAAATCAAACAAAACTCATGAAAATTATTTGGGATAATAAAAGACCCTGAATAATAAAATAAATCCCGCTATTTAAGAAACTAGAGGTATCATGCCCCTTGACTTCAAACTATACTGCAAAGCAGTAGTAATCAAAATGGCATGGTATGGGGATAAAAAACAGACATATAGATCACTGAAACAGAATATAGTTCCCAAAAATAAACCTACATGTATATATGAAAATTTATGACCAAGGAGCCAAGAATATGCACTAGGAACAAGTCAAATCTCTTCAATAAGTAGGAAATACTGAGCAACCAGACAAAAAAGTATGAATTTAGACCATTCTCTAACATCATAAATAATAATTAATTCAAAATGGAATAGAGACATGTATATAAGACATGAACCATAAAATATAGAAGAACAAATAGGCAATATATTCCTTGACATTGTTATTAATAATATCTTCATGGACTTGATTCCCAAGTCAAGGTAAATATAAAGAAAAATAAACAAATTAGACTACATCAAACTAAAATTCTGCTTCACAGTAAAAGAAACAATTATCAATATAAAAAACCCACATCCTATTCAATGGGAGAAGATTTTTCATGTAAAACATCTGGCAAGAGGTTAATATCTAATACAAAGAACTCATGAAACTCACTAACAGAAAAACAAGCCCCATTGTGAAATAGATAGAAGATCTGAACAGACAGTACTCCAAAGATGACACTGAGATGGATGGTAAATGGGCACTTGAGAATATTTCATCATAATTAATTATTAGGAAAACGCAAATCAAAACAACAATGAGATATCACCTCACACTTGTGAGGATGGCTATTGTCCCAACATCAAGAAACTAATGTTGAATAGGCAGTAGAGAGCAAGGAACACTTGTATACTATTATGGGATTGTAAATTGGTGCAATCATTATGGCAATCAGTATAAAGATTCCTATGAAAATTAAAAATAGAAATTCCATATGATTTGGTATCCTACTTCTAGGTGTTTACCCATCAAAGTACAAAAAAAAACTATTTCAAAAACATATGCATCCCTCTGTTTATTGCAGCATTATTTACAATAGCTAAAATCTGGAAATAACCCATGCCCATGTTTATATATACATATATATATAAACAGTACTACCCAGCTATTAAAGAGATGAAACACTGCCATTTGCAACACTTGGTTGGCCATTGAGGAAACTAGTTAAAAATACGTTGGAATGAGCAAGACAAACATTGTATGATTTCACTCATATAAAAATATAGAGAGGAACCAAACAAATGGACGAGTTAAATAAAAAATAAACTTTTAGTCTTTAAGATCAAATTAGTAGTTACCAGAATGAATAGGGGCAAGGAGATGATCAAATCAGGCAAAAAGGGTTAATTAGACAGTATAGGATAGAATTACACTCTTAGATGTTATCTTTTATATTCTATACAGATGTTGGCATATAGTAATGTATACCTGAAACCTATAAAATGTTATAATGCGATGCAACCTCAATAAAAACAACTTTTAAAAGAAAAAAATTAAAGCAAATAAAATCCTATTATCTGTTATGTTTTCCTTTGTTATTAAAAAGAATTACACATTTTAATTTTTAACATTAAATTATATGAGAAATTGTTTTTAGAGTTTATATCAATGATAGTAACTTGTCATCCATGGTTGGAAATGGATTAGAAAAAGAAATTGAGAGAGATTACAACAAATAAAAAGGATGAATAATAATGCATTATAAATCAAAGTACACTAAGAGCTCAAGAAATGGAATGGATTAAGGGAGAAAGGGAAAGGGAGGAAAGTTTATTTAACATGGGTTCGGAGAATTAGAACCTACTATTGATTGATCTATCTATATCTATATCTATAGAGAAAGTTTTTTTTACAGAAGGAATTGGCTCACATGGTTATGGAGACTGAGAAGTCCCATAAGCTACAGTTGATAAACTGGAGACCCAGGAAACCCGAAAGTATGGTCCCAATCTAAGCCAGTGTCTGAAGGCAGAAGATTCACGTCCCAGTTCAAAGACAAACAGAAAGAACTAACTCTCCTTTACTCAGCCTTTATATTCTTTCAGGTTTTCAATAGACTGGATGACCCACACTGGGGAAGGCAGTCTACTTTACTCAATTTACCTGTTTAAATGTTAATCTCACCAGAAACACCCTCACAAACATATCCAGAAAACGTGTGACTAAATATCTGAGCAACCTATGAGTCAGTCAAGTGAACACATAAAATTAGCCATCACAAGTCTGACACTCATTCATATATCTTTAAACCATATTTAATCTTCAAATAAATAAATAAATAAATAGCAAGCTCATAATTCTACCCAACATAATACAGCCATCCTACACACAATAAAAACTATACTAATGCCTCTCCAGAGGTAGGCAAAGTATTTGAATGACATTAATTCTTTCACTTGATATTTTATAAAAATACTATTATCTAAAATTAATAATACTCAGTAATGTAATATAGTCACTATATCTTATATTACATAAAAATTGCATGAGAGAAAACATATATATGCTTAGTATATGTTATAGTTAGCACATATATATATATATTTATATACCAACTCTAATTACAGTTGATATAGATATATACCAACTATGATATACATACACATACATTACATAATACACAGAGAGATATTATATATACATATATACATATACATATATATTATTATATACACAAATTGATTCATAACAAAATAAGGTAGAAATATTCATGACAGTCCTTATTTCTGTAACCGGTCAGGTGGTCATAACTGGTATTTAGTCACATATATATTTATATTTATATATATAAACATATATGTTTATATTTATTTCCCACTATATATTCTGCATTCATTTTGACTTCACCAAGCACCTCAGCACTCATAGTTCTTAATTGGTAGAGTGACCCACATCTTCATTCCTGAAGAATCTGGGCCATTAGTGGTCCTATCTCGCTTGGGTTATTGTAGTTTTCCATTTGCCTTAATCACAGACCATAGTAATACTGAGAGATGCCCTAAGGGATCTCCTGTTTTCCAGACATTTTCTGCCTTATCTTCACTGTAGTGCAGCAGTCTGATTTCCCCAGCCAGCACAGTTATACTCTTTTCTCTTTTTGATTCAGAGGCATGAAGAATTCAAAACGATCAGGTCACTATCTTAATTTATAGTTCAGTGGAATCAGTGTGTGTTGCCTAATAGAAGCATTTCTTTGTTTGAAACTAAAACCTCTAGGTCACCAGACTGTAAGTACCAGGAACAGGAAACAAAAATGTTGATAATGTTGCCCAAGGAGTAATTTGAATGTATTACTCTCGTTTTTACCTCTTGATGCCTGGACCCATGAGTCCTAACTATATTGGACATTGATTGAAAGCATATACAACCTTCTGGAAACCCTTGCCTCATACCTACAAGGTATTAACATCTAATTGGCACTGTAATTGAGACTTTAAATAGTCATTATATCCTTCTAAAAAGTCAATGTTTCAGGACAGCGGAGAATACAGTAAGGCCAATGAATCCTATGGCTATGGGCCCATTTCTGTACTTCTTTTGCTATAAAGTGATTATCTCGATCAAACACAATGTTGTTTTGGATACCATGATGGTGGACAAGACGTTACATAAGTCCAAATATAGTAGCTTGGCAATAGCACTGTGTACAAGGAAGACAAATCAATATCTACAGTGTCTATTCAAACCAGAACAAAATGCTGTCCCTTCTAGTACAGAAGTAATACAGTGTAATCAACTTACCACCAAATAGCTGGCCTATCAATCCAGGGAATGGTGCTATGTCAAGGACTCATTGTTGGTCTTAGCTGTACTCTGCATTGGTCATAGCCAAGTTAGCCTTATTGAGTCAAAGTTCATATTACTAAGTACATGCAAAACTTCCATCCCTGTCTTTATGACCACTTTATTCATGAGCCCACTGGCAGTAATGCCTGAGAAAAGAGGTTTATTGATATCTAAGAATTAGTCATCCTATCTACTTGATTATTAAAATAGTCTTTTGCTGGGGTCACCCTTTGATTAGAATTCACATGGCCTGTAAATATCTTCATCCTTTTTTCCTATTTAGTAATATCTATTCACCCACCTCTTCCCCAAATTTCTGTGGCACCCATTTTCCAATTATGCTTCTTCCTAGAACCAGACCATCAGCCATACAACTGGCCATTTCTCCTTCTAATCAAAGTTAACAAGGTATACTGCTCAAATCTCTGAAAAGAGAGGATTTTTCTTCCTCACTGTCCTTCAGTGATATCCCAGAAAGAACTGTAGTGCTAAAAATCTTAACTGTCCACTTGTCATGTTGTGCCTGCATAGTATTTAGAAGCATCTTTAAGCCAGAGCTGAATCTTCCCACATTCTGTTAACTGATGAAAATGAACTTCCTAGGAAGCCATAGAACAAACTGGGAGGAAGAAGACAGGAATGGAGACCACTGGCATTTAGGCCACTGCTCATATAGCTTACTTGTGTATTCAGGGCCTCCACTTGCTCTCTTCCATTTGATAACAGTGCTGTGTATGCCCAAGTGTATGATGTGGGCAGATAACACCCACTGTAGGAGAAGCAGCTCAGGTTATAGAGTAAGTTGGTGGCTCATGGTTAAATTTCTGTCTCCACTAAATCCCACTGGCAGGTCAAGACTTGTTTCTCAAAAGGACAAGAACATGAAAGACATGAAGGGTATCAGGGCTTTGCTCCAAAATCCTAAGGGCCTGTGCTGTGGTTAATCTAGACGGGGTTGCCAAAGGCTCTAAAGCATCTCATGTGCGACTGACACTTCAGACACCACTGGGATTTCTGGATCACATGGCTCAAGTGACAGTGTGGGTTACATACAACCTGAAACTGTTGTAGAGCTGTCTACTGGGCCCCACTTAACACTGGAAACTTTTCAGGTCACTGAGCAATTGAGCTGTAACAAAACATTAAATGAAGATTTTTGTACCTTCAAAACCCCAAAAATTCCACTAGGCATTATGCCTCTCTCTTGTTTACAGGAGAGGCCAAATGCAAAGTCTATCCTGGTACTAGAAGGGAAATCTCAACATGCTCCATTCAGTAGACCCCTAGAAATTTCACTGAGGTAGAGGGTTCCTAAATTTCTGTTTAATTGATTATTACAATCAAAACAACCAGCATGAGTTTATAAGGTAGAGGCCTATTTAAGCGTCTATCGAAGATATCAACACATAACCCATGATGGGGTATGATTGGAATGAGAACCAAGAATGGAGATAAACAAAAAAAACAAACAAAAGGGACAAATGATAAGATACTATAAACTAACATTCATACAGAGTTCAAGGAAAGAAAGAGAAAAGGGAATAAAATGAAGGAGAGCAGTGGGAGTGAAAGGGAAATAAGGAAAAGCAAAGAAAAGTGATACAAGACTATCACGAAAGAGCTCAAGGTGACCACCTGTAGCTCGGGAGTCTAAGGCACTGACTCTGAAATCCATGGACCTGGGTTTAAGACTCTAGGTTAAAAATAAATAAATAAAAGGAACCCGAGACTTCCCACAGCGTGGTTTTGATCCCAACCATATTCTGTCTTCTCCAACCACTCAGACTTCCCTACACTCCTGGAATCTGGGAAGCAAAAAGGGGCATAACCAAAGGAAAGACAAAATGCAGGGCCAAAGTCTGCATTGATCTATGTTTATACAGGACAACAGAATATGATATAACATAGGGCAGAAGGGCTCTGTGTCTGAACTCTGTCAAGGACTGGTCCATCCTCTAAGAACGCAATGCTATTTTTGTTCCAACACAATCTTATAAACTTACCTAGGTTATAATGATTTTATAGTCAAAACATTTAATTCACTTGGTTTTTCTGGCTAGCTCTCCCTATTGTTACACTTTCCATTGATAACACTTTTTAATATTTGATGGCAATTCAGTTTCCATGCTCTGTGTGGTCCACTCATAGATGCAATCATTCAAAATCAGATTTTCTTGAAAACTTGTATCTTTACATTCAGATTCATTTGTTTCATTTCTGTGCCCATCCTGCAGAGGTTTTGTTGATTCTAAAACAAGGATTCTCATCTCAGTATTAATAATACGGCCAGATAATTTCTTACAGGGGGCTCTGGTATTTATTGTAGGATATTTATCAGCACCCCTAGCCTCTACCCACAGATGCCAGCATACCCTCAGTGAGGTTAAGAGCCAGCTCCAGATTTGTCAAATGTCCCATGGGAGGCAAAACTGTCCCTTGCTTTAAGTAGGTTCACAGAGGATTCAGTACTACCTTGGTTATCATTCCTACAGATCATTTAACAAAATAATGGGATACATGACTTTCCAGAATTTCTTGTCTCCTCCCCCCAATAATCATTCAACAGAACAAGTTGTCACCAATTAGCACTATACTTGGTTGCTGACACTTCTGTAATTTCTCACTCTTCCATGCATAGCCAGGCCAAACTCTCCTAAGACCACAGAGAGATGTGTCAAGGATAGCCACCTAGAGTGCACTCACTTTACTTCAGAGAAGCTACAGAAGTTAATCATTCATTATTCAACTGGTTATTTGTCCTTGAGTCATGTTATATCAAATCTTTTTGTTAACAGAACAGACACATAACACTTCACCATTCTTTCTTTTGCTGAGGATCCCTTTTATCTGGAAATTTTTATTAAAAGTTCTAGTGAAATGCCATCCACTGAAGAATTCAAAACATTTTTTCACTTAATTTATTTGTGTTTCATATATGAGTTATATATCACTATTAGAATAATTTTCCAAAGCACACTTCTTATGAATTCATAGTACTAGCATTTTTTCTCTTTATACAAATATAGCTGACAAAAATTGCTTATATTTAAGGTATACAATATGATGACCCAATATATGTATACATTGTGATGTGATTAACACAATCCAGCTAATGAACACTTTATCACTTTACATAATTAACATTTTGAGTATGTGTGGTTAGATCATTAAAATCTACACTCTTTATAAATGTTAAGTATACAAGTCTTATTAACTACAGTTACCATGCTATCTATTAAATTCCCAGAACTTATTTATGTTAGAACTGAGAACATGTTCTCTTTGGCCAGCTTCTCTTCATTTCCTCCCCTGCCCCAACCTTTAGCAAAAACCATTCAAATTTCTGCTTCCATGAAAGAACATCAAAGATCTTTAATACGGTAGCCTCGATCCATTTTTCAAGACCCACATGATTATATCAATGAAAATAGTAGGTGGAGTAGCAGTTAGGTCAGTCTCCTCCAAAGGAGCTCAAGCCACATATCCCTTCATTCCTACCTGCATTTTTCTTAAAAAAAAAAAAATATATATATATATATATAAAGAAGAGAAGAGAAAGTAGTAGTGATTGCTGGTTGATCAACCACATGTCCTAAGACTGTTGAATAGGGCTGAATCTGAGTCAAGTGTAAATATATGTATAATTTCTTAACTTTCCTTTGTTAATAAACCTTAATAAAGTCCCATTTCCATATGGTATGCTTAGTATAACAAAACATGAACAGATCAAATTTGCATAATTAAGGACAACTGTGATGACTGATTGTACTTTGCTATAGCTGACTGTACTCTTCATAGAGCAAAAACATTGTTAGACCATGATGGCCCATTACTTTGTCTTAACTAATTACATGAAAAGTAATTAAAAAGGAAGTTTGTAAAAACGTTGCTTGTTGGAATGGGATTGAACAATAGTCCCTTTTTGGTTTTATTTTTGATGCTGAGACCAAGTAACCACTTAGCAAAGTTGGTGGGGAACAGATCTTTCAAAATTGAAAAACAAAAGTGTAATATATTTCCTAGAATATCAGGTGTGTTTTAGGGGGATAATGTGAAAAAACAGATGTAACTAGAATGTTTTCAGACAATCTAGGCTGATGATAAAGGCTACATGTTATCACCTTAGTATCTAGATACTGTGCTTAGAATCTGTGTCTTCTAGGATAAAGTGTTAGAAGGTATTCTCTGGATTCTTTATCTTTCTGAAAAATAAATTCAACCACTGCCTTCATAGTATTATTTTACAGGGTACAAAAGACTCCTTTGAATCCTGGTTTACCCACTTGCTGTCATTTGTTTAACTTAAGTTTCCCTTTTAATTAAAATCAGAGGCCAGTTAAGTTTGTGAATTACGTAAAATCATGTTTTGATATAGCAGAAAAGAATTTCAGGGGGCTGGATGAGGCACGAGGGCATCATTGAGGGGTGAAAAGTAACAGACTGGAAAATTCATAGTTAAGACATAATTGTTCCATTTCATGGTCCCCCTGGGGGTCAATCAGATTCAAGCATTGAGTACAGGACACACATTTAGTGCTAGACTTTTTGATGAGCTATTTAACTCCAAAGAACTTTTTCTACCATTTGCATTAACAAACAATTTTCAAGTAATTTTTGTTAGCAGGGACTTATTACAAATGTTGAGTGTTGAACATCATATCTACATCTTAAACCTGAAGAAGTAAATTCAAGTGTTCTTTCCAATAAATTAAAAAATTCAAAGTTAATTAGGTATTATTGAAATCATTATGAAAAGTTTCAATAGTTTCTTACTCAACTAATCAGTCTCTTCTTACTATGAGTCACAATAGATGAGAAAGAAGGCTCTCTGTTACATTCCCTGCTTTTTTTTTTTATTTCTATTTAAAATGTTTCTTAAATTGTTATACAATATTGCAGTTTTCCTTTCACATTTTAAAATGACAACTTCTATATCAGCATCCTATATAATAAATTTGTTGTTCTCTTTAAAAAAATAAAAATCAATTATGCATTTTAAGTGTAAATTTCCTTAACTCACATGAACCTTTTGTATAATAAAGAGGCCAAGGCTATGTCATCCAATGGAAAATAATGTAATTATTCCAATTGCCCTGGTGTAAAAGTTTAGGAACTGGAGAGAAAGCCATAAAACCAGTCCTCAAATAATATTGTTCAGTTCAATGTTGTTTCATTATAACATTGATGAGAAACGAACAATCCTCTGTACACTGAACAAAAGGGTATTATTTATGGGCCTGTTTTCCTTATTTATCATTTTGCTTAAGGTCAAAGTTTCCAAGAACCTAGCAAAAATGCTAACGAGCATTAACAATCCTTAAATTTCAACTGATTTAATGATTTTCTATGTAAGGGAAGTCTTACTCTGATTACATTGACATAATGGTATATAGATCTCAAGTGATTTGATTTTGCAAATTAGAAAGGTGTTATGTATTAAATTACCATGATGATCTATGATTCCTAAGTGAATTCATTAGGAAAATCATCTGCAAAAGTCAAACATTCTCAGACCCCCATTTTTATTTTTAGCAGCCTAAACTCTGCATGCTAGCAGGAAAATGCTTTAGCTAACCACGGTCAATAAGCAACCAATCTGCTTAGTAAACATTATAAAGATAACCTACTTATCTTTGGATATGAATCTTTTCATCTCTTAAACAGTTATCTCCATAAAACATACTTGCTCTCAGAAGGAAATATTTTAATATTAATACTATTTCTCATTCTTAAAAAAACACAAAATTTTAACTTCTTTTGATGTATTATAAGCTCAACCTTCTTTTCATTAAAATATCATAACTTGCTGGCTAGATGATAAGGTACTGCTTTGAATTCAGAAATGAGATTGCTGATATAATAAAGGAATTCTATTTTTAATTTTCAAGGAATCGCCATACTAATTTCCATAATGGATTGACTATTTTACATTTCCAAAAAGAGTGCATAGAGTTCCAATCTTTCTATATCCTCACCAACACTTCCCGGCTTGTTTTGTTTTGTTTTAGTCTTTATAGTTGTCATCAGTGAGTGTAAAGCAAGATACTTTTAAGTGGATACGGAGAAAGGGGAAAGACTGAGCATTCTGGAAATTTAGTTAACACTTGTTGACCACAAGCTTCGTGTGAGGCCAGTTTACAACAGCTAATAAACTGTTGCCTTAATTTTAGGCTACATGAATAGAATTGTGTCCATATCATGGTAGATAAAGTAAACTTCCACACTGCTTTAAATGTTTTAGATAAGCATTTTCAATTCTGAAGATTATTTGATAAGACAAAAATTAAAATACACATGAGAAATTCTATCAGGATGATGAGGGAAATGGAAATCTTTGATTATTTAAAAAAAATTAAAGATACCAAGCAGGAGACTATTTGCTTCTGTTGTCCCAAAAATCAAACAATATTAAACTGTGGAAGACCCTGAAAATATTCTATCATTTACAACTGTACATTAATGGAATGAGCTCATCTGGCATGCTAATTATCCCCTTTATCAGTGCTAGTCCAAGAAGAGTGTCAATGACAATTATGAAGGATATTATAAAGACAAAGTTATAATACTATGGATTTTAAACCACTTTCATTCAATATACCATGATTGCAGTTTTTAAATAGTGGAAAAATTAGTTATTAATTTAATAAAACTAGGTTTTTTCCCAGTTCTACCAAGGAGTACATGTGTGCACGTTCACACACAGAAAAATATTTTTAATAAACCCCTTAGCAACCAGTGTCAGTCCTCCTCCCCTCAAATCTCTTTCCCACTCATGTTAAATAAACACATTGCCAGAATGATAAATGAAAAAGATAAAATGCACAGTGTCCATTAATATTTCTCATATTTTCAGCTTTTGAAATTTGATTGATTGTTTTTGTCACTTTCAAGATGTTTTTGAACAAAATATCTATGATAAAATTCATTTTCCAAATGCCGCTGGCATGTAGCATATTGCTATTAAAGTCAACTTCTAGGAACAGCTGTGTGATGTTCATTAGATGTATGGAGTGTGTACAGGTTTGGGCTTTTGCAGAACAGAAAAATTATTTTCATATTTCTCTGGACATAAGGAAGACATAGGTAATATTTTTATATTCGATTTATAGCATTAAGAAGTATTATTGCAAAATCTCTTCACAATATTTAGCATTGTTTGGTCAACAGAAAACAATTTGCAGAGAAATTTTCATTTTCAAATTTGGGAATGTTTCTCTTTTGGAATTCTAAGGATAAATGTGTATGTGGAACTAGGAATTCAAAAGGAGGGATGAAAGTGTCTATTCTATTCTTGAAATAAAAGAGGAAATTAAGTATAAAGTTTAGACTTCTATCCCTACTTCTTTACTAATCACTTTCACACTAGACAGAATATTGCTTGAACAAAACAAAAAAAGTCAAATATCGACTATTAGATGCATTGATACTTCCTTGTGTGGTCCAAGAAATAGGATCACTATTTCCTCACAATATAGCCACATACATTCTGTTAATATTAACCTGCTCTCTTTTTGTGTATGGTGAGGATTTCAAACTCACAGATGATATGTTTGAGAAAGTGACTTGAGTGACTATTCTTGGTCAATTTTTAATCTCAAAATATCACTCTGAATTTTTCACAACATAAAAATTCTTAATAAGAAATAGTTATTTTATATCACTATTAAAAGCTACAACTCACATTTCCTCTACCAGTTAATTTCATATATTTGAGTAAAAGCAAGGCATTTCTCCTCCTTGAGATTCATGACTCAAAATTATAATCTTCCAAGAAACATGGGCTTGTTTAAGTTTTGTTACTTTAAAGAAACCATAACCATGCATTCTAATGCTATAGTCTTAGTTAATTTTAGAAACAACATATTTGTTTCTTGTTTGTAATCTTTGTCTTTATAACTCCACCATGAGGAGCTTTAGCTAGAGACCAAAATTCAAATTACTTAAATTTACTGAAGACAGCAAAAGGAAAGGGCATACTATGGAAATCCTAGGAGAATAATATCAGCAACCAAAGAACAAAACTGAATATAACCAAATATTGAACTCCTAGAAGCATTTAAGAGAAAAAAAAATTGACACCCTAAGAAAGTAATCCTTTTTCAGAGGTTTTTGAAACATGTTCCTAAAAAGAATTTTCCTCTCATAAGTCTTCATCTGCTGTCCTGGACTTCTCAGATTCAAAATATCTCAAGTTTTCCCAGACTTTGTGAAAATTTAAATGTTTTGGAAAGAAATAAAAGAGTAAGTACTTTCATCATAATAGATCACTAGTTAAGAATGGATTTGTTACAATGAAATATTATTCATTTTATTCAAAAGAATAAAATACTGATTGCACATGCTACAACTTTATATATAAATTAATATATTTGAAGAATTTCTTATTCATGCCGCAGCATTCACTAAAAGCAAATATTTCATAGTCATTTTAATATGAATACATAGCAGGCAACACAAAAATGAATAAATTCTGATGTATAGTGCTATTTTAATGAAGTATGGTAAGAAGGAAAAAGTGTCAAATGTTTTTATCATAAAGTCTCTAGCAATTTTCAACCTCAGAACCTAGAAGTCACCATCTTCAAAGTCATGTAAATCATTATTTCCAAAATTTCATATTCTGTTGCCTCTGCTTGAAGTTGGCAACCACTGTATTGGAAATTGAGGCATCTTTATTTGAATAATAAATTATGTTCAATAACACCAAGGACATTATAATTTAGACATTTCTGAAACAATTTCTGTCTGTTGTTTACATCTCATAAAGTTTTATCTTACACATCTCTGGTTTCCTCCTTATCAATGCCACTTAAAACTTTTGTACAATATACTCAACACCGATTCAACAACTTCATCTGACTCCATTATATAGCTTATTCATAGAGATGCCTAAAGTCTGCATTAAACATAGAGTCTCATGAACTCAGAGCAAAATGAATTTTTAATGATCCATGTTCTTCATAACAAGTTCTGTTATGGGAGCCTCAAGGGATCCAGAATCAAGATGTTCAATTTCTTTCGAGACTTTCTTATCCTCATACATAGTAGACTATTTTCCTTACAATTTGAAGGATCATAATATTAATAAAAGAAAAGAAAAAACTGACAATCTAGTGCTTTGTTTGCAGTATTAATTGTTGAACAGAAATTGTCAAGATTTTTTACTCTTACATCCACTTGAAAAAATTTTCCATTATGGTCATTTTCCAGCTCCTGCAACGAGCTTGTTTGACATATCTGGTATCTTTCAGCATTCCTTCCCCCGCTGCCCCTGCAAATCCTTCATATCTGTGTTCTGCAGCTACTATTCTTTGTCCTTCTATAAAGTTCTTATCAATTGTGAACCTAGTGTTTTGGCGATGTGATTTTTCAGGCAATGAATAATGGTCATATTAAATTTAAATGTATATGATGGGAAAATGATGAATCTCTATACATTGAATCATCTATGCAACCCATCATTTCTAATTTTTCATAGCTAATTATAATTAATTATTTCCATTTTTATTTTATCCTTTTTAATGTGGGTTACTATACTGCAACATTAGAGGGTAACATTACTGTTACATATGGGTATTTTTCATCCTCTCGGCTGAGACTTACATACAAAACAATAGTGCAAGACAATTTTTAAATAAGTTTAGAGAAGATGAAGTTGCTGGTGGCATTGTGTCAATATGTGTAAATTTAAAACATAATTAAACAACTTTGTAAGATTTTTGTAGGAATAAAATGTGATGTTAACGGAAATGTTTTTAAATTGATATAGACTACACAAACAAAAAGTACTTCCATGACATTATGACTAAGATTTCATCTTACACTCAGTATCTCTGCCTCCTCCCACCCCAAGCCCCCACCAAAAAAAAATTAGCAAATCATTCCACGATGTCCATCCGGTTTCCTCTTCAAGGTACCCTTTGGGAATTTACAATGCCAGTTCTCAAGACTCATTTAATCAGGATTCTGGAGTTTGGATCCCAAAACTAGTACTGATTAAAGTCGACATATTATCAGAGTGAAAAATGACAGTTGAGAGCTGAGTTGCAAATCTCTGGTCAAGACATCCCAGGACAATTTTAGGCAACAGCAGCCATGTCAGTCTTCTATGAGTTTAATTAGAATGCTTTCAGTGTTTAATTTTAAATGCAACAAAGGCCTACGGTTTTCAGTTACTGTAAATTTATGAAAGCAGCTATCTATTCCTAATAAAGAGTTTTCTCTATTCAAGAATGGTCATTACTTGTAAAAACCCCAAAACAGAAGGTCTACTTGTGATATATCATTCTCTTCCATTTGATACCTTTGTCTTGAATTTAACTTTGATCTAGATCTTATTTTCTATATATGCCAATACCTTGCATGTATATCTTACTCCTTTTGACTATTTTGACTTTTAAGTGCTGTTTGTAAAAGGTATGATTTGCTAGGCTATGGTATGTTAAAAGAAGTTTGGATCTTGGAGTTTGCAAATATAGGTTTGTGCCATATGTCTTGCCATTCCAATTATCAACTGATCTCACCTTGGGCAAGTAATTTAACCTTTCTAAAATAAGATCTCTTAGCTTTAAAATGGGAGAGGTGCTACCATGCATCTCACAGAGTTGTTATGAGGATTAAATAGGACAGTTTACCTGAACATAGTTTGTAAACTGCAGAATTCTAAGTGAAATGACAGATATTTCTTAAGTTTAAGAGCTGAGAATAGAAACCAGGTTATCTAGTTCCCAGGACTGTGTACTTTCCACCCATGCTTATAATTTTAAAACAATATACTACAGTCGATTTTGGGAAGCCATAGTTGTCTCTGCTGGTTGTAGATCAAGTTGATACTTCAACAATGGTACAAGGAAAAATAAAAAAAAAATGGGAAGACTGGCAGCGATATTTTATTTCAGTGTGAATTTGTCTCACCATTCATAAGTCTTTCAATCACTTTCCAGAGCCTAAATAAGCTAAAGGCAAGTCTCTTCCAGCATCAGTGATTTGTTAACAAATAATATGAAAAAAATGTCACCATGACAACTACTTAGACTGTTTGGTACTCATCCATACATTTTCTAGTGTATCTTAGGTTTTAAAAAAACCTGACCTAGAAATGTTCATGCAATAATACTTTGAATTCTGAATTCTACTCCCTTTTTAAATCACTTTTCATTTTTTATTTGGTAAGGTCTCTCTTTTACAATTTAAAACTACACAAGAAATAGAAAAATGATACTGTTATAGAATTAAGCATAGTAGAACTAGAGAACAACAAAAATAAATATCTTTCTGTTGTCTACATCAGACATTGCTTTTTCAGGGTGACCACTATTAATGGGCTCCTGTATATACATCTAGGACTTTTAAGAATCTGAAAGTACACATTTTATTACATGTGTGTATACGTGTGTGTGTGTTCTTTATTACCAAACTTTTTTATTTCTATAGACTAGCTGGTATCAAAGAGGCATTTATACATGACATTTTCTTAATTTAAAAATCATTACATTGTGTTTCCAAATGAAAAATTATAATTGCACTAAATGTATGAGAGTAGGGAGAGGAACTGAGGGGGTTAAGAGAGGGACAGAGAAATGGAGAAGTGTGGAAAACAAATTTCTTCAGTTCCTAAATACACAGGTCTCTTGTGAGTTTCCTTGAAGCCATACACACACCTCTCTGCATGTATGTGAGCTGATAACATCTCTACTTTTCCTTGAGCAAATATAAATATAGTTTTATCACTTGGAGGTAAAATGGTTCTAACTAGTAACAATCTATAAGAAAATGAGGTCAAATCTGTGATTCTAGGAAACCACAATTAGTCTATTATTTTTCCTCATTTTTGTTCCATATCTATCTTCTTGGTATTGTCCTTGAGATTAGGAAAGGTCACTCTTTACTATTGTTTATGTCCCAATAGGAATTCTACCTTCTCTTAATGTGTCTCTATACATATCTTGGTACTGAAGCTTCCTGATTCTTGTCTACTCACAACATCTTAGCTTATACATTTTATCATAAAATTTCACTTGCACTTCAAATTTTCAGAGATTATAGATGCCAACCATTCTTTCAATGCTTATCCATGCCCCCTTTCTCCCTAGGATTTATATCCAACTGAATGATGGGTCGGGCCAAAGGACCCATCATCATGAATACATAATTCTCTTCTCCAAAATTTCCTCCATTATTTTCCCAGCATGCCATTCTTCTACTAGAGCCTGTATGCCCTCTTCCCAGTGACTCCTAAATCCCCAAACCAGTCAAATTTACATAAAGTTTGTGTCATTTTGAAGTTTTTGCTGCCATGATAAATAGATTTTCTCCAAAAAGTGACCTTCAAAAAGAATGAAATGCATAGATCTACTGTGTCATTCTCAACAGTGAGACAGTGACATTTGCCTAACAATATAAACTCTGATGACAGATTTTTTTCTGTCATCACAAGAATAAATATACACTGTTTATGTAGTGATTCCAGCTGACAATGGCACAGCTGTGGATAGGAGACAAAATGAAAAATAGCCGTTGGAGAAAATAATCATCGTTACCCCTATAAAAATTATGATTCTGACAAATATATTAAAATAAGTTCAATGGTTACTTATTTTTGGATATTTGGAATGCTTTCAAAATACTTAATGAAATTATTCAGTATATGATGCATAACATTCAAAACCTATGCCCTCATTATGTTTATTTCTCCAATTTAACTATCAAATATAAACAGAAACTCTGGAGTTTTGCCGAAATTATAGCAGGTCTAATTATATACCTCACTACTGCTTCATTTTAAAACATAGGTCAGAGGGGTTTTTCACTATTCAAGATTTTATGTAGTAGTTCCAAAAGAATTCTTTAATTCTTTTTTCCATTTCTATGAAAAGTACCTTTGGAATTTGATAAGGATTGCTAAGAGAATAGATCTTAAATGTTCTCACCATACACACAGAAATTATAATCTTGTGAGATGATGGATATGTTAACTTGATTGCGATAATTATTTCACAATGTATATGTATAATAAACCATTACATTGCATATATTTTAAAATCACACTGTGTAACTAAAATATATAACTTTTATTTGTCAATCATAGCTCAACTGGTAGGGTGAAAAACATAAGTGAAGCTCTAGTTCCTCTCTTTCCTGAAGTTGAAAATATATTGGAAAAATAGTTGAATTAAAGAATGAAGAAATATTCAACTAGGCTACATTGATACTATACTGTAGACAGAGATAATCAGAGTAGATGTTACAGAAGGGAAGGGTGGGTAAATCTGGTAAAAGGCGTCAATTATTTGGTGGATGGAATTGAGTTGTTGGTAAAAAAAAGTATTATATAGAAATTTTGATTTATGATGTTGTACATCTTAAACCTATATAGTATTATGACGCAGTGGTCCTTCAATAATATTTTTGAAAAAGACTATCTGACTAGTTGGAATGGTGGCTATGTAAGAGGTATAATATGTGCCTGTCTTTGGTCTCAAACAGAGTTTGTGACTGAATGATCTAAAATATCATAGTAAAAAAATAAAATGCTAGAATGTTTGGTACCTCTGCCAGTATAGTATAGGGCTAAGAAAATAAAAATTGGAGCATTATAAAATGGGTACCCCAACACATTTTTTTCAGCTAACATATTTTGATTGAAAAGAAAAGATGGAATGATCAGTGATGTGGAAATAAACTGATACCGATTATAGACCAAACACCAGGAAATTATGAACAAAGGTGATGCATAAGAAAGAATCAGGATCTACAAAATTAATAGAGTCAAATATTGGGTATAGTCACTAGGATAAATTCAAGTAATTTTGATGGGTAATAAGTGTTTCTCGAGTGCACAAACTTGGAGCATTAGTTGTTCTTCTGTGTCTTAAAGCTTTTTTGGCTTTAAGTCTATTTCCAAGGTCATATAGAAGAAAGTGATTTTGAGGATGCTAAGAAGGAGGTACTAAAGGGCCAAGTATTTATTTGGTGAATTGCTTGTTAAATTCACAAAAAGTGAACTGTCTATAAAAAAGATAAAGTGATGATAACCCATTTCTTCATTAGAACATAAAAGATTTCCCTGACACAAACATGCACATTCCATAGACATTTATACATCTACTCAAATATATAGTAACACTTCAACATGTTTATTATAGAGTAAGAAACATGAATATCTATCAGAATAAGTCCTTCAACAGTATTTCCACTTGGACAGAGATAGATCAGTTTGTGACAGGCCAATACTTAAACCAAGAAAAAGTAAAGGTAGCTAAATTATAGAAATCACCTGAAACATCAAGAAGCTACTATGGCAGCCAGCGTAGCTTTCTGATAAAGAGAAAAGGAAATATCACTGACATGAAACAACATTCTACAATGGTTTTCAAAGCAGAAACTGAAATACAGGCAGAGATATGAGCCGTAATATAAATCAGGGAGAAATAATGTTGAATGTCAGCATGGAATAACTTAAGTAAACATTCTTACCTTTAAACTGAAACTCATAAAAGACAGTACTCCAGAATATATAAATCAATCAAGTCTTATAGTGAAAGTCAAGAATCAATTCAATCCAACAGGGAGTATAGTAATCCACTCATTCTCTATCAAAATCTAAAAGATATACACTACAGAAACAAATAGCATCACCTAAAATCTTTTGACTTTTCATATATTTGGCTGATACGCAAAAAAATTACATTACTCAGTTATTGGATGAACAAGGTAAAAAAGATAGTAGAAAAGTTCTAAGAAGTTATTCAATTATTGGAGTTATTAGATATTAGACTTTTAAACCACTTTAATATATTCAAGAAAGTAAATAAGAATATGGAAATTCTTATCAAAGAACAATAATTCTTAAAATAATGAAGTGAATTTCTTTGACATCAAAATAAATAGCTGAAAATAGGTGATTTAAATAAAACCTACTTTGAAATTCGAAGTGCTGATACAAAACAATAGAAGACATATGGAATATGGTGACTAGATCTAACATACGTAAAACTGGCATCCAGGAAAGCGAGGGAAAGGAGATAGCATAGACAAGAAACAGTATTTGAAAAAATAATTTCTGTGAATCATACAGAAGTCAATAAAATAATATTGCTATATAATCCAAATGGTATAAAAAAGAAAAATAAAGCATATGATAGTCAAACTCCTGGAAAAAAACAAATTGGGGATAAAATTAATGGCGAAAAATCTTAAAAGCAGCCAAAGGGTGGGGATCGAGGTGAAACACATTTCCTTCAAAGGAAAGTTCAAATGTCTTACAACAGATCTCTAGACAAAACTTCTGGATGCTGAAAACTTCAAAATAACAATCAACAAAATTGCAGAAATAAAAACATGTATACTCATATCTAGTAATTAGAAACTTTTTACTTTCCTTTGGATGTTAAAATGGAGTAAGCCCATTAAGTCTAATCTCTTCCAATGATTATGATAAAAGTTCTGAATAATATATAAAAAACAACTCAGAAATGTGGGGACATAGAAAAATGAATAATAATAGAAGAATTAGGAAGATATGTCAAAACTCAAAGAACAACTTACACAGATATGTTTACATCTATCTCTTTTTTTTCTTTTTCCTGTCATTTTTCCTTGAAGATCAAAGTCACAAAGCATGAAAGTAAAATTCTGAGCAGAGACCCAGCTTTCTAGACAGGGGGTACAATAAAGGTGTCCCTCAAGCTGGTGAAGCACAGGAAAAAACTGGATATCATAGAGCTGGTGAAAATGATTGCCTGCTTCTGTCTAGGTACAGGCACTGTCCTGGGTTAATGTCAAGCTGAACACACAGAATAGATGCAAAGTTGCAGATCAACGTCTTTTAGAACTGATCAATAATATAAGCCAATGCTCCAGGCCAGATTAGACCCAGAGTAGCAGTACAGACTCAAATAGCAGAGCAAAGACTTTGAGAACTGAGTTATATTGGAATCACCTCCCACAGGAAGTGAGACAAATCTATTCTGAATCTAAACAAATTGATAACCTAATAAGATGTCACACACACACACACACACACACACACACACACACACAACCTATTATACACAGGATTTTAACAGAACTTAAGAATTCACAGCATAATACTTTTAAAAGTTCAGAATTCAACCAAAATTCACTAAACATACAAAGATCCAGGAAAATACAATGATTCTCAAGGAAAAAGACAATCAAGAGATACTAATACCCAAATGAACCAAAAATTGGAATTATCAGCAAAGATTCTAAGACATCTAATCATATATATCTTGATTCCATTTTCCAAGACTTTTTAAAAAATCATTGTTTCTATGGGACTGTTGATAAACTTAATGTATTATATAAAAATGTCAATTTATAATGATGATACCTTAAACCAATATCACATTATGATGCAATACTCCTTCAACAAAATTGAAAATAAAATAAAAATGAATTATTGTTTAACAATAATTTATAAAATAAGAATTAATAAATAATATGGGGAGTATTTAGATGCAATATAGAAGAAATTCACCCTTGTTTATCTAATTTTCTCTTTCACGGATAATGCCTTATTTAAGACTACCAAAAAAACACAAAACAATACTTCTCAAACTTTAATGTGCATGCAGAGCACCTGGATACCTTGTTAAAGTGCAAATCATTAAGTGACTAAGTACAAACCTTCAACATCTTTAGGATGGGAAGAAGTCACATATGGTTGTTTTCTAAGAGAGTACCTACCTTCATTATTGCTGTATTAAAAGGGTAACCTGATAATTAAACTCCTCAGCAAAATATATTTTAAATGTATTTTTATATATACATATGCAAAGATATGCTAAACAGTTATGATATTTCATCACAGTATATGAGCTATTTTGTAGCAAAAGATGGACACTGAAAGTCCATTCATGTTATGAACCACTCTCCTTTATATATCAAATCAAAATTTCTATTTTCATGAGAGCTACTTAAACATCAGGTAAGAAAATAGCAAAATGTATCATCATTAGGTAGTTCTGTTTAACATTTTCAGAAAAGATGAAAAGAATTCAATATAGAAACTTTATATTATACTAAATAATCTCAAATTTTACAAAGGTGGAAATAATTAGAAAAGGCTAGAATTAGACTTTTAGTAGTAGTTTAATGAAGTACATACAGATGTGATTTATAATGATGCTCTCATAAAACATGTTATAATCAATGTTACTTCAATAAAAAACTAATTAAAATAAAAATGAAAGCAGTCATAAATATTTCAACAAAGTAGAATGTGTTTATGGTCTAACACCAAGACTGTGATTTAAATCCAATGATCACAGAATCCAGGCAACTATTATAATCTCTAGAAGCTAGAAACTCTTAGGGTTCTTTCGCAAATAATTTATAAATCTTTGCGCTTAATTTCAAACTACGGAAAAAATAAAAAGAAATCTTTAGAAAATGACTATCAAAAAGTGAAACACTGTTCAGCCTACTATAGAAATTTTAAGAATGATATGATCTCCAAGGCAACACAGAAAAAGACTAAGTATAAAATCTGAAATAAACCACCCCAGGAAAATGCAGAATCTTAAACTACATGAAAGGGTTAATAATATTAAGCAATTATTTTGTTAACTCTAGTACTTCTAATACATCCAAATGTCAAAAATATAACTTTTATATTTCTAAATATTTATATAATAATCCAATGCACATTTCTATAACAAATTTAACCATTAATAATTTCATAAGCTTAGGTATATGTATACTACGAGTGGACAGTGCATTACTAGAAGAAAAAAGGTGTCTTTGAAATTTTCCCTGTATTACCCTTATAGGGAAAGATGAGCATTTCAAGATTCTACTTATAATGTAATGCAATTATAATTCACAGCTAACAGTTATCATAATTATTTAGGCATTATTATAACTATTCTAGATATTAGCTCCTTCATGTTTATAATGTGCTTGAGTTGTTTATATTGAACTAGCCCATATTTTGATAAGCATTTGCTTATATAATTATTGCTGTCATTACTTTGAGAACACTTTGAAGGCATGAATCGTATGTTTTTCATCTTTGCATCTCTCTGTTAGTATCTGCTCCGTGTACTTCACCATGAATGTCAAATAAATATATGCTCACTTCAGAGTCTGGTTTTCTTTGTGGGAAAAATGACATTTTGATACCTATTATAATACTTTCCAAATTCTTAAGGTAAATGTCAATTTTAATGTGTTCTAATACTTTTAAAATTCTTAAGATAAATGTCAATTTTAATGTGAGTACCAGTGAATATGTCAAAGGCTTTTCACTGTAGAAATTGACAGTGTTCTCTTTCCTTTCCATTCAAAAATATAGATAATTTCTCAAAATGCCATACTTACTCAACCTTATAATCAGGAGAATTCAGAAGTTGCCTTCACGGTATGTCCCCCCTCTCACCTAATATCTAACCTCTAGTCAAATATATTAGGATCATTTCATAAAACCAGATGTTTCAGGATCTACTCTGTGAATGGAAATGGGCATATATGTGAAGTAAACAAACACCTCAACTTTGTTTACTATCCAGTTGGAAAGAATAGATATATAACTAATTATTAAACCAAGAATAATTCTATACATCAAAAAATCTAGAAGCAAACCCAGAAATTATTTGTTTTGGTTTACTTAGCTATTTTTCCTCAGGGCTCATAATCTTTAACTGGTGATTGCTCACCTTGGAGAGTTATTACAAAATGTTCAAATACAACCGAAATCCATTCTGTGGTATTAGTATGGAAGTCTTCAAACTATCACAGAAGTCAGTCTACCTTAGGATATTGGTACCCCAAATTCCAGTTATTCATGACTCATGCACCCTTCTCCTTTTAATGTGTCTTACTAACCAAAGTCGAATTAATATTGTGAATATTAATGTTTAATGACTACTTCAATTAAAATAGCTTGATTCCCCAACCTACATATGAGGAAAAACCAACCTTTCAATGTTTCTCATTTTTTTCTATTCATTTCTTACTAAAAGTCTCTGCTTCTGATGAATTATTCTGTCTTATCTCCTCTCTATGGCTCTTCCCTTCTGTTTGGCCACCTGGACCCGGAGTAGCTCATTTTCTCTTTTCCCTGATATAAACGCAAACAGAAAAAGAGTCCTATAGGCACTAGTATGTAGTAGGCTTTATTCAAATTTAGAGAATGAAGGGGTTATTTCACAGCAAAAAAAAACCTTGCAAATTAATATTAGATCTCTGTTTTTTAAAGTTTTTTTTCTTTTCAACCACTAGAAATTTTCCAATCAGCTTTTATAATTAGTAATATATATTTCATTGCAAAAAGTACAAGAGGTATAGAGGAAAAGAAATTCCTCTCAACTTATCCCTTTAGTTTCTTTCCTCAGTGGTAATCAACATTTGTAGATTTCCTGTTTTCCTCCAAATATTTTCCTCATTAGGAGTATATTCACTGAATGTTCTCTTCGATAATCAATGGACATTTTCTTCTTCTTTACCCATATTTTTTAAAAAATAATAAATGAGTAATATTGTTTTTTAACTGGCCCTCTTTTAATTACAGAGTATAAGCAAACTTCTCAAGATAAACTAGTTTTCAAACCCAAATCATTTTCATTTCAGCAACTTCTAAAAAAATTTTCTTATCATGGTAAACTAAACATAATGCAAAAATTACTATTTTAAAATATACAATTCAGTGGCATTAAATATTCACAATGACATGCAACCACCACTGATTTCAAGTTCCAGAATTTATCACCCCAAATGGAAGCCCTGTGACTAAAGCAATCATTCTCCATTCCACTCTCCCCACAGCCCTTGGTAACAAAAAAATCTGCTTTCTACCTGTATGGTTTTGCCTATTTTTGGTATTTCATGTAAATGAAATCACGTAGTATTACTCGTGTGTATCTGGCTCCTTTTCTTAGCATAATGTTTTCAAAGTTCATCCATATTGTAACAGATACCAGTATTTCATTCCATTTATGACTAAACACTATTTCATTGTTTGGACAGACCACCTCTTGCTTACCTACGTGTCTACTGATGAACATCTGAGTTGTTTACCCCTTTCATGCTATTGTGAACAGCACTGCTGCGAACATCTTGTTTAAGGTTTTGTTTGAAGCCAGTTTTTTATTCTTTTGGGTATATATGTAAGAGTGTACATGATGGGTCATATAGTAATTCTATGTTAAACCTATAAAACTTCTCCCATAACCTTACTCTTTCTTTACTCCAAAATTTTTGTGGTCATTGAGCCACCACTTTCTTCCTAGTTTATTGTGAAAATTCCAAATTCATATCATATTGTGTAAAGGAATTCATTCTTTTAACCCCTTTCATATCATAAAATAAGCCTATCTTTGCTAATCCAAACTGTCAAACAAATGACTGGCCAAAAGTAAGATTATTCTGTTCCTAAAAGAAATTTTACATTATGTTGTATACCTGAAACAATCACAATGTTATATTGTAATTATATCTTAATTAGAAAAAGAAATTTTGTGTATTTTTGACAGTCAAACGATTGCTACAAATAATAGCATGACAGTTTCTTCACCCACTATATCATGACAATTGAATATATAATAGAATTAATTCATTTCTCCATAGACTAGCTTTCATAACATATAATGATTATATAATTAATTATTTTTATTTGTATTATACAGGATCATTTTGAATATGACATAACTATGTCACTAAAAACCACATTAGCACTAAAAACTACAGGAGAAATATTTTAGAGTTAAAGTACAAATGTATTAATACAAACTTTATTTTTGAAATTACACTAAGAAAAATAATAGTTATACTATGGTGAGTCTGAAAATCTCAAGACTATAACCCACTTCTTAGAGAAACAATTGGACATCTTCTGATGTGATTTTTGGTAATGAAAATTTGGGGGGGGAACCTAACTACTACTTCATGTGGGAATTGACTTATATTTTAGCTCATAAGGAAAATGCAATAAAGTTCAAAAGGCAGAAACTTTACTGGCCACATTATCTGATTACCATTAAACAAAATATACAAATAAATATCAACTTCAACCTCAACAATACAGCATACTTTAAAATAAATAACATTCTTCTAAATAATTTTAGATGAAGAAAAAAATTCAAGAAAAAACAACACCTGTTTATTTTTTAATGAATAAAAATAAGAATATAATACAGAAAAAAATAGCTATGAAAATAATGCTATGTTTAAAGACAAACATCTTGAATTACATGTTGATAGGTGATTTATGACTGTACCAAAAGAAAATACAAAGTTTTTTTTCTTTTATTGAAGCTATAATTGAAAGAAATAAATGTACCTCCACATATTTATTGCAATATTATTTATAATAGCCAAGCATTAGAAACAACCTCAATACCCATCAACTGATGAAAAGATAAAGAAGATGTGGTTAAAATACACAATGGAATACTACACAGCTGTGTGTGTATGTGTTTGTGTGTGTGTATGTATGTGTGAAATCCTACCATTTGCAACAACATGGATGGACTTAGAGAGAATTACTCTTAGGGAGATAAGTCAGACAGAGAAAGACGAACACCCTATGATTTCATTCAGAGGTGGTATACAGAGAAATGAGCTATATAAAGCAAACAGATGTTTAGGTTTAGTCCATAGGCTCAAACTAGTGGTTACCGAATGGGAAGGGGAAAGATGGCTATACAAATCAGAGAAAAGAGATCAATTCTATTCTATAGTAAAGTATAGAAATGAACTGCTGGTGGTAAACTTAATGTAGTAGATACAATTGTTGATTTATAACACAACCCAAATCTGTATGTCATATTGCAATGTTACTTCAATGAAACTTTAAAAATTAAAAATGTCATAAATGGAATGGTAGTGCTGTGTAGCAAATCTGTATAGGAAAGCAAACTCTGATTCAGGCCACTAACCATCTCTCTCCTCATTTAGATGCTCATTTTCGTTCCATTAGTCTTTATTTATTTTTTTATTTTTTTTATTTTTTTATTTTTTAAGGAAAGGTGCAGGCAGGAATGAAGACAAGTAAGCAGGCAGGTAGGAAGAGAGAGGAGGAAGACACACTTTTTTTTTTTTTCAATTTAGTTGTTCATCTTCATTGTTCTCCCCAGGCCAGATGTCAACCCCAGCTCTGCCAGATGTGTATGGACTGTGTCTGTTGATCTTATCCACTAAGCCACCAGGGTGTGCCTCTTCAGCCTTTCTTATACTGATTTCTAACTTACTCACATTGTGATTAAAGAATGCACCTTGTCTGATACAAATTATTTGAAATTCATTGACATTTGTTCTATAAATCTAAACTGTTGTCAGTTTCTGCAAAAGTTTTCTGTGAGAAATAGGTATATATTCTCTAATTATTTGATAAGAGTTCTACATGTTACCATTTGATCATGCTTGGCAATTGTGTCAAATTACTGGAAATTGTAACACTTTTCTAAAAAAGGATCTACTTTTTTTTTTTTTTTAAATATGGACATCTCCTGCTGGTACCATTAATTGATATCCAATATCAAAAATAGTAGGGAGAAGCAAGACAGTGGTACAGCATTGTAGCCAAAAACAAGAGTTCCTCTAAAGTTCCTCTAAAAAAATATCATAGTTAATTTAGGGTGTTTCATCTACCTTCATTTCTAGAAACACAAAAACTATTATTTTCCTGTATTCATTCTTTTTCCACCCATTTCTTTCTTGCCCAGAAGAACCTCTCATAACACCTGACCCTTTGAGCCTATGTTGATCAGGACACACAGTTCTTACAGCAGAATCTCTTTCTTCTGAATTTCATTAGTGAGGCTAATCAAATATAATCAACAACAAAAAGGGGAGCAAAAAAGGTAAATAATTTCTATTGTTTCATTCAATAACCCTCTTCACACTACCTACAGCGTTTTGGAGAATCTTGTCATTTAAAACCCAAGGCAAATACAAAATTCCTCTGGATTCTCTCTGACCTTCTGGAACTCAAACTTTTTGTAATAATACCTCTTTACATCAGATACATTTTAGAGGATCTCTTTGTCCTGAGTACATTGCTATACTGCTGCTCTCTTCCCTCCTGCCATTTCTAGTTCCCATTTAGAAATTTAAAAAAACGCATGACTATTATTTTTAAATGAGATCTCTTTTTTATGAGAGGAAACAGTTGTAATCTGATAGCAGGATGTCCTGTGGACATAGCAACAGCATGATAGACTCGAAATCTACTTCCCCCACGCCACCTGGGATATGCTGTGCATATAGTCAATGTCCAATAATAACTGTTCAAAGATTTATTAAATGATTTTTCAACTGGCAGAAATTCCTAAACACCTTCCATATGTTGATGTCTTCAGCTAACTAAAATGCTATTTATATTTTAGCAAAACGAATTCAAGTGTTTGCTACCATTACACATTTGCAAGGTGGTGATGAACCAAGTTTGTCATTTAAGTTTTTCCCTGGTGAGTTTCTAGATCATGTTATCCTTTGGCTTTACAATTTTATACATTCTATAAACCTCTCCACTTTGTTCTTGAATTATTGATGATTCCATTTCGGGGAAATGTTCGTGAGCTCTTTGCTTTTTACAAATGTAATAAATAAGCCCTTACTTTTAGGACCTTTCAAATAAAAACAGAAAAAGACTAAAGGACCTCACCAAAAGTCTTCCTTTATTCAAAGAATAATAACTGAGTATGTCCTTCTATTTCTACAATGCAATGGAATATTCTCTTTTCCCACTAATCAGAATAGATTTTTCAACACTATTTGGGGCTGCTAATGTCAATTTCAGTCATCTGAAAACATGTAACAGTTTTTCATGATTGCAAGGAATAAAAGATCCTTTTATTTATTCAGGGATTATTATTCATACTAAGTTCATTCTAGACTCAACCATAGAGACTACTGAATAGTCAAAACAGATGTTACCAAGTCTATATGAGGCAGAGAGGTGAAAGACAAAAAGGAAGGACTGGAGAGGGGGATGAGATGGGATGGGAATGGAGAGAGAAAGAGAAAAAGAGAGACGGAGAGAGGGAGAGACAGATAGGAGACGGGACAGAAAGGAATTGGGAAATTGCTGAAAGCTAGCATATTGACAGAAGTAGGTAGAAATTACAACTGAGATTTTGATAGTGAGGAGATAGAAAAATATAAAACTAAACACCTCAATCATACCAAACTAAAATCATTTAAAATTGGGAAAAGTGAATTTATATATCTAAAAATCAATATAAAGCATCAACCTATTACACAGTATCTAATAATTACAATTCACATGTGGTCAGTCAGAAGAGATTTACTGTTTGAAAAGTAAGTAGAAGTTCAAAGTCTTCAGTATAATAGAATTGTTATATTTAATTAATTTTAGAAATGTTCAGTCAATTTTGGTTAATTCATAATAATCCCTCAAATAATATTTTAGTATCTATATGGAAGGGTTTTTGTGTTCTACATAAATTAGCATACCATGTCTTCTTGATCTTGACAAATAATTATTACCAAGAAACATAATCTCGAAAAGTGCATGGGAAATCCCAGATGTTTATATACTTTTAAATGTGACCCCATAACCAGCAGAAAATGCCCACAG
Source organism: Solenodon paradoxus (assembly GCA_004363575.1). NCBI lineage: Eukaryota > Metazoa > Chordata > Mammalia > Eulipotyphla > Solenodontidae > Solenodon > Solenodon paradoxus. The sequence continues at coordinate 234,195 of RJWH01001406.1, read as the reverse complement.
CAGTTTCTAATTAAAATGGCTGACTTATATAGCCCCCTTAAGGTCTCTGCCAGCTCTTCACTTTTAATGGGGAAAAAAGACAATAATAGATTTGGAAGGAAAAAAAACATGTGAGATTGCTGGGAAATGAAGAATTAGGCAGCAAGAAGATAAACTATCAATTTTCAGAAAGGTGTGAAGAGAAGAAAAATTTGTCACTCGAAATTATGCATCTTTGAAATAAGGATTCTTGTAAGGTGGCTATTTTTAAAAAACAGCATACATAGCAAAATCTCTGCAAACCAAGTAGAAGTTATGCTTTTGGAAGAGACATTTACATTCATAAAGGAAATCCTCATTTGTAAAGATGTCTCCTTCTTTGTACCAGGAAGGGAAGGATGTCTAAATGTCTAGAAACTAAACAGTAGAGAAGGCAGCTACCAAACCTGCTTAATGTACTTTCATTTACTGTGCTTCTCCTGGTAACCTCCCTTGCTGGTTCTTTCTTTCTTTCTTTCTCTCTCTCTCTCTCTCTCTCTCTCTCTCTCTCTCTCTCTCTCTCTCTCTCTCTCTCTCTCTCTCTCTTTCTCTCTCTCCCTCCCACTACCACCACCCCCCCCCTCTCTCTGACACACACACACACACACACACCGTCTTTTGTCTTTAGCTAAAGATGTTATATTTTGGGTCATTTCAAGCAGTTATTCAGTTTTCCTGTGTCTCCCCCTGGCATACATGTTATTAAACGTTTGTTCTTTTTTTTCCTCTGGTTAATCTCCCTACTATTACAGCAGGCTGTTTCAGTCAAGAACATAGAAGAGTACAGAAAAAAATTATTTTCCTCCTCTACTGCTGTCTTCAAGTGTAACTTGTACAAAAAAAAAAAGGGTAGTGAGAAGTGCAGTTTAAAGTGGAAATCCACATGAAGAAAACAGCACCTATAGAGCCGTAAGCAAGCTCAAGTGGTTTGAAAGAGCTGAGCAGGAGCAGTGCTGTGTCCAGGCCCCAGTGCAAGGTGGGAGCTGCAACCACCGGAGCACTAGGCTTACCGACTTCAGCCTGCCTCTCCGTGAATCTGTCTCCTTTCCATTTCCTCTTCCATGGTTTTCCATCGTGTCATCTCGTTTTCTCCCATGCTTGTTCACTGTGACTGAACATCAGGAATTCCACACAAAGTATGCAGAGCTAATCTGAGTCTTGGGTGAACTCTCTGGCAGGCAGTCAGGGTCACAAAACCATTCTGATATGGAGACGTTTCATAGCAAAGCCCCTGGCTTTCTGAAGGCGGCTCTTTACAAAAGGTCATTCTTCCTCCGAAGTACAGTCCTCCACGCATACCATATAAAAGTCTTGCATGTATATAAGACTGTCATTTCTCAGTAGCACGGAACTCTACTTCAATGGCCTCCCGTGGCTAACAGAAGTTTTTCTCAGCAATCTCCTTTGGAATGGGTAAATGCTTTGAAAGGGAAAGTTCTTCCAAATGTCACTTTGACTTTACCCTTTCTTCTTTTGAGCTTCTGGCCCCTCGAGTCCTTACTGATTTGATAGTTCTCTAATACATTTTGACAGAAATTTTCATTAATTTTGTCGCAATTTTCCAGTCTCATTTGAAAGACTCGGTCTATGACAAACTCGTCCCACCTCTGTCATTTTAATATTCCTAAACAGATGCTCCTTTGATCCCAGAGCCCTTTTGATGTTTTGTATCCCTGAATTCTATTACAATTTCAAATTCAGTCTCATCTAAAATCATAGTAATTTTTACCTAACATTTTTAAGTATAAAATGTTTATCTTCCCAGCAAAGATGATACTCTGCTTGATGATAAAATTCAAGTTGTATACTATACTTCTTCTGTGTATCCTGAAGGGTTAAAAGATGTAACAAGAATGATTTGTTGGTATGACTTGAAGGAAAAGTAGTAAACGGGCCATGGAAAAAATTAGTGTTGAAGGGTAGACTTCCCCAAGATGCTCAGGATAGGCCTCCAGAAGATATTCAAAGCAAGTCTCCCCATGATGTTCAAACAGGTCTTCCTAAGACTTTTATGTCACTTTGGTTTGTGGGTTACTTCAGGTAGAAGTCAATGGAAGTCCTGCAGAATCATGAGAAACATTTACTACCCCCTTCATTACTAGAAGAATGAAAATTGGGGTTTTTATTAATCAGCATTAGGGCTGTATCAGAAATAACCTTTCTTTCAAGAAACACACACACACACATATACATCTATATATATATCTCAAGGCAAGCATCTAAGTACTTGGTCTTCGTCATGTGAATCAGCTTCTCTTCATAATGTGAGTTCTCCTTGCTCTCTTCTGGAGTCCCAGAACCTATCCCATTTCTTACCAGGATATATGCCCCACTTTCGCCCCTGCTGATTTTGACATCCTCATTCCTATATAGATTCCCTATACATATGTAATAAATGTTTTGTTCTACTGATCTGTCTGATGGTAATTTGATTACTTACAAGCCAAAGAAAAATTTAGAGGGGAAGGAGGAAATTTTTCCTCTTCCCTAACAATTCCCATTTGCAATACACATCTGATAAGTCCTTTATCATCTCTGACCCCACATTTCCATTTTATAAATCTATGCTGCAAAAACATCTTGTATACACAAAGATACACACATATGCAGGCATAACACACTGATGGTATTCACACCATGCTAGTCACTAATTTCATCTTTAAATTGTTATATCTATATAACAGAATATAACTGCTACATCTATATAAGTTCTATACCTGTATCTACAGGCCAGGAGCACATTTAGAAAGATATGTGCTAATTCTAATAGTGGTTGTGTTTAAGGAAGGGAATCGGTAGAGAGGAGGTGGAGAAGTAAAATAACACTATATTTTTAGTGTTATAGGTAAGTATTGTTTAATTTTGCTGAGTAAGTTTGTATTTAAATATAAAAGTACATAGCTACATTACACTGGTCAAGTTACTTAATATTTGGAACTCAGTTTTTGATTATAAATGGAAATAATAATTGTAACTACTTCATAGTAATAAGAATTAAATTAGTTATTATATCTAATGTGATTTGAATGGTATCTGTCACAGAGTAAGCAAGCAATATATGTTTTTCATCATTGTCACTGCTGCTGCTGTTATTATCATCATTATCATTATTATTAAAATAGGGATCTCAAAAGACCAAATATCTTTAGTCCTAAGTTTCCTCTCTTTACTTGCTGATATGTCCAAGAAAACATTAGCTGGCTCTGAAAGAAATATCAACCTCAAAAAGAGGAAAAACACAGTCAGATGTAAGAACAATACACCTAGATACATCATTGTAAAAATGTCAAATTCGAGATAAAGAAAGACTATTAAAAGCAGCCAGAGAAAAACATGTCATATACAGAGGAGTCTCCATAAGATTGTCAGAGGACTTCTCAAATGAAATTCCACAGGCCAGAAGGAAATGGCATAATGTATTCAAAGTGCTGAAAGAAAGGAGTTTCAACCTAGGATACTATATCTGGCAAGATAATCACTCAAAACTGAAGGAATAAAAAAAAAAAAAAAAAAAAAACCTTTCCTGACATGCAAAAGTTAAAGGAGTTTATCACCACAAAACTAGCTCTGCAAAAAATATTAAATGATGCTCTATAAAGCATAAAGAAATTACACAGAAAAACAGTAAGACAGCAAATACACCACAGTGGGTGTCGTCTGCCAGCCTTGGTCAAATTAAAACCTCCAGCATAGTTTCTTGCTTCCAGTCCTTGTTCATCAGCACAGTTCATCAACAACCCAGTGGAAGCGTCCCTTTCTTGCCTACCAGCTTCTGTGTACTTTCCATGAACTAGTCCTGACCCAAAATTACACAGTGACTTTCTTCACCACCAATGGACAACTATACCCTCTTCATGAGACAAGAATCCCAACCTTAGAGAAAGGTTCCATCTTTTCAAAATGTTCCTTCCTTCAATACTCATCTCTCATTCCCAGGGTACATTTTAGAGTACTCAGCCCCTTTATAGTTAGTGCCCCAATATAATTCACAATTATATGTAAACTTTCCAAGTTTTCATCAAAAAAATCTTGTAAAAAAATTAAAAATAAAAGCTTAATTATTCTAAAATTATAGCTGTCAAGGAATAGAATAAGTGGTAAAAGAATACAGAAAGGAAAAGACAAAAGTACTTTTGGAGCATGAAATCATTTAGCTGCTTTAAAATTCAGTAATTTTTTTTTTTTGGCATCAGGCTTCATCAATATATCTTTAAAAACACATCTTAGTATACATCCAGAAAAAGTAATTAAAATTGTTCAAAAATAATTTAAAAGCTCTGAGTTGTAAAAAGAGAGAAACTATTCAACAAAGGTGTAAGGAAAAGTTACTAATGAAAAATCTATACTCACATCATAGAACACAATAAAATAAATTTCATATGTATTAAAGAGATAAGTTTTAAAACCATGTGCTAGATGGATAGCACAGAACTTTCAAGTCATCAAATTATTCTACCAAAAAATAAACAAATATTTCTATAGCTTGTAAAAATTCACCATAAAAAATATTGCAGGCAACTCAAATGGAAAAAACAGTTACTACCACTATGGATAAATATATTTTAAATGCTTACAAGTTAAAATAAATTAGATAAAAATGAAATTAAGCCAAAGACATCAACTAATAATTTATTAAAATTAAATACTGCTTCATACATATATGCATGATGCACATTTATATAACTATTTGTGTATTCACACTTTAAATATATTAACTTACTAGTAAAGAAATATAAATTAAAATTAGGAGATACCATTTTTTCAATGCAAATGTAATATTTTTTAAATCTCATAGAACGTTGGTAGGAAATAGGATTGTCACTTTGATAATGTAAATTTTCCCAGTCTTTATAGAAAGCAATTTATGAGTTGTAATAAATCTTAACATTTTTCTCAGTTTTTGATCCCTTATATTTTCCTTCTATAAATTTATCATAAAGTACAGACAAACAAAAGCCAATAGAAGTATCAAGATTGTATTGCTTAATACTTTTCATTCATTACAAAATAACCTGTTAATTTATTATTAGGGAAATGTCTGAATAAAAAAAGGCCTAGATATAATGAAATATTATGTCGCCATTTGATGATAAAGTCACAAACATTTTAATGAAACAGGAAAATTTGTATAATAAATGGTGAAGAAAGCAAGAAATTGCTATATTTGTTTGTGAATGCATGTATATATATATTATATATACACACATATATAAGTATATTGCATATGCAAAATGTTCTTCCTTTAATGGAACTTTATCTCTGAAAGTCACTGTAGGGCAGAATACACACACACACACACACACACACACACACACACACACACACCATGCACACAAACATACACACATAAACACACACAAACACACAAACATACTCACACACATACACACATGAAAGACAGACTTCCCCAAGATATTCAGAACAGGCCTTCCCGAGAAGTGACGTTTTGGCATAGGGATTATTTTGAAATAAGGTTAGTTGAAGTCCTGCAGGCACATGAGAAACCTTTACTAGTCCTTAAACTACCTAGAAGAATAAAAATGGGATTAGAGTTTTACCAAAACTAATCTATATAACAAGGAAACCTATGTATATGACATCAAACATCTGCTACAGAACACTGGGTCTTCATCTTATGCATCATCCTCTCCTCATCACGTGAGTCCCCTTCCCAACTCAAAGCTCCAGGCCCATACCTCACTTCCTTAGTAAGCGAGGAATATATATATATTTATATATATTTCATATTTCATCACTGGCTTTGGAATCCTCAGTTCCTAAGCAGAATCCCACTTTCTAAGTAGATTACCCATACAGATGTAATTAAATTTGTTTTTTTTCCTACTAATATAACCCATGTCCATAAGATTACCCACCCAAGAAGAACCCAGGGTAGGAGAAGGAAATTTTCCTTTCTCCCTACCACACACATTATTCAGTCCTTTTTACAGCACATTATCCAAAATCAATGATTTTTTTCATCATTTTAATAAATTAGACAAATAAGTATGTATCAGAACTTAAAGGACAAGATGAAATGTATCACCTTTTTCTTCTTTCAAGATTTTTACAATAAAAATTCATTTCACAAAATAGTCAAAAGAAAATCTCAATGACTAACTGAAAAGATATTTCATAGCCAACTGTAAAAAGTAGAGAAATTCGAGGAAGATTTGCTTTCTTTAAAACTTATATAAACTGAACATAGCTATGCAGTTCAAATTGTGAGCTTTTTTTTTTTAAGTGTTTTGACAGTGAGTGAAAGAAAGGCTGTGTGTTCTGATTGTGTTTGGGTCACAGCAACTCACAAAAGATGAGTAGCTCTGCCATGGTCCTTTACATCACAGCCAAAAGAAACCTACTAGACAACAGAACCACTAAGGGAAGCAAACTAGCAAACACTGGGTGGAACAAATAACCCTCAGATTGAAACCACGGCTCCCTGTCTACCAGACCTGCTGTGCGTTCACAAGGAGGAGCTTGAGTTCTAGTAAAGGCAGTTTGGTGTGTTAGAAAAAGAACTAAATCAGGAGACATGTTTTCATGCCCCCTCTGCTATCGCTTTTGTTGATTTTTGTAGCCTTGGTTCAGTCCCTGGAGAACATGGAAGATAAAATTTCCCCTACTTAAGAGAGCACAAATCTCTTGAAATTTCCCTCTAACTACCTTCTAAAGTTAGAGTAGCACCTGAGTTCCTTAATAAGTTTATTAGACTAGAATATTCCCATACCAAACACAGCAACTGCTCAGAAAGCATTGTGATTGAAAGCCTTTCCATAAGGTGAAATGATGTCATTATAAGTCATTGCATAGTTCATGAATGGCACTGATTATTGTTTTTGTACTAATATTAGTTTAATGAGCACTTCTGTGTGTTACAGAGTGGCTAATACATTTTTTATTTCCCAAAGTTTGGGTTGGGCCCCTAAGTAATTGGTCTCTAGACAATTTCACATGAAATGTAGGGTTGTTTTTTTTTTTTAATGGAGGTCTGGATAATGTATGCTATTAAACAGTCTGGTTATGAAAGAAAATTTCAAATCTGATATCTGTGTCAGATGATGTGCCCTGGAGAGCTGCCATATGGTTCATGTATTTTTAATAATTTCAAGATTAGGTTGCTGTAGTTCAGATCTACAGTGTTCCTTGCTTTATTTAGTTGGAAAGTAAAATGAGTCACTATATAATTAGAATCAGAACTCCATATGACCGAAAGGGGTCAGGGTGAAGACACCTAACTTTCTTACCATGGGAGCATGTTGCTAAAAACAACATTTGCATCTTGAATACAAGTTCAAGTGGAATCTACACAAAACAGTAAACCTTTTACTTCTAAGCATTTAACTACTGTGAAATTATCCAATATTGGGGCAGCTTTGAGAACTATTTATTTTAAATGCCATTAAATATTTAGTTTACAAAACAAGGAATAGTTGAGAAGTTCAAAGTTATATTTGTGCTCCTCCTAATGGATTATGTGAGTGAATATCAAATCTTCTAAGTTAGTAAATCAGGCACATTGGAGTCAACTTCTTCTCTTTCAAATCTTCTAGACCAGTATTTCACTAGAGGACAATTAAAGGGCCTCACAAGTGACTTAGAGAATAATGCTGTTGACACAATGATTCACTCCCCAAAAGAAAACCATAAATGGGAAATCATAAAAAAGATCTCTTTGGTGATTTTTATCTGTTGGTGTTCTGGGTATAAATAAATATCAAATTGTGTTTACATTTAAATTTCTTTATTTCCCCATAACTTTTGTTAATTGATGATCATTGGTGGAGGACAGCTCACTGTGTGCCAGTGCAGTTTGAAATTGGAAGAATATTTGATGAGGTTTACTGAAATTATTCAAGAAGATCATAATCTGACATATTACCAATCTAAAAATAAAAATTGTACTTAAAAATCCTAAGTATTACTTTTCAGTATATTTTAATATTCTTATTGAAGAAATACATTTTCATTTATGTATTCTAGAACATAAAATAAAGTTAAAGGAGAAGAATAAAAACATTTCTAAATACTTTCCTTAGAGAAAGTCACTTAGTGACTGATGTTGATATGTTGCAATATATGTATTTACATAACTAAAATCACAATACACTTCTTGTAGACTTTATTACACAATCATTTTGTTTCGCTAACATTAGCTACTGCTAAATATTCATTTTAAATAATTATATAATATGCAATTCCATTGATAGACTACAATGTATTTAATTTTGTTGCATATTTATGTTGCTTCTAATTTTTCATTCTTTACAGAAATAGCTGTTCACTTTCTGATGGGTTCTTACAATAAATCTTAAAAAGTGAAAACTTTGGGCCCCAGAGGCTCTTGATACTAATCACTAAATTATTTCTGAAAGATTCTAACAATTTACATTCTGACTAGCAATACAGATCTCATCCCTGTCTCATCAATGTTAATTTATGAATTGGTATTGCTTTGATTACAACTGAGCTTCAGCATTTTCCAATATGTCTGTCATACATATTTGTTCTGCTATAAATTTTTGTTCATGCTCTTCTCTCAGTTTTTAGCAGATTTCCTCTGTAATGTTTAAATATTTTTTAATCTATGAGTATTCCTTTCTTTCTGCACTGTTTAAAAGTGCGAAAGAATTAAAATGATGTCAGTTCTGTTGCAATGAAAATGAAGAAGACCATGGGCTGGATTTATGTCCCATCTCCTCTGAAAGCCTGGAGGAATTTTGTGCAGTTCTCAGCTGAGGATCTACTTAAAGAGAGAGCAGGAGAAAGACGCTAGAAGGAAGTCAGAAGTAGAATTCTATATTTTATATACCTTTTTTATTACATTCTTTGCAGAGTAGTGAAAGTGCTCAAAACAGGCCTTTTCAAGATGTGTCACTTTGGCATTCAGATTATTTCAAACTGAGGTCAACCAAGGCCCTGAAGGCTCAAGAGAAACTATTAACCACTCTCTTAACCACCTAGAAGAATAAACCTGGCAGTATTACACATAATTAGGCTTATCTCAAGAAATGACCTTTCTGTAGGAGAAACCAATCTATTTGTCAAGACATGTGTATAATTACAGGGCATCTGGTCTTCATCCTGTGAGTCCCCCTCCTCACTCCTCGAAACCCCAGACCCCTATCCCATTTCTTATCTCAAGACACATATCCTCCTCTCCTCCACTGAAAATGAAATTCTCATAATCTCTGTAGATTCCCTGTAATATGTAATTACAATGTTCTTTTTCTCCTACTAATCTCTCTGATGCTGTTTTGACTACCTGGACAGATGGAAAAGACCCAGGACGGAAGGAGCTTTTCCCTCTACCTCTCCATGAGGAAGTGAGTCATGTAAGAGCTGGTTAATAGCAAGGCCAAGACTAAAGACTGAAGGGAAGAAGGACAGAGGTTATATGGAAACACTCTGTGTGATTTTCTTATTTTTTTTGTAAATCTAAAAAAGTTCTAAAATATGAATCTATTTATTAAAAAAAAATTGAAATCCAGCTCATTAGATCCCAGATTAAGACCAATTCACGGCGTACCCCAGTGTCCTAGTCATTAAGGCCACTGAGTATTGTACACATCTCAAGGACCCAGGTTCAAGGTCAAGATGAACGGCTATATAAAATAAATACATTTCTTCCAGACTACTCAGCTTGATTCCTGTCTAAACCTTTCCTTTAAAAACTATCATTTAAAAAAAAAGACTGATTCATAATGAGAAGGACAAAACTTGTCAGATTTCTTTGGCACTGTGTCTTAGGCCTTCCCCAGTTAGCATCCAAGTACATCATCATTTTGGGGTGGGAGGAAAGAGGTGTTGAGGTTATATGTATGGAGGGGAACACTGCCAAGCTGCCCTTTTTTCTCCTCTCATTTTCTTTTGTGTTTACAACATCATCGATGTGCAAAGTATAATCAAAATACTGGGGGATGACGGTTGATTTTGTCCTGAGGCTTAAGATTCGACCTTATTTAAGGCCAACTCACTGCATGGAAAGGCATCATAACAAACACTGATTTGAAAGGACCATACCTAAAATGGAAATGGGACAAAGCTGACTAACAAGATTTTGACAAACTCAATGAACTATTATTATGATTATGTGCTGATATCAAAGAGGAATGCTTAATAGTAGAAAGATCAAGTACAGTAATTGAATCATAAGTGCAATCAGGAAAGTCTGCACTGGGAAACCTCCTGGTTCTTGAATATTCCTCTTTTTGATAAAAACCAGCTGGGATTTCCAAATCTATTGTTCTTTTTATGAGTTTCTGTTTCTTCCTTCACAAAGATAGCTAAGAGGATATATCAGGTATTTCAATTCCAATCATTTGGATCACTGTATATAAAAGAATTCCAAGTCAACGACAGGGAATTAGAGTTATAATGAACATTAGAGCTATGTCTGACATGTGCCCTGGAGAAGGAAGCAATTGTCAAATATTTGTCACATCCTTGTGCCATCATGAACATTTAGAAAAAAGGCCTAACAGAAATGGTACTGAGGAACACACAACGAAGAGAGATCAATTAGTTTCTCTGCATGTGGTTCCAATAGACTTAATCCTCCTCACCCCTAATCGGGTGCAGGATTATTCTACAGCGAAGCAAACCCATCTTGAAACTTCCTTCTCATGAAAATGGGACTGATTCTATGAATGTCTTTGAAAGAAATCAGCCTGTCCCCTTCCATCCTGTGGCTCAGATACAGAAGCTGAATGCTATGGACCTGGATTTGGTACCCAACACCAGGGTGGGGGGAAAATAAAGTAAATTACTGATTCAATTTCCAAGTTATTTAGCTTTTTATTTTGATACCAAAACTGTCCTCCAACATTTCAAACATTTGAGACAGAAAAGACGTATTTGATCCTCCATCACTCATAGTGAATTTAACTGAATAAACAATCAACACAGAGATAACTGTAGTGGTTAATCCAGTCCACTTACCAGAAGGGCTGATAGTTATAAAGTGTTAACTATCACTACCTGTTTAATGAAATAAAATTATTCCCTGAATAAGAGTTAGATCTCTCAAGAAAAGTAATTTATAAATGAAAAAGATATCTAACTTAGAAATAACACATTTCTCAAGCAAAAGTAATTCATACTTTTTAAAACACACAATTTACTAACAGCTCCGCTGATCACCACACTTCTCACGTTAGCATAGAGCACATGCTCCTGTCTTTGTAGTCTGACAGTTCATTGAACCGATCTTTTGTTGTTGTTGCTATTTAGATCATGATTTTAACACTCATATATCCTAAATGGACATGAGTGAACTTGAGTTTTATTCTTTGAAATATCTTCATATTCGATGCATGCATCGATTTTGAAGTAAAATCCATCCATATATTACTATTTCCAGCACACATACCACAATTTTTGAGGCACATGTCAGAACTATAGTTGAAAACAACTCATTATGATGCCTGCAAAAATAGCTCCTTCAGAGTTTAAGATGCACAATTAAAACCTTCTGGTAGGCACTTTTATCAGTATCTAATGTCCCCATTTTTATTAAAGTATCACCAAGCACTTCTAATTAGAAAACTTCTATTTTTCATCCTCCTCTTTCCCAGTCATCCCACATGTAACAAATCATCAAGTTCTTTTCCATAATATTATTACACCTTCCATTCTTCTCATTCCCTTAAGGAATCACCATACTATCAGAAAACCCAATATACAGTCTTTAGGGTACAAAAATCACACAGCAGATACTAGCATATAAATTCTCATCAACCTACACTTAGTGCTTCAGTTTAAAGACTCCAAATCCAAGGTCTCTCTCAAAGCAGTCCTCATCATTCACTGTCACGCTGATGACCCTACAAGGCCCAGAGGTCAGGGGTAGGAGCAGATTGTAGAGATTCCAGGGTCCTTTCATCTTTATCTTCATAAACAGCTATGAGACTTTTTCCAGTGGCAAGGATTTTTTTTTTTCTCAACACTGATGGTACCTTATGGGAAATACCTTAAAATTTGTGAAAATATAACTTCCTCCTATAACCAATGTCCATTCTGAACAAAGATATTGGAAAGACAGTGCTCAATACAGGTGTTAAGAGGGAGTCTATCTACCTGTAGTCCTGGATGAAAAATGCTATTTGTCACACTTTGCATCCAGACCTTGCGAAATGTATCCATAGTCTCCAGTCTGAGGAACAAATGCTCCTTGTAGAAATGGTTGGTCCAAAGCTGGAAAAGTAAATATACAAAATGATCCTGGAAATCTTGGAGTGCCAGAAAGTAAGAAAGTGTCCCAGAATCATATGATAGATGGATTGTCAAAGAGGTGTGGGAAGACATGAGACCTGCAGAGTCCAGTGCTGACATGGGATGCACAGATCCACCAGATCACATCCAATGTGCAGAACTAAGAAAGGATGTGGAGCATGTAGATTCATGTCTGTCCTCCAGAATATACAATCTGCAGTCTCCAGTGAGCTAACCCAATGACCACTTGTGTGGCGAAAGATCAGGTATACATACCAGCTATAAGTATTGTCCTGAGGATTGTCTGAGCAATCCTATAAAATTACTCTCGATTTCTAGAAGCACAGGGAGGATGAGAGACTCTCTTGCCAAATTGACCCAGGCTTCTGAGTTGGAATGATAGCTTAGAGTTATAGCAAAGGCAAATGGCATGTCTTGATTTGTTAAGCTAAAAAGGTGATCTTTTTAGGGCTAACTTTGTGTACAAAAGTCTCAGTAACAGCTGATGTGGGAATGTCTGTAGCACATGTGAAGGTGCTCTATCTGTACCCATTCCCCCTAACTTAATCCAATGCCTTTCAGTCCTCTGCACCAATACGTGCTCCTGATCTGAGCAGTAAATTCTTTCTGCATTATACAGGGTACATGAAGAAATGCAAAGAGAATGTGACTTATATATGCATGCGCTGCCTTGAATAAACAACAGATTCAGCATGAATAATTGCATTATGTTTCTAAAAATTTCATGAGGAAATGAACCTCTGGTCCCTAACTAGATGATTTTGCTTCTTGCAATGATATTACAATTCTTACATCATTATCTAACAAAATTATGATTTTTTTTAGACTTACAAAAATGGGTGCCACTTGAGAAGACAGAAGTTAGTAGCCTCTGAAGGGTCAGGTAATGTCTGGTCATTGAACCAGGGCTAAGGCAGAACCTCATGGAGAAACAACAATGAAGCGAGAGATCATTATCCTTCAACTTTCTCAATCCTCTGAAAATTGAGGGATACAGACATCCAAAGGGGAAGTCTCCTGCGAGAGAGGAAGGAGGTAGAAAACTTAATCAGAGTTTATTTTGCCCATGAGAATAGGACAGGTCTGGTGCTCTAGTGTGGAGCCTGACAAACTACAGTTTGCAGGACAAATCTGGCCTTGTCTGTTTTTCTCTAAATTTATTAGAGCACAGTTTGCTAATTTCCATACTGATCATGTCTGTTTTCCTGTTGTACCTTCAGAACTGAGCTGTTGCAACAAGATGGTGTAAACCGCAGGACTAAAATGTTTACTCTAGCCCTTTACAGAAATAGTTTGTCCATCTCTGATGTAGAGAGGAAGATGCCAATTTGAATTACCTAGAAGATTCATAGTATTCTCTCTGCTCCCTTCTTAGTTCTAACTTTTTGGCAATCAATACAAAATATATTCCACCATGTCTCGGTTCAGCTACAGTAAAATGGGTAAGTTCTTTTCTCTAAATTTAGACCAGAAAATTAAAGGACAGGTTTTACCTCTGGTAGCTATAATGTGGGATGGTGACAGCAACATAGTGTCAGCTTACCCTGAGAGTCCTACCAGGAGAATCTCTTCCAGGGTAAATGTCAACATGTGACGTTTTGGCATGCTCTGATAGCCTAGTGGATAAGTGGTCCTAGTGGTCCTACCTAGTGGTCCACATACATGCCAAGGACACAGGTTCAAGACCTGGGACCAGTGGGAACAACCAGGGTGAACAACTAAATTAAATAAATATTTCTTCCTCCTCTCTTTTTCCCTAACTAGTTACCTTCATTCCTGCCTGCATCTTTCTTTAAAATTTTTTGTAAAAACCACTGTTTCAGCATGCGCTGGTGGCCTAGTAGATAATATTTATATATTATATATAAGATGTAATAGTGTGTATTTATATAACATTTGTGCTTCAGCAGAATGAACATATAATAAAATGGACTAATTTTATGTATATAGTCTTCGAAGTATATCTACAGTAGTGTTACTGTGACCACAATCAGACTATCAGACATTACCATCACTCCAAAAAGTTTATTCTATTCATTTGGAATCAATCCCTCTTGGACTTCCTGCCCCTAGAAACCAGAGATCTGCTTTCCATCACTATAGTTTTGCTTATTTTAATTTTTCATATAAATAGGATCATAAGATATATAGCCTTCTTTAATAAAAATGTATATACTTAATGTGTAACATAATCATTTCAAATATACACATATATGTATATGCATATGATTACCATAGTATGCTAAGTGAAAAATGCCAGACATAGAAAAAACTAAATGATCTGACTTATATGTGGAACCTTAAAAAACGGAAATTATTTATGGTTACCAGGAGTAAGGAGGTGAAAGAAATGGGGTGACATTAGTCAAAGAAGCTAAGTTGCCATTATGTAAGCTGATAAAGATCTCAGGTACAGCATGATGGCTATTTGCTGATAACACTATACAGAAGACTGAAGATTTGCTAAGAGAGTAAATTTCAGGTATTCTCATTATAAAAAAAAAAAAAATAGGTAGCTACTTGAAGAGATATATTCATTAGTTTGAAAGTAGTAACCATTTTACTATATAAAAGGCAGTGTTTCTTTACAATTTCTGCCTGTGACTTCACTATTTAAAATGCATTTCTAACCTACTGAAGAAAAATAAATTAAAAAGCTTGTGACCAAAAAAGCACATAAAATAGGATACTTTTAAGATTATAAAAGAAATCAAAACCATAGAATAGCTTTTCACTAAGCTTTTTAGATATTCCCAGTTGACTGCATGTTTAGAACAAGCTTTATCTTCAAATCACTGTTGCTAAGATCATACTGACATCAGGGTCCAGCCTGCCAGATTATAACAGTATTTACAGTCTTCGACTCTGTTATAAAATATGAATGACCATCATGTATGTTCACGAGTGCTAACTCTCATTCTCTTACTCTTTATTCATTAATTCAACAAATATTCATTGAACTTTCCCTGTTCTGGAACTTACATCCTGAGAAGCTCAGGCACAGAAGAAAAGCGAGATCTTTTTGAAATTTTCCCAGTGCATCTGGCAGCTTCAAAGGTATATAAGATAATACTATTGACAAAGTGCTGGCATACTTATTTTGTCAACATGAAGCACTCGAAGAAAATTTCACCTGTGTTCTCTCCGGCTTTAAAAATGAGCTTGGAGAGCAGAGCAAACACAAGCAATCAAAACAATAGGAAAACAGTAGATGCTTGATATAGGAAATTGCTTCCATTTTCTAGAGGAATATTAGAGAGAGGAAAGAGGCCTCAGTGCGGAAAACAGAGGAAATATGCATTGGCTAACAGGACAAAAACAGCTTGACAAGTGAATCGAAAAGCAGGAAAGAATCTATCATTGTACTTAAGGAAAAGAGAGTGCTTTTTTCAGTCTCCTTAAAAAATGGGAGAAGTCAGCACACTCTTGTGGCTTAGGCAGTTAGAACAGTTAAGGTGCAGGCCATGCAAATCCCGAGGACCTGAGTTTGAGACTAGGGACCCAGGGTAACAATAATGAATTTCAATTACAATAAGGAGGGAGCAATAAAATGTGAAAGTGCAGACTTCTGTCAAAGTAGATCCATTCCTTCAATAACTGTTGATAAGAACATCAGTATTGCTATACCAAAGGGCATTGGTTCCCAAAGAGCTATTTTCTCTAGAGTCTAGCTTATTCATCCTATGGGTAGCTTAAACTCAGCTGTAACATGGAGAGAGAGCAGAACTGCATGTTTCAGAGTAGATGTACATTCTGGTTGAGGCAGAAACTAGATGATGTTATTCCTCACACACATTCAATTTTAAAAGGAAATATTTGTATTTCACATTTACAATTCCAGTGAAAATTAACATGGAAACTCTATGTTTTGGAAGGGGATCCATTTGGATGTGCTATACTAAGGTGGTAAAATGCACTCAGCTTTGTAGGGAGGAGAAACAAGAAACAGTGAGAATTAAGAGCGAGTGAGTTAGTTCAAATCTCCAATCAAGAGAGGAAAGATGGAAAATTTCTGGCCAAGGTAATTGCTTCCAAAAGAAAAGAAGAAAGAGAAATAAATGCCACTGAGATCACGGAAGCTGATTATTTGTTTAGATAAAAGGAAAAGTTTCCAAGTATGAGTCTCTCTTTTTCTTATTGTTATAATTCATATTTAACTTTCCATTCAAAGCTCCCTAACCGATACTTGATCTGCAGAACCAAATACACTTAACGTTAGTGGTTAGCTTTAGTATAAAATTAGTCACTATGTAATTACTAAAAAGACATGTTCTTAATGGCAAAGAAAACTACAAAACTCTTTAAAACTCCTTCCATGCTGAGGAAGCATTTCTTTTCTCCAGGGTATCATTTTTTTCAAACTGTTTTCAGGCTTGCTAAATTATTGTGGATATTTTCATAAGCAATACAAAGTTTCAAATGGTTTTGTGAAATTCTATAATTTGCTAGAAGATATATTTCTGATTTATTCCTTTTGGTGTTTTTGCCTCTGAATCGCATTTGCCTTCACACTGCTGTTTTCTCCCAAAGCAAGGGATGGGGAAATCATTTGCTAGTAAATATTTATTGACTAGCTTGCAGTAAACATAATGTGTGAAAAATAATCAGTGCTCAGTGAAAAATTTTTTAAACATTAAATACATCTTAAGTATGCATCCATTCTGAGGGCACCCCTCCTAATCTGGAGATACAAAGTATATGAAATGCAGATTCTACCTCTAGAGAGGGTCTAGAAAATAGAAAACACCCTAAAAGCAGTACAGAAAATCATCATGGGAAGAACACTCCCTGGTGAGGGTTTCAGAGAAGTAGTGTAATAAAGGAGACCCGTACACTTATTGTTTAGAATTTAGGCTGTGTTGCATAGAGGAGCCAGAATCTGGAAGAACATGGAAGAGCTGAAGCACAGCGATGTGAAATGTGTACAGGCATTCCAGTTCCAGCTACAGGGAATTTCAATCTATGCTACTGGGAAGGAAAGAAGGAATCACAGAAAACAAGAAAGAAAACCATCAACCAACTCTATTTAATACTTTCTTCTTCCAACCTATCTCTATTGAGCTCCCATTATATCCAAGAACTGGCTATGCAAATGTAAGTAAAACAAAAGGTCTGCCCTTGAGTTTCTCATGGTGTAGTGGTGGAAATCAACATGTAATTCTTTCTTTTATTTCAGTATATATATTATTGATAAAAAGTGGGCACAGAGAAGTGGACTCTAACTCTGACAGGGAACGAAAGCCAAGGAAGATCTCCTGAGAAGACAAAAATGGAACTCCATTTTGAGGGACAAAAGGCAGCTATCAGGCAAATAAGGAGGCCTCCAACAGGAAGACTTCAGACACAGGCAAGGAAGTGCGTGTGAGATTTCTTATGCTAAGTCAACACAATCCACCCAACATGGATAATTAACAACAAACCCATTTTAATTTCACTTTATTAGTCCTTACTTTAAAAACAGGACATTAAAATTTCATTCATTCACTCAACAAATATTTATTGAGTCAAGCTTACCCCCGCCAGTGTTCTCTTATTATTAATATTTTTAATGCCTCTCTGACTTTTCTCAAGTAGTCTGTTTTTCTGCCTATCATATCAACTTCCCCTATTTTCATTCATCAAACTTCTATGTATCCATCAAGATCCATTATTCAAAAGCCATCATTTTGATAAAATCTTTACTCAGATGCCATTATTTAAATCAAATCTTTACTGGTATCACAACCACATTCCTCCTACTTCTTTAAAGTACCCAATACAATTTATTTGTACATGTTATACTTGACACATTTTGTCTTATAACATTATGTTTATATCAAAAAATTTTAAGACAAACAATATTTTGCTACTGTTTAACCTATACAAGACTAAAATAATATTGTGCATTCACCAACCTCTGCTGAATTGGCAAGATTGTTCTAAGAATAACAACACATGTGAGGGTCATATCTCACCCTATTTCTACTTCTCTATGTATGTGCAAATATTTGTATATTTAGATCCTCACATAAAAGTCATCGGTGTGCCCTGGCAGAGAAGCAATTAAATCAATCACCTCAGATGCAAGTCACATACCCCTGGGCTCAAGTCCTGGACCTGGGGGAAACCACCAGTATCTAGCAACTAAATGAAAATAAAATAAAAATGCTTCTTCCTCCTCTGTTTTCCTGCTTTCCTGCCTATTTGCCTTCATTCCTGCATTCCTGCCTACTTGCCTTCATTCCTGCCTGCACCTTTCTTTTTAAAAAAAGTCTATTGACTTAAATAAAAACAAGATGCACCTTCAACAAAATTTCTTCTAGTAATTTATATAAGTTTTCTCCAGTTATTTTTCTATACATAGAATAGAGATAATTGAGAAATAAACCCTTAAAAACTATGCTCTAAAAGGATCACTACTCAATGAATTCAAATATATGACATTACAGAAAAGGCAAAACTATAGCAAAAAAAAAAAAGAGTAGACCAGATGTTCCAACATTTGTGAACAGGATGGGAAATGCAGTTGCAAAGGGATACAATAACTACTCTTTGAGGTGATGGATGTGTTCAAAGCCTTGACAGTGTGAGTAGCTGTGTGACTTTATATATTTAAGATTCATTAAGACTCACTTATTTTAAAAACTGTTTTATACTACGTAACTTACACCTCAATCTAGTTATTTTAAAAATACATATTATACTAAAAATGTATCTTGAACTTTAAGCCAGGTCCCACAAAATATATATTTTTGTATGCTGTATAGCTTTTGAAAAACTAATAAATTACAATTTTGATGAAGATAGTATCAGCTAACTTTTATATTATATAGAAACAACCCACAAAGTCAGAAGCAAATATTTGATTTAAGTTGGAAGTCTTATATAATATTTGTTAATTTTGCTGAAATTCCATATTCTCAAGACATGACAAAAAATAGCAGCCTTTCTTAAAGAGAGTCAATGAAAAGTGATAGTAATTACTATAGCAGCCATCCATGGGCAATTAGTACAAGATATTTTTTAAAGTAGAAAAGTGGAGCTAGGAATATTTATATAACAAGAAACTTTTGGCATGCCCTGGTAGAGCAGTGGTTGGGACAGTTGACTCCGAAGGAGAAAGCCACATACCCCTGAGTTTGAGTCCTGGGTCCGGGAGGAAGCAACTAGTGTGAGAAACCACAAAAAATAAAGCAAAATTAAACTAAAATGCAAAGATGCTTTTTTCCTCTTTTTCATCCTGCCTGCCTGCCTGCTCACCTTCATTCCTCCCTGTAACTTTCCTTTAAGAAAAATAAAAAGGGGAGGGGGAGAGGAAACCAGGTTAAACCAGGTTCTGTGGTCAGAAAACCAGAAAATGGATCATTAGAATTTAAATTACCCTGAAATTAACTTCAATTCTGAATTCCTAAGTTGATGAAAGAATACACATTTGAGGAATGTACGCACGGGACATTAAAGAGTAGGACAATTATAAAATTGACACACAGGAAATAACTGAGGGCTATTAGAAATAGAAAATGCAAGCTCTGTTACTCCCAGTCACAAAGGTCAGATCTTAACACAGGAATTTTCTAATATTAGTCTCCATTTTAACCAAAGAACTGCACAGTACTTCCACTTTCTGTTGTCCAAAATTCCGTGATAGGAATGTTCCACTCCTGGCCAACAGCTCCTGGAAAGCCACAGCCTCTCTATTTCACCCAGAGTTGCTGTGAATTATGAAACAGGAACAAAAACACCAACAAACGTCAGAATCGACTATTAAGTTTTACAGCACTTTTAAGTGGGCACTTCACTCATTCATAGTTAGAAATCTTTGAGTGCTTGCGTGTTGGAAGATTGTATGGACTTTCCTTAGCAAGGATTTAGAGAAGTCTAAAGTTCGAAGTCAATTGTGTTTATGGGTTTTACTGTTAAGGAGGTCCTGCTCACTTATTTCTCCCTACCCACTCAACCATTTTATTCTGTACCTTCTCTAGAAGTCTCTACAACCAAAGACAAGCATTAGAAAGACCCATTTATCTTCTTTATTGGAAATCTATTTTTTCACATACAATGTTAACTTTTGTTTACCAGCTTCTACTAGATGTTAGACAGAATCAAGAGAGCATGTCTTATTATGGTAGAAAGACTTGGACTTGGAACCAGACAACTGATTCAAGTTCCACTGACTTCCAGAGACATACACAACCCCTGTGTTTTCACAGCACCCTGTGCATGCATTAAATATAGTTCCTTTCACTGTAGTACAATTACCTCTTCATCTATCCTCCTCAGAACCCAGGACTATATGTTTTTCAAAGGCTATGACTGCCTTTATTATTATTGAATCCTTTCAGGATAATATCTAGCATAACTGGTGGAATAAATGACATTAAATATATCATTTTAACTCTCTCAACCTTATTTTCCTATGTGTAAATTTAAAAAAGAAAACAGCCTCTTTTTAGATTAGTATGAGGTCTGAGTGATATAAAAAATATAATGAAAAATTCGTAAGATAGAAAGTTAAATGGCATCTATTTATTCAACAATTGTTGGATAAAAACTTACTCTATAGAAAAATAGTTCATATTATATCAAGACCACTGTCATGACAATCCATATGCAAGACAACAATTTCAAGCTCTTGTTGACACTATTAAATAATAGGTTACATAAATCTTGAAAAAAATAGAGTTTTCATGACCCTTCGAATTTGTCATACTGGAAATTGTGTGGCAGTCAGATACAAAAAAAAAAAAAAAAGGCAGAATTTATTTGTTGCCCCATGCTACCAAAACATGGGGATAAAAGAAGCCAAATACACAGTGCATACCCCAAAGTACACAATCAGTTTTGTTTCTAAAGAAAGAGGGTGAAGAGTCAGATTCTTACGGAGCACTGCATATAAATACAGCCATCAGTTCATTCAGCCGTTCTTCCTTACAGTCCATCCATGTGAACAACAATATTGAATATCCACTCAATAAATAATGAGTTCTGCAATGTTTTGAGTATCTACCAGGTGTCATGTTGTCAGTAAAAAGATAACTGGTAAGATATACTCTGTACCTTAAAGGCACTCACAAATAATAGCAGAAAAAGCATTGTGAATTTATGTGCACAGGAGACATGCTGTTGATTTCAATATTTAGTACGTACGCTACATACACTAGTATAGTATTATAATACATATATTATTATTTTTAAATATTTATTACAATGCCTATTTGCAAATGTAGAGTTTTATGCTGGCTAGATCATAAAAATATTCTTAATATGGATCATCAATGTCACATAAAAATGTTTTCTAGAAAAATATTTCCAGTGAAAAGTACACACCTAAAGGGGTTTTTATCTGTTCACAAAGGTATTAGTCAATTACATATAAAATATGGATAAACACATTTCGTAAATAATCCAAGGGTGAAAATATGTATATATTTTATTGCCAGGTATAAACTATTTCACAGTTATTAGAATGTTAAATAGAAAGAATAATTAGTTGGTTATTGTAAATGGCCATGTCTTATTAATTTTGTAGACCCACATCTATCTAGCAGAGTACAGACATACAGTAGATTTAATTAATTAATTAATTAATATTTGAGGAATGTTAGAATGGCAGCAGCCAAGATTTATAAGGGAGAGTAATTCAAAGAGAATAGAAGCCAATATCAATCAAATTAGTTATCCTATTGGGGGTAAACATATCATATTATATACTGACATTGGTTTATGATGGTGACTATAAACCTGTATAATGCTATGATGCAGTGTTCCTTCAATAAAATTAATAAAGAATAAAGTAGTTATTCTTTCTTATGGCCAACTCCTTCTCATCCACATCTAATAACAGAGAAAGAGTAAATGAATTAAAATGTGGAGTCAAACCCATATTTTTTCAACTGGATAACTCACTGAAATTCCAGATATTAAATAAGGGAAAACTTACGTAATATGTAAAATCAGCCAGCATCCAGTTACTGTTTCATAAATTTGAATTGATATTTTGGAATTAATTTTAGGAGTCAAAACCCTATAACAATAATATGCTAAGACTCAATTCAAAGTTGTTCATACTATATTCAAAAACATGTGAAGACATCTAGCTGTGGGAGATATGTCCTCATCTTCTCCTCTCAAGTCAGTCAACTTCTCCTAGGCTCTCTTGATGATAATGCTAGCTGTCTGCACAGTATAATATGAAGGATACATAAGACTTCTCCTAGTTCAAAATATCTTATCAATCCATTTATCTTGGGAAGTAGAAATGCCCTCTCTGGAACTAGCTGTTTGAATGAAAACATTGTAGTCAAAGGTCAGTCTCTGACTTTCAATACAGACAACTCTGATTTTCTGTCTTAACTCAATTTTCCTGCTTAAAACAAATGACAAAAAAAAAAAAAGTTTAACAGCTGAAAGGACTGAAGCAAAATTTACTTACAGAGTAAAATTAACATATACATTAGTGGATTAAATACAAAACAAAAATACTGAACCTAGAATCTGGGCTTCATAGATTCCTGGACAGGAGTAGCTGGTAGTAAATGGCAGTTGAGTTTGTGGCGGGGGGACGGTGAAACTAAAAGGACTTCATATAAGAGAGGGAACAAGACTCAGGCTCACTTTGTAAAACCAAGGCTCCAGTAAGAAGTTTCTGTTCAAGAGAGAAGGCTGACCAGTTGTCAACCTGCAGCAAACTTTTTTGGAAGTTCTGGATCCCAGAAGGTAGGATAACAAAGACACGACCTTGCAACCAGAAACAGAGACGAGTCATTTGCTGACTCTGTAACTGAATTCCCAATGTTTTCACTAACACTGTAGGAAAAAAGTTAAATGTCTTTTTTATTTTTTTTCCATGGAATTTTAGAAGCTTCAAAATAGAGTTTAGTAGAATTTAAAATTGGAAATCAGGCAATTACTGAGCTATCTATATATCTTTTTCTACCATTTATTGAATATTTATTCTGTGTCAGAGACAAAGATGCAGAGAGATCTTGTTGAATTCTTTATATAAACATATGCCCATGATACTACTATTAAGCTTAATTTATAGGTGAGAAACTGAGACTGAGAAAGTAATTTACAAACAATTAAATCTGATTGTAGACTGGTACCTAGGGGCATTTGGAAAGTCCCTTGTTAAATATAAAAGGAGAGAAAGAAGAGAAAAAATAGAATACAGCCTCATACTTTATATATAAAGACCCAAAGATCCAAATTAAAAGCAAAAATTAAAATTTTAAGAAAAAAATGTACAATAGTTCCATGAATTTAGAGAGGATATTGATGCACAACAATAAATAACTGAAAAGTGTTGGGTTTAAGATATATTTTGGACAGTTCTTGAAAATGAAATTGGAAACAAAGAGTAGCCAAAATAAATAATATTTTGACCTGAGCAACAGGAAAATAATGTGATAAATCCTAAATTTGGGAAAACTGGAGGAAGAAAAGGCTAGAGAACTAACTTTAGGCAAATTAGAATTAAAGTTTTTATTGACCTCCAAATAGAGGTGTAAAGTCATAAGTTGAATATCCAAGTAAGAGCTTTGGGGAGAAATCAGATCTGGAAATTAAAACTGGAATTTGGAAGTTCATGGATAGTATTTAAAGCCATGAAAGTGAGTGAGATTATCTAGGGACTAAGAACAATCAGGAAAGAAATTATGAAGAGTAAACCCTGAATGATTCCATTAGTAGAGATTGGGAAGAGTAGAAAAACAAAAGCATGTGAATGAGACTGGGTAGACAAGAAGAGAAAAGAAATCCAAGAGAGCTTGTCTTCAAAGCCAGCTAAATAAAGTTTCAAGAAATAAAAAAATGAATAATTATATCAGAAATTTCTGAGAAATCAAATAGGCTACTGCTAAGAATTGGCCACAAGTATTAAAATTTGGAGATTGGTAGTGACAATAACAAAAGAAGATTCAGTGGATTGATGGATTGATAGCCAAAAAGAGAGAGGAGAAAGGTTTTTATTCAAAGACCAGAAATATGACTTTTTGGCTAATAGAAATATTTCATTAGAGAGGAAGACGTTCATGATGCAAGAGAGAGAAAATAAAATTATAAGAGAAAAGTAAGAAAAACAAGTATAAAATCCAGTCACAAGAGGGTTATTTGTCCTTACGTAGGAGTAGGATGCTTCTGTTGTAGCATATATGCTTTAGAGTGATAATCCAACTTGCATAAACTGTTATTTGCTTTACTTTTGAGATTTTGAGATTTTGCTTTGTTTTAAGGTAGTAAGATACCTAATTGGGTCTTATAATATTTGCATCTATATAAGGTGTCTCACATTGTTAGAAATTACATACTTACACACATACCTGAAGTCAGTATCTGGCTCATATTTTCAGTACTTTAATAGGGCGATCCTATCAGAATTGTCCAACTTTTTGAGAAAGCAGTTCTTCAAACAGATTGCTCTAAAAACTCTAAAAGAATAGGCATATGCAACTCATAGTTCTCTAGCCAATTATCCGTTATTGGAACTGAATTAAAATTTGATATAATATTTGGAGGCTTTAAAAGTTTTCTCATAAAAAAGATGGAAGAAAATGAAATGTCCACTGAGCACCTGAAACTGACTTTGGGGTCAATACTGACTTGAGAATATTTTAATTTTTTATTTTGGAAAATCTTTCATTTTTCAGATACGGATGCAACATAAGCCCCGTATAGTGATTTGATTTCAAAGATACTTCTGAGTTTCCAACTACATGTATTTTCTACATTGCTATGATTTGGAATAAGTAAGACTACTGTCTTATTTCCATGATATGCACCCCACTTTTACTTTCATTTAAAACAAAATAATGTTTCGCTAAAAATCTTACTGAAGTGATTGGAAAATTACCAAATGTTGTAAAAATACCTTACAGAGAACTTTGAAGAAAAAAATTAAATTTGAAAATGAATGTATGCTACATTGCTTTCAGGTTTTAAACTGAGATTTTAAAGTCAAAAGCTTAGCAGTTACTAGTCGTGATGTGCAATTCAACATCTATCAATGATTTTTAATGCAGATTGATTAAAGTTTAAACTCCTTCAAAAGCTTAAAACTCTTTTTCTTCACACATAACACTCTATTCAAGCCAGGGACTAATAAAGGTATGGTCGTTTTAATATGTTTTCATTATATTTTCATTTCTATAGCTCACTATTTGTTAGATCAGGCTACCATAACAAAATATAATAGACTGAGTGCCTTAGGAAATAGAAATGTATTTTTCACAATTAAAGAGACGGGAAAGTTCAAGATAAGGAATTAATGATTTCCATTCCTGTTTAGTGCTCTTTTCCTGACTTTCAGATTGTCTCCTTACTATAACAGAAGAGAGAGAGACAGAGAGAGAGACAGAGAGAGAGAGGAGAGATCTAATCTCTTTTCTTCTAATTCCATCCCTCGTGACCTCCTCTATACCAAATTACCTGCCAATGTATCTCTCCTCGAAAGTACTATTACATCAGGAGTTATGGCTTTGACATATGAATTCAGGGGGACACATCGTGCATAACACTCACCTTCTTATATAAATAAGCAGAATTAAATATTCTATCATTTCTAAGACATGTGAGCAGTCAGATACTACTTTGTCAAGAGCCTTCACATTTCTATATATTTGTGTCCAAGTGCCAATCTAAGCATCCAAGAGCAAGCTATGAAAGTGTGTTCATAAAAACCATGGTTCTCCTCCAAACAACCTAAGTTCCCAACGTCCGATGAATGGATCAAGAAGATGTAGTACATACATGCAATGGAATACTACACAGCCCTTAGAAGAGATGAAATCCTGTCATTTGAATCAACAGGGATGGATATAGAGGGAATCACGATAAGTGAAATAAATCAAAAGAAGAAAGATAGAAACCAGATGATCTCACTCATAGGTAGAACATAAATAGACAAAACAAAGGACTACATGAAACAAAACCAACCCTTGGACAGTTGCAAGAGAACTGAGGTTACCAATAGGGAATGGGGAGGTGGGAGGCAAATGCTGGTGGAGCCCCTTGGACAATGGTGACGAACACTTAGTGATTTGGTGGAGGGCAGGGTGTGCTGACGTGAATCTAAGAAATAGGGAACTTACGCATATGAGGTTATTTTAATGGCTAGAATAATTACTAAAATTTAAAAAAAACAACAATCATGTTTCTCACTGGGCCTCTAATCAGATGGTTTAGCTAAGGCCAGATACTTTAGGACATATTAAGGAACACTGTTTTGACAGAGAGCTACAAGCATACAACAATGCAAAATGGTTACTATGTAGCAATGAATTACAAGTATTTTAGTGTCCCCCCATTTATATTTCAGATTATAGTATATAAAGTCAATGACTAAATATTACTTCATTATAAGTAGATTTTTTGAGCAGAAAGGAAAGACTGTCATGTACAAACATAAGATTTGGTTTAAGATACTAAGAATTAAATTTGACCCAACAATTGCTGGTTTTTCTTGTCATCCTTTCAAGAAGAAATGATTCCTTATCCTTAACAATCTAAACTACTGTTTCATTTTCACTTCATTTCCCATATTCCCAAAGCTTTCAGATTAAAAAGAAGTGAAGTAAAATAAATTTTAAATATTAATGACTCCATACAATGTCCAAATAACTGACAGGCAATTTCCAGGTTTTACATATTGTTCTAGAAAAGGCTTCTAAGAGCAGCTCAGCTGGGGCTGCCTTACTGTGATAAGCATTGTATTTGTTTTCCTTATACTTTTGCCTTGATTATTCAAAAAATGGTCAGTTTATATGCAAAAGTACTCCTACACATATAGGTAGAAGATAGGTATTTATGCCACTGAAGAAAAGGTGAAAGAAGTAGAAAGGAGTGGGAACCAAAGAAGGACAAATCTGGGATATTAGATAGTAAGCAGTGCATCAATGGAACCTAAAACTATTTTCACATATAGTCACAGCAAATCACATTTCCTTTGATTCCCTGTCAGTCTCTCCACATTAACAAGTCAGTCTTGACTGACATTATTAAGCCTGGAATTGCTAAATATTTTTCAACTAGGTTGGGAGAAGAAAAGAACATGAAAGTCTTCAGAGCTATTGGTGTAGCTCAAAGTTAAGAGTTCAGTCTATCAGAGGACTTTTATTAACAATAGAAATTCAGTATCCAAGGAATCATTCTCAGTGAAACATGAGAACACAAAAATCAGAAAAGTTAGCGTGTGGGAAACTTTACTGAAGAAGCAAAATGTCTAGAACAGCATCTATATTTGGAAGAATACTTAAAACACCTCAATGCCTTCCTTTTAAAATATTAGTATTTCATAAATTTCTTTAGATTGAGTGCCATGTTTCTAAAGATTCCAATATTTAGAAACAAGAGAAGTCATATTTGTCCAGTTTAACATTGAGAAAGAAATGGTGATACCTGTGGGGCGGGTGGGGAGGGGGGGGAGGCAAGTGGATATTACCCATCAGAATGTTCTGCATTTCAAAATATCAGGATTTCAACTGTAATAAGCACTCGGAATTTGATGAGTTGTATTAAATTGAATGTTAAATAAGATTTTCCTTTATCAATATAGAAGATTCTATCCTTACCTACAGAACTTCCAAAGCAATGGTGTTTATATAATACTAGAAGGAGCTAAGAAAGGATGATATGAAAAACAAAACAAAACAAACTTCTTCCCTAGCCTGGAGATTTCTAAGAAATAAGCTTCTGGTCTGAAGAGATGTGATTCTGCTACCTAAAGGCAAATGATTGAACAAGACTATTTTCTAAATTTTTACCCTTCTGTGACATATATATTTGTTCACTAGTACAAGACCTAATTTAGTTGAGTAGAAGGAATATGCATATGCTATCCTGTCGCTCTCACTTTCATGTAACTGTTATATACAGCTATAACATAATAACTCAAACAGGTATTTGAAGACTCTGAAAAGGAAGCACTGGCCAGTTAACAGGGAAGGAAGTCCAGCATTTAAAGAACTACCAAACTTATAGTGATTTTATCATTTTCCCCCTCTAGTGTTCCCCATTCAGGATTCAGGGCATCCTGAAACTCTGAAGTACATAAATAAGGATTGATATAATACACAGAAAAAGTAGGCAGATAAGTCCTTTGTAAAAGGCCAGATGAAGCCAAGGGACCCCAGGAGTTCTTTTATGCTCGGCAATAGAAAATACCCAAATACCAAACGATGTGGATAAAGTTTCATAGGGTGGAGGGGATAAAGGAAGGCCCACTCATGGTGGGGGTTGGGCACAGCAAAAAGGGATCAGGGTTCACTGGAGGGGAAAGAGATATCAGGGAGACAGCAAGGGGAGAGAGCTATATGCTGCTCCTATAGATGGTCATAACAACTTTATTATATTTTTGTTTGCAAAGCTATACTATTTTAAGATAGTGAACTCATTTCTCAAACTATCCATATTACATATCACACCCACCACCAGAGTTCCACTGTCCTTTACTTGCTCCCTCTCTCCTTCCCAACTTCTTCTCACCTCTCTGGCAGCCCTCATATTGTGACCTGTGAGTTTTGCAAGAGTCTGTTTGTTTGCTTCATTTCATTATTCCACATATGAGTGAAACCATGTTGTATTTCTCTTTAACTTTCTGAGTTATTGCACTTAACATGATCCACTCCAGTTCCAGTCACAGTGTTTCAAAGGGCCCAATTTCAATTGTTGTTAGTAGCTGCACAGAACTCCATTGAGTCTATACAGCATAGGTTCTTTATTCAGGCATCTGTTGACTGTCATGTATGTTGCTTCCACGTCTTGGTTACTGTGATCTATGCTGCTGTGACCATAGGGGTGTAGATATTTTATTCTGATTAGAGATTTTGTATCCCCTGGGTATATGCCCCAGAGAATTGTTAGACTGAATGTTCACATTCATTCTTTTTAAAAAAAAAATTTTGAGGAATCTCCATATTGTTTTCCAGAGGGGCTCTTGGCTCCTTCATTAAAGATTAACTGTCCTTATAGGTATGGCTTTACGTCTGGGCTCTCAATTTTATTAGATTTAGTCCTGAATTGCAGCTATGCAACTCAGAAGTGCTATAACCTTGACAATTACTTCACCCCTCTGAGATCCCTTTCCTCATTAGCACAATGATAGTGACACACTGTACGACTGGTATACACTAACGCCTCTAGGCTGCTAAAAATTTTCACTTTAGGAAAACAGAACTTTTTCTGAATATAGCTTCTAATTGAAGTTGTCAATTACACCAGTTCAGAAAAATGCACAGATATCTTTCTCATACATGTTATTCTAAGGTTAATTGTCAATTTCCTCTGCTATGTGAACAAAGTAAGGTCAAAGACCCCAGTTCGTTTGATTAAAATCTCTACCTACCCTTGGCATTCAGAGTGGCCTAGACATTTTGGTTGCTTTAAAACTGCTCCACTAAAACAGATTAATGTCCTAGATAACTTGTTAATTTACTTTACAAGAAAACCCTAAAATTTTCCTTCATAATGTTCAAAGCAATGATTGTCCCAAATGCCACTTCAAGGGGATAGGCATGACTGATTCTTAATGTCCCTTCCTGTTTCTGACATTCTGTCGTTCCTTAATTTATGGGATTTTCAGAATACAGAAATGTGTAGTGGTAGATAAGAAATTTCCCTCCAGTAGACTGAATTCTTTTCAGGCTCACCTAATTAACATCAGACAGATTAGTAAGAGAAAAGAACAAATTGGATTACATATATACATGGAGAATCTGCATGAATGTAAATTCTAAAGTAAAGGGAGTCCAAATGTCAAAAGGAGGGTTTGTGTCCTGTGCTAAGGAAGGGGCTAGAGGGCCTGAAGCTTCAAGGAGGAAAAAAAAGACATGATGAGGAAAGAGTGACTCCACATAACAAGAACCAAATGATCTAAACCTGACATATTTGCCTTGTCCTGCTATATAAATAGGTTTCTCCAAAAAAAAAAAAAAAAATCATTTCTTGAAACAATCATAAAGTGGGGGAATACCCACAAGTTTTAATCTTCTAGGAAGGTAAGAGAGTAGTAAAAAGTTTCTCTTGAACCTTCAGGGCCTTGGTTGACCTCAGCTCAAAATTATCTACAGGTCACAGGTCAAAGTAACACATTTTGGAAAGATCTGTTTTGGATATCTTGGGTAACTCCATCTGAACATCTTGAAAAGGCCTATCTTCCAAATATATAAGGAATGTTTTCTCCCCTACTAAACCCCAACCAATTCCTATTTCAGGGATAGCTCAAGATCATGTGTACAAACGGATAAATCAATTCTCTCCTAAAAAGATGAGTTTCTTGAGAACAAGAGCCTCATATCTTTCTTCCCTACCTTCCACAGCATATTTGACACTAATGGGATCTCAGTAGATAACAACCAATTTTAATTTCCAGGTAGACAGAGCCTAGGCCTTCCACAAGCTCGGTGAAATAGCATTAAAATTCAAAAGGTAGATCTGTGAGTTTTAAAGTTGTTTTCAGAATAAAGCAAAATAGCGTATAAATGTCCACTTCTTTTCTGTGCCTTACTTAGGACTAAAATGTTATTAACAAAAGCTCTTTTGATCAGTAAATTAAATCACTCTCTTAAGAGCCACAGTGGTTGTCTTAGTCACCTGTTTTTCTATATTTTCCTTCTCACATAATTATTTTCAATGTTTCATTTCAGCCTATTTTTCATAATCTCAAAAGATGATTGTAGCTTTTTGTGAGCACTATTTAAAACCTAGCAATCCCTTCACTAAGAGAAGCATTTGGTGGAAAAAATACATAAGAATTGAGCCAATTTCATCACTCTTTGAATGAATCCTTTATACAGTGAAGGATAGAATTGAAAATAATGAATATACAAATGTTGATTTATATTGATGCCCACCTGAAGCTTACAGAATGTTACAAAGCAATGCTTCAATAAAAATCACGACTTAAAAAAGGAAATGTCTATCATTTGTGCCTCACTTAGCTTTGATGATCATCAATAATATGTTTCCTGAGGAAATTTTTCCCTGAATATTCATGACTTTTATACAATATAGAGGGTATCCCCAAATGACTAAGTCTGGACTGTACTGGTGCTACTTATATCTGCTGGCCATACATACACAGCTCAATGAGCAAGGTCACCAGTACTGGTAATGCCCATTGATAATTTAGATTCAGATTGTGTTACCATATATGCTGGGTGTCTTGACAACGTCAATCAATTCAGCATATATATTCGAGGAGATACAAACTCCAATTTCTAATCTGAGGATGACCATTTCAAAAATTTCATGTGCAAAGATAAATAGCTTCTGGTTCACTCATCAATACCTTTAAAATCAATTTTGACCAATTCTGTCTTGATAGCTGGGGTCATCCTACCCCATCTATCCTACCCCATCCATCCTACTTCATCCTACATAGTCACAGGCAACTGTTTCAAAACAGTTCATTCAACTGTTACTAAATCTAGTTTTTCTCAGCTATTAACAGCATCTCCTAATGTTCTTGAACATGTGTGTTATTCGTTTAACCAAGATTATAACTTTACTTTTAAAAACTTTAAAAACAAATCAAGAAACTTATAAAGAACATTCAAGAAGTCATTAAGTCCATAAGAATTATGAAGAAATTAAGCTTCAAACTTCTATTCATTCTACTGTATGCACACAAGCAAGATCAGTTGGCAATAATTCAGGGCATTATGACAGGTTAAATTATACTGTGCCACTGGAATAGAAGGCAAATGTCAACATCAAAGCCACCTAATACCTCACAGTTTTATGTACCAGAAAAATGAAAAACAATTTCATGATATACATATTTTATAAAGACCTTTAACTTGCTAAGAGTAAGGTACTATTAACCTGAGAAGTGTACAACCTAATAATTATAGTTAGATTTTAAACTTTTACTATTCCTCAGATAACTGTTTCTAGTATTTTTTGTACTTCAGTGTTTTGCACAGATTATAAAACAGCTGGAAAGGACAACCCCACTCTTCTCCCCAACTCACCTCTAAATACACCTTGTTAAGGCATGCCCTAGTGGATCAGCAGTTAGGTCAGTTGCCTCTGAAGGAACAAGCCACATATCCCTGGGTTCAAGGCCCAGGCCCAGGGGGAAAGCAACCAGTGTGAACTGAATAAAAATTAAAAGTAAAGATGCTTCTTCTACCTCTGTCTTCCTGTCTACCTGTTACCTACTCTCCTTCATTCCTGCCTGCCCCTTTCCTTTAAAATATATTAATTAAATAATAAAAATAAATATACTTTGTTGATTAAATTAAATTCTCAATTACCCAAAGGAAGCTAAACTTCTCAGAAGTGAGTTGGGCACACAGAGAAAAAGTCCAGTTCTTCCCCAGACACAGACCCTTAAATGGAAAATAACACTGACAGGGACACTGCCGAGGTAACCCTAACTATAAAATGAGGACGATATTACCTCCAAAGAATTATGAATATTAAATGAGAACATTCATAAACTAGAGAATCAGTTTTGATACAGATCTCTCAGCCCCTACAACTAATCCTACAACTAACTCAATTATATTTCCTTGGTATTTCCCACTTCCCTCCATTTGCAATGACAATTCCATATCCAAGAAATCACCCAATTTTCCTGTGCCACAGTCTTTTTTTTAAATTTTATCTCTATTGTTGACAGTATTAATGATAGAACAACCATCTTAGCAAACCAAAAACCTATGCACAGGACCAAGATAAAGAAAATAAATCAAGATGTTAACTACAGTCTTTGGATGGTGAAAATATATTTGGCAACTTCCAGCTTTCTACAGTGAACATGAACTGTGTTTACAATGAAACCATTATGTTATAAAGGTGGATTACCAAAATACTCTGATAAAGAACATTCAAGGAAACCGAGACCAAGATAACGTATTCATAACCTTATAACAATCACATAATTATTTCATAATTGTTTTCCATATTCTTCCCATTTCTTAACTCTATACATACTCATCATTATTAGCACCCTTATAATCAGAGATTATAAGGAACACGGATCAAGATGTTAACAGCAGTTGTTCTGGGATGTTGGGAAAATGAACTTTTTTCCTTTAGTAAATTTCCCAAATTTTTTTATAAGAATATATTAGATTTGTAATAACAAAACATTAAAGATCATTCAAGAAATTGCAGACATTATTTAAAGATAATCCCACAATGACATTATTTTAGTTAATTCCTATTTTTTTATTTTAGACTTATGTATACATATTTAACATTTACAGTCACAACCTTGTGCATTGAAACAAGACAGAGGAAACAGATCAAGTGTTAATAGTAGACATTAGATCTTGGGTGATGTTTTTTCTTTTTTATGCTATTTCTCACCTTTTTCTCTGGGTGTATTTTATACTTTCAATGGGAATAAATATAATTAAATTTGTTATCAGAAACTACTATAAGGAACATCTGAAAACACTAAGATGAAAGTATTTGACCATAATTTCACAAAAATAACAGAGCAACTATTTCAAACACCCCCGTGATACAGTGATCATCATAATTCTGTGCACAGAATCAGGAATAAACATTGAAGAGTATATTTGTCTTTGGATAGTGGATTTTTTTCTTCCATTTTTCTCTCTTTCCTAAGTGCCTGATGATGATTTCATGTTATGTTCACAATGCAAATGTGATGATAAGGTTTTTAGTAACACTACCACAAGGAACATCCAAGGAATTTAAGAAAGCCATGCTGACCTATTAGCCTACATTGACAGCTTTTGATTATAATCATATATTTTTATAGTCTTTTCTAGTCCAAGCTTATATTACTCAGGGAGATTCTCAACTGATTATCAAAATGCTTCTATTAAATGATATATTGGCAAACTTTGAACATTTTTGATCCTTAAACAAAACTCATAATCAGCAAAACCATGTACTTATCTACAGACAAAAAGTAAGAGTTTGTGCAAGGATACCTCTCTACCTTCTGCTCTGCAGTTTCTGGAAAGGCTTCTTAGTACTAAGAATACTTATAAGTATATGGTTAATGCTTTGTGTTCTCTTACAGATTTACTTGTGCATTTGGTAAATATTTCTTGAGCTCCCAGTATTAAATCCCAGTGATTGAGAGCACCAATCACCTGAGTTTGAATGCTGGCTCTGCCTATTATTAACTGTATGCCCTTGAGCAAGGTTCTGAGTCATAAGTAAGAGGGTTTTCATACACTATTCTGAAGCACTTTGAAGGTTTCTGAGAGTCTACAGGTTGTGAGAAACATGGAATTCACTTCTCTGAGATAAATCCTGTTTTTTTTGAGATCTGATCTTGCATCAGTCTACAGGATTCTATTCCTACAAAAGAATTCATCTCTTAGTGAAGGTGACCAGATTATTGAGAGTGAAATCACATTTCCAAAGGATCTTCTAGAACTAATAAATGTCAAGGATTGTGCCAATCAACCACTTCATTCCAAAGGTAGATTTAATTATAGAAAGCTGCAGACCTGGGTATTTCTAGGGTACCAGACGACTGAGAGGAACTGAGTGAAGTGGATTGGACCTAATATAAAAATTTTAACACTACAGTGCACTCTGGTGGCTCAGGTTATTAAATCCATGGCCCCAGTGTAGTCCACATAAAGTCAAGGACTCAAGTTCAATACCCAGGGTTGGGGGAACATCCAAAATGGACAACTAAACAAATAAGTGATTCTTCCTCCTCTCTCTTGTTTCCTGCCTGCCTACCTGTTTGCCTTCATTTCCTACCTGT
Source organism: Solenodon paradoxus (assembly GCA_004363575.1). Classification (NCBI taxonomy): domain Eukaryota; kingdom Metazoa; phylum Chordata; class Mammalia; order Eulipotyphla; family Solenodontidae; genus Solenodon; species Solenodon paradoxus. The sequence goes on along the minus strand of RJWH01001406.1, from coordinate 199,262 downwards.
TTGCTTGGTCTTAAAAAAAAAAAAAAGAATGTTAACATTTGAATGTCATCTTATTCATTCTGCAAGTAAACGCTTAGTTTCAGGGTCAGAAATACAATATGAAATGATGAGACTACAGATGATTATGCCTAAATAAACATATCAACAGATATACATCTCTTTTTTATTTTAAAGTCTCCAGAAGTTATTATTTTTATGAGTTCTCCCAGTTTTAAACGCCAGCTCAAATTTTTTAATAAAGTGATTTTGAGGTCAAATAAAACATATCTAGGGACCATACACCTCCTTGGCCTCTGGTTTGGAATCTCTGATTTCTACTACATCGAATAGCCCTCTGTGGAATCAAGTAACCGGAATGAACAGGATGGCATTTAGAATACAGCAAGAGATCACTGTGAAGCTGATGCAGAGATCCCACCTCACTGCAGGAGCAAAGTCCCAAGTAGATGAACTGACATAGAACATCAATGTAGGAAAAGGAATGAAAATGCAAAACAGAGAGACCATTCAAACACTTCTCTATAATTAATTAGAAGTTACTGGAGAGGAAGAATTTCATCCTTTCATATATGTTCTGAGCTTCTCCAGGACATTTTAAGTATGCTGGATTAAAAATCAATTAATTCCATTTCTTTGATCTGCAAATTGGAACTCTGAGAGAAATCAAATCAATTTTCTTACCCATTTTTTAAAAAATGCTCCTGTTTAAAGAATGATCATAGTCTACTGGGCTTAAAATAAGGTTGACTAGTCAAGCAACATCTAAGGGTTTAGGATATAACCTGAAATGCCTCTATGTCCAAATCTCCTCACCTTTTAATAAAAATGCCAATCTTGCAAGTGTATTGTAAGGATGAAACTCAATTTTTCTATTCAGTTTGGTGATCAAGGCACAAAAGTTACCATATATATTATCACTATAGGGAATAGTTAGTGCTGAAAGTTTGAGGTCTGTGTTGACAGAGAGATACCTGAAAGAAGATTATATTCTTGTTTCCCAGTCCTGAGACTTTTGGAGCAGAGAAAAAAAGGAGAGAAGTTTTATGACAGAGAACAATACAGACAGGAAGTACGAGGGAGGAGCTCAGAACAAGCGGCAGGAGGAAAATCCTCCCTGGGGCACCTCCATGTTTTAGGAGTGGGGTGTCATACCAGTGACCCACAAAACAGGGCAAACATGATAGATCTCAATATTCTGCTCCCTACTGGCTTGTATCATAGCTCTTGTCACAGTAAAGAGATACCAAGACTGTGGGAACATTTACTATTTACCATGAGACGGCCCATCTTTTCCATCTCAGTAAAACACTGTCCAGCAGAACAAATCAAATTGTAATTTACATTTTATCAAGCTGATTTCACTTTAGTTGCAAAACCAGTTAAGACGGTCCTTCTTAATTGTTCTTTTCTTTACTCCAACTCCTAAAAAAGGGTCAATCCAGACTCTGAATAATTTAATCATAAATTCAAATCTTTCCAGCAAATGTCTTTGAGCAAAGCTCAAAGCTCTGAGGAATATCAATGAACGAAACCTTAAAAGATCTCCTTTCTTAGTGGCAATTATATTCTAAGGGATATAAAAAGATTTTGAGAAACATTGCAGGTACACACTTGAGTATGTGTGAACTCACACTCCTTCACACTAACCTGAAAATGACAGATTAGAAGGGCAGTATAGGGACACCTCTGAATGTTTTATAAGGAGGTAGAGAAGCCTGGCATTCCTCCCCAATATATTGAGAGACATTTAAGCTTTTTTTGAAGTATTTTCTGAGATTTATAACCCTGACCAAGGCCTGCACTGCTGACTTTCCACCGTGCTGCTAAAAAGACGGTGCTTCCTGGAGGAGGTCGCATTGCCTAGACTAAGTGCAGGTGCGGCTGAGAGTGCACTGCCTCTAAATCACTGTTTTCATCTCATTTTTCACATATAATTTGCATCCCAGCTATTAGAAACTCCTTCAAACCAGTGCAAGAAATATTCACTTCTAAAAATAAAGGTAAATATGTTTTTCCTGCTGGTATTTCAGGTTACCTAAAAATGAAACCAATTATAGAGTGATTATCTATTATTCTTAAAGTCCTCATTATATAAAACCTTGAAAGGTGCAGACTTTCTCAAATGTCACTGTCTTGAAGATATTCTACACTCCACACTGAATAATCACTTTAAATATATGGGTCTTTATTTTCTCAATTCTCACAAAAAAAGTTTTCTTCTTCACTGACCTATATATGCATTTTTTAAATAATCTGATTATTTCTTTTACTTAAAATACTATATCCATTTAGAATATAAAAAATGCACCTCAATATGTATGTCACATGGCACCCACCCCCAAAGGTCTTGTGTCCTTTACCATCACCTAGTTCCTCTCTCCCTCCCTCTCTCCTCACTCCCCACCCGAAACTGCCTGGTAGCTACTGTCTTATGTCCTAAGAAATTGGTTGGGGGTTGTCTGTTTATTTGTGTCATTTTATTATATTCAATATATGAGTGAAACTACCTTATACTTTTTTTTTTTCTTTTTGACTTATTTCACTTAACATGATCCCTTCCAGTTCCATCCAGATTGTTGCAAAGGACATGATTTTGTCCTCTGACTTTTATTGACCTACAATGACCCAACAGATTCCTACTGCCTAAGATAGTATAATTAACAAAAGACAAGTTTCCCCAGAAGTTGTGTTTTGGTTCTAATAGATTTCTACCAAATCTAGATGTTAATTGTGACTTGGCTCAAATTGTCTTTTTCCTCCAAAGTTGGAAAAGTCATATTAAGCAACCAACATTTCTCAAGAGCCATAGCAGTAGGTCAGAACAATGTTGGAATGTCTTTCTTCATCATTTCAGAAAGGATAAGATACAGAAAACAGTTCAAGCCCAAACACCATGAATCTTTGTGACTTCAATGATAATCCTAAAATGGAGAAAAATGTCTCATTTTATAAGGCATGCCTCACTTCCTGAGAATTTTCCAACATCTTCAGGTGAAGCTAAACTATCCATTGAGAGTATAAGTAAAATGTTTAAGTCTTGGTAAATAGTTTTGGGAAACTCAAGTAAAAGTTGATGGTGCTTGAAAATACTTTTGAATTTCTCTTAAAGGTTTTATCAAGGCTGAATGGTTTGGTTTAGATATCTATAGTGGAAAATCACAAAATAATAACAGAAAACTGATCACTTAGGTTTAGCCTGATGCTATGACAAGGTACACTGATCTCTTAAGACTATTCTGGTAGCACTGATTTTAGGGACTTGATCTTATTTACATTTAGTTCCTTTCATCCAAATCATTGGAATCCCTAATGGCGTAGGCTATATCTTTCTTTGATTGAAGTATCTTTAAACAGATCTTCCTAGTTTTTTTAAAACTTAGCTAGAAAAAAATTACCATTTTCGTATCAAAAACTGGTTATGTTTGTCTCCTTCTGTAAAAGAACTAGGAAAGATAAATGCCTCCTGAATTTGATAACTCCTTAGTGTGAATGTTAGTAACATAAATCACAGAGAGACTCCCATGAGTCACTTAACACAGTCAGCTTTCCTATTGCTACTGGCTGACTGCTTGAATCTCCAAGAAATGGCACAGTTCCTAACACACCTTGAGGAGAACAGTACAGCCCCAAATGAGAACCACTAACTAACCCAAACCCTTCTTATAGATAAAAGAATAATGATCAAAGAATCTAATTGATTCCATAATAACTTAAAAATCAGTTAAAAATCAGAAGCCAAACCTCCATAACTTCATATTCATATTCCTAAATTTGGCAGGTTCAACATATATATTGAAGACCCCAACTCTTTCAAAATTGATCTCCTATAGATGCCTCTCTCTGAAAATTATTTTGAATCAAGGACAACCCCAGAGACATGAGAACCTCCTGCCTTTCTCCAACTCTTGTATTCCTACCTTAATCCCAGAAGCCATCACCTCTCCTTAAGCCCCACCCTTTGTATAATCAAGAAGTGGTCTTTGTCTCCCTTTGACCTAGAAAAATGTAGAAAGGGAAGCTAAACTAATTTTTACTATGAGAGCAAAGGTGAGTCATTGTTCCTCACCACATGAGATCCCTGCCTCTCTCATGACACTCCAGACCCCTTTCTCATGCTTGAGCACAGGTCTGTCCTATTTACCTCAGAATTTACTGCCATAGAAATACTCCATACATATGTTATTAAATCTGGGCTTTTCAATTATTAATTGTACCTAAATTTGTTTGTTCATACAATCTTTTTAGAACCTCAGAGGGATAGGGGAATTTTTCCTTGGTCGTCTCATATCTGCGTATGTGTGTATGTGTCTGTGTGTGTGTGTGTGTGTGTGTGTGTGTATACACATATGGGAATAGTTGCCATGGGAAAGAACTCACATATAAAGAGCTCTTATAAAGAATCATGTAGTAGATGGCTACTTTTGCTTCATCCATTTCACCTTTTTGTTACCAACATAGTTTTATATATATATGTATAGTTATATATTATAGTTACAATATTATATTCAATTTCATGTGGTAAAACATAATTAATACTTGCATACATTGCAAAAGAATCACCACAATAACTCTAGATAATATCATCACTAAACATAGTTTCAAGAATTTTTTCTGGCCATGAGAACTTCTTAATCTATTCTTTTAGCAATTTTCAAATATACACTATGGTATTATCAATTATAGTTCCCATGCTATACAATGCATTCCCATGACTTATTCATTTCTCCATCAAGTTTAAATTATGTTTCTTTGAAATTGTTGATTTTATCAACAAAATGAAGTAATTCATGAGAAATCAATTTATAAATTATAAAATAACACACAAATATTAAGATTTTTTATAATCTTGAGATTTACACATTTCCACAAGATCTATTAAGGTATGAGACCTGATAAAGAATATGTGGTATATATGTGTATGTGTATCTGTATGTACAGATATATATATAGATAATGGAATACTACTCAGCTATCAAAATGATTTTTAAGACTAGTTACCAGACATGTAAACTTAGGCAAAAGTATTATCTTCTCTGAAAATCAGTTTCCTCATCTGTAAAATGGAAAGAGAAATATCAACCTAACAAAGTTGTTTTGCTTCTTCAATTAGATCACAAATAAATAAAAAGTAAATTGGAGAAAAAGACCTACATTCAGTTAACACTATTCTCATATGTGTATAAAGATATGTTAGATTTTGAAAACTTAAACTCTACTTCAGTTTTTTTACCTATTACCATCAGAGTTACAATTGCTTGGACGTGTGAAAAAAGGACAACAGTAATAACTGCTCATCCATTTCTAATAACAAAAAGAACAGGAGACTAAAGCTCATAAAATATATAAATCTAGAGACTAAAGAGAACTGTATCTTATTCTCTATTAATATCAATGATAAATGATAACTGTCATTCATACATCACTTTATAGTTTACACATCCCCTTGTCTTACACTATTTTATAAGCATTGGCTGTCATAGAACCAACATGGGGCTGCATGAGCAAAAGGGGTAAAATTAGATGACTCTATAAAGCTATCAAAGAATTTTGACTAAGCCTCAGAATACAAAATACAACTAAACCAAACAGATGACAACTGGAGAGGAGCAGGAATTTCTAATGATTATACTGCCTTTCCAAAAAACAAATTAAGTGTAAAGAATATTTTTATCAGTGTAAAGAAGTCGTCAGAATGGTAATTGAATCAAATGTGTATTTCCTGGGACAATTTCCTGGATTACTTGATATATTGTTTCCTCTAACTCTTGGATTCAATAAACTGATGAGGAGGAGGTGTCAAAAAAATTTAAAGAGCCACAAAAGAGAAATAATATTTAACCAAAACTCAACTTTTTTCTTGATACTTGGGAAATAAATTTAATCAGCACACTCTCTTCAAAAATAGATTCAGAACTTGCATCCAAATTCAGACAGGACGAATTTGTACAAGGAATACACAATTCTAACTACCACTGAAGCAGCATAAGAACTCTTTCAAAATTAAGAGGAAAGGAGTTAATAATCTTTGCTACTGTTTTAGTGACTTAACTACAGCAGCAGCTTTGTTCAAAAACAAAAACAAAACCACTTGGAACCATTTTCCCTGTCCTGAATATCATTATTCAGCTCTACCAAGAGTCTTGAAATGAGATTCTTTGTGCAGAAAGCATGTCCCAAAAACACACAAAAGGAGAACTTTGGAGTTCAGATCGCGTGCTTGAGTGCAAGTAGCTGAAAATAAGAAGCAAAAAATGGGAGACTGACAGCAATTGGGTAAATTTTCTTCACAGTGGAAAATTTGAGAGACTTTTCCACTGACAGATACCAGAAAAATGCAAGACTTTGGAATTTTTAAAATGCTATGGCAGGCCCTAATAATAAAAACAGAAGTCTTCATTTCTGACATGATTAAAGTTCCACGATGGGTATTTCTTTCAACTCCTGGTTATCTCTCTACTAGGCACAAAATTTCAACAAGGAAACTATAATTTATATTAAGAAAGAATATAAAATTGTTACCAATATTCTTTTTGTATGTTTTTATTTACTGAATAATTTGTTTATATATTTCTATCTCTATTTGAACTTTACTACTTTTTCTACTTCTCTCGAGGAGCATTTCTATTCCTTTACGATTCATCTACCCTTTTTTACTCATTTTTAGAGCTACTTTAGTAGTGACTGAATACGGAAAAGTATTGTGAAGAGAAATGAGTACTTTAAAAAAAATATATCTTAGTACTAACAAATTCTTTCATTTATAAGCATAAGCTTTACTTTCCCAGAAAATTTTTCTAACCAAATACATCTTTAGCTTTTTATTTAACAAACAAATATTGCATAAGTCGTGTATGGCAGGTATTTGTGACTGAGGGCCACAAAAGGACTAGAGATGAGGAGAGAATATAATATAGAGACAAATTCTTAATTAGGAAGAAATATTTGTATGCAATTACTCTAAGAATGTACAAGGTGCTCAGAAAATCACAAAGAGAGAAAGTCAAATTCCAGTCTTTATGTATTAGGGAACATTATTAAATATTAAATATCAAGTATTGGGCACACCCTGCTAGAGTAGTGGTTTGGTCAACTGCCTCTGACCAAAGCATAGTTCACATAGCACATTGACCCTGGTTCATGTCCCGGATTAGAAAGAACAACCAAGATCTATAAGAAAATAAAAATAAATAAAAGTACTTCTTCCTCTCCTCTCTTCCTGCCTTTCTGCCTATTCATCTTCATTTCTACTTGCATATATATTCACACACACACACACACACACACACACACACACACACACACAAAACAATGAACAGTGGAAGACTCACAATTTAGGAACAGATCAAGGAAAGAACTCCTCAGTTATACAGATTAGTGGTCACTAATTACTTAGTGATACAGGATTAGAAACTAGTATAGACATATTTTATGCCATGTGTACAAAGTTGTATATGTTTTTCCATTATGGAAACTGGGCTTAGTCATATTAGTCATATTCCTTCTGTTGCACTGTTTTTTGAAATCCTAAATGAAATTTCCCTTTAAATATTATTATACGCTAAGACGTGAACCTCAAAGGACTTTGAGTAACCATTCTGTAAGGACTTCAGTGGCTGGAGGTGGTCATAATCAGCAAGTAACCTCCAATCTCTCCTCACCTCCCATTTCTGTGGTAGAATTCTCAGAAGGGCCCTAATGATCCTCATCATAATATAACCTCCTCCTCTTGTGTGTGCAGAACTTCGAATATGATGAGGTGGTACTCCCATGAGCTGTTACCTCTCAGTGAAAGCAGAAGAATGATTTGATACAGGAAGATTCGCCATTGCTAAGATGAAAGGAAACCTGTGGAAGTTCTTAAAAGCTAGGAGAGGCTCCCTACTGATATCCATCAAGAAAATGGGAACCACATTCTGCAGCTACAAGAAACTGCGTTGAGGTAATAAGTTGAAACTTGGAAGTGAATTAGTCCAAGCCCCACCAACATCTTGATTTTGGCCTTACGAAATCTTGAGCAGAAAATTCATCATCGAGAGCCCACTAAGACTTCAGACCTACAAAACTATGTGCTAATAACATTTGCTTGTTTTAAGCTACAAGCTACAAAATAAAAAGTTTGTGGTGATTTTAACATATCAATAAACACCTAATACATTTTCTTTAAAATTAAATTGAATTTTAACTTTTGATTTGTTCAAATGTTTTGAACATTTTAATTTAATTGTATCATTTCCTTGCTTGAAGTTATTTTTCCTATCCCTAGCATGACATACCAGATCCTTTATAATGAATTCACTTATCTGACCAACTTGTTTAGAGTGAACCAGTCCCAGTATCCTAGGCTCCGGCCACACTGGATCACCTACCTGTACTGAAACATTAGCTTTCTCAACATCTCTCTCCCTGTGTATATTGTAGAACCCTGAAAACTAAACAATTGTATTCCCTACTGTGAGCATGCTTTTTTATAATCCTTTGGTACTGAATGGAGACAGAACCTTTGATTTGTTTCTTACCAATAGAAAACACCAAGGTGACAGTATATCACTTTTATGATTACCTTATATTGCTGAAGACTTTGCCTACAAAAATGGAAAAGTATTCTCCAGCACTTGTGACAACATATTAAAATTGGGATTTTTTTTGGTGTCTCCTTTTTCTGCCCCATCAATTTAACTTACAGGAGGGGAAAAGTGTTTCATTTATCTCCATAGCTCTGGACTTTAGTATATCTAGTAACTCTTGTTCAGTGAAACTGCACGATATACTATTAAGACAAATACAGGACAGTGACCACAGAAGCATCCCATTTTCTGTAAACCCTGGGTAAGTAAATGCTGATTATCTTCCTGAAGGTCAACTCAGCCAATCATCCAATTTTGAAGTCCTTACAAAAAAATGGTGGTGAAAGGAAAGTTCTACTTTCATGTTCTACCAGACTATACTATGAGCTCACTCTTGTTAGCTCTCTTAAAATATCCCTAAACCTACTAATATAACATAGCATAGCAAAAATAGTATAACATTAATATAACATAACATTAATATAATCTCTCCAGATCAGGCACTTCTTCACTGACTGTCCTTGGCTAAGTCTACACTACACTTAAGCATCTGGAAAGACACTGAATACTTTCCAGAACAGACTCTAGAAATTTAAAAGTGAACTAAAATCAACCAATTTTGTTTTTGATTTTAACCAAATCATATAAGAATCAAAGTAATTGATAGTGTGAGATTTTTAGCAGTGTAAATCTAACTTGCTATCCCTTTCAAAATTAAAAGCCTAAAGCACAGACATTTTTAAACTGGGAAAAACTGCTCTGAAAAATGTTCATACAGGTCCTGAATTAGATATAAATAAAATATTAGTCAAAGTTGGTTGTAGCAGGAAGAATTCTAATGAGTAACTTTCAAGGAACACTAGAGCCAATAATAAAAGTTTAAATAAATGTAAATGTTATTTGATACTTTAATCAAATGATGCATGTATTTTTCTACCTAGGTAGTTTATAAACTACTAAAACACAAGGAAAGTGATTTTTTTGGCATTTATTCCTATTAAGAGTTAAGTCTTGAAAAAAAGGAGTAAAAGAGATCTATTAATGGTAATGGAAGGACTGGACTAGTAGTGGAAAACTTTAATGTACTGCATCCAGATATTGATTTACACTAATCCACACCTTAAACCTATATAACGTCATGATGCAATGTTTCTTCAAAAACATTTTTTAAAGAAAGAAGAAAACTTCCTTTACCAAGATTCTAAGTCCCCAGATCTTAAATCGACTATTATTACAGCTATAAGATTCCTCCTTTATGACCCAAAACAAAATAGAGAGAGCTAGATTGAACTTCATGAAAATAAAAACTTTATGGACTAAAGGATATCCTCAGGAAAGTTAAAAGGCAACCCACATTAACAAAGGACTTGTATTCAGAATATATATATATATATATAGAATTTGTATGCCTCAATAATAAAAAGACATAGTCCAATGGAGTATCATGCAAGGAATCTGAATGACATTATTCCAGAGAAGACAATACAAATGACCAGTAAGCACATCAAAATATGCTTAACATTGTTAGTCATTAGAAAAAGCCTAAACTGCAAAATAACTTGTCAGTTCTCAAAAAATTAGACATAGAATTACTACATTATATTGCAATTCCTCTCAGGTATTTTTACATATGAAATGAAAACACGAATCCACATAAAAACTAGAATATGAATATTAATAGTGGCATTGTTTCATGATAGTTAAAGATATAAGCAAACCGAATATCCAGCAATTGCCAGGTAGATAAATGTAATATGTATAACCATAAAATGGAAAGTTATTCAGCTATAAAAAATGAACAATGTACAAATAATACTACAACATGAATGAATCTTGTGACATTATGTGTGTGTGTACCTCTTTATATATTAATGAAATTTTATCTTCCAAAAAAATACAGCAACTCTAAATTGCATGGATATAGAAACCCAGCTTCAGTGGGTATACCCTTGTGACTTAGGCAGTTGAGCCACTGGTGTGTGGATCCCATCAACCCAGGGACTTGGATTCAAGACCCAGGGCCAGACTGAAAAGCAAAAACTGAGCAACTAAATGAAAAATGTTTTTTTCTCTCCTTCCCCATCTTTCTTCCTTCAAAAAAAATCACTTTAAAAATTAAATAAAAAATAAAAACCTGGTTTCAAATATATCATACAAACAATAAGCAAACTATGAAGAAAAGTTGACAAGTCCACTATGTAAATGGAAGCTTTTCATATACTTCATTCAGTGGTCAATAGATTAAGCAGGAAAAATAAAGCAAGATTAACTTTACAAAATTAACAAGCTTACTTCGAGACATATTTAAACATTTAAAAACTGGTGAAATCACAGTTTTCATCATACGTAAGACATTTAGGAAAATTCTCTGTGCCATAAACGAATTCTCAGACACATTCCAAAAAAATACTAACATAAAGACTATGTTTTCTGACCTCAATATAAGTTAGAAACCAACAAGAAAAACACAACCTCAATACCGCCTACATTTGTAAAAATAAAATCACACTTGTAAATAATTTATGGGTCAGAAAACAACTAACATGATAATTAGAAAATAGAAGTAAAAGCAAGAAAATATTGCAAGTACAAACGTGAAGGACGATATTTTGGAAGAAATTTTTAGACTTAAAATACTTAAGTTGGAAAATGAGAAATGCCAGCAATTAATGAATTAAATATTTAATGTTAAAATTTATATTAAAAAAATGAAAGTTTGCTTCAACATTAGAAAATCCTTTAATTAACCAAATTAAGAGATTAAAGTGGGATTATCCTAATGACCTCAATGAATTATTTTAAACAATTACTAGAAGTCACTACCCATTTCTGATTATTTTTCAAAACTTTAACAAACTTACAAAAGTAAGCAGCATATTGTTTAATGATATATCTCTATGTGGTAAAGAATCATTTTAGAAAGATATAATAATCATCAACCTCAAAATTAGAAATGAGGTTAGGTTGAAGGAGGAGAGAAATTGGGATATGATATACAAGAATTGTAAGCTATATTATCACTGTGTTATAACATTTTTAAACATCATGGTAGCTATAGATGTGTTTATTTCACATTCTTTATATTCTTTTGTTGGTAGGAGCTATTTCACAGAGAATGCACAAACATAAATTGTAGGAAAAATCAATGGGACAAGTAAAGCTTCATAATCACTAACATACAAGGAAATCACTTAAAATATAGCAGGTAAAAATCTTCAAAGCTTTTTTAAACTATAAGCCAAATATTAAAGGATTTTGAACTCAGTTTAGAGGTAATTCACTCCTCCTGCTTGCAGTCTAAAAGTCCTTCCATGGACATCTGTCATCTCAGCAAAGATGAGGCCCTGACTAGAGAGAATACAATTGATCATGAAATTGGACTACGTTACACATACGCACCGAGATCATTCTGTTTCTTAGTTCTGCAGGGCACCAGGGTCTAATCTTTGAATAGAAAACTTACAAAGAGCTGTTAATAACCGAGTATCCATTTTGTGTCAATTTATTTTACATATATTACTTCTAATCTAGCCAGTGATCCTGGAAGGCATGCAATTTAATCTGCTTTCTATAGACATAGCAACTAAAACCTATTTAGTTAAATAAATGATACACATTTAGTTAGTCAGAACTTTACTCCAGATCTAACTGAATCCAGAACTCATGTAGTTCCTATTAAACCTTCTATCATTCAGCTGCAAAACTTGTTCATATACTAAACACAAAAGGTATTGACAACATGGGTAATTAATCTGTATAACAGACACCCCTCCACCCAATAAAAAGAGAGAGTCTGGGTTAATGCTGTTTTTCAAAAATCACTGCTTACTTTTTCTTTTAATCAAATCTAGATTTGATTTTAAATTGGCTTTCAACAAGACTGACTTACTTTATAGTTTTGTTTGCTTTTCTAGTCTCCTTGAGGAGCCAAACTTGGGATCTGAAATAACATTTATCACCTTCTAAGCATTTACAGAATAAATTTTAAATTCAGAGACTAGACATCTTTTCTCATGAACCTCTGTTATGAAAGCATCATCTTCATTCACGGCCACCAGGCTGAACACACATGGCCACTGGCTGTCAGTGTTCTGGTTGACGGCCCTCTCCCCGAGGTGTCTTACTCTCCACTTGCATTTAATGACACAGCAAACATTTTTGTATAGAATTTAGTGGAATTTAGCATAGCTTTATAAAAAATGAGAAGAAAAAACACTGAATAAGCCTGAATGGTTGGGTAGAACAATTAAGTCCAGGATAGAAATGCATTGCCCTCACTCAAAAGACAATAACTGAATGATTTAAAGGAAAATGTCAAGGGTTAACTGTCAATGATTTGCTACATTTTCCCAATAGTCAGCTACAGAAAAAGGCCGTCAGTATTGCTAAGAGCCAAAAAATCTTTCCAATTGATAGACAGCTTGAAAGGTCAAATGTACCCAAAATCGGCATGTAATCCTTTTTGGTTTTATGCCAGTATTTCCACAATATAATAAATATCATTTTTATGCAGACTTAATATAATGAGGCTGTACAGTTTCTGTAAAGCACACACACAGTCACTGGCTATTAGGAAGAATAAATTATTTTCTAATGAAAACATATTAAGTAGTATAATTTTTTAAACCTTTAGACCATGTTCAGTTATTCAAAGAGTTTAAATTTTCCTTTCATTCAATAAATAAAAATGAATTTGTTCAAGCCATTAATGGTAATAATGGATCTTATTAGCAACCAGCATCTTGCAGTTATTTTGGGGGTAAATTTAGCTAAACTCAGCATGTCAAATTAGAGCAAAAAAAAAAAAAATGTGAGATGTTTTCTTTCTCTTCTCACATTATAACCTCTCTGCTATTTCTTACTTTGTGGAAGAGGTGACTTCAGAAAATTGTGAATATTCTTAGGTGCTATCCTTTATCACCTGGAACAAAAGCTAGAATTGGATTTCTCTTAGAGGAACTTTACATCTCAAAGGATAGCAAAAAAAAAAAAAAAAAAAAAAAAAAAAAAAAAAAAAAAAAAAAAAAAAAAAAAAAAAAAAAACAGTAAAAACTGTATATGCATAAGGATCATTTTATTGTTCTTCTGTGACTCAGAGAGCAATTACAATAACCAAAAATATCTCTTGCAAAGCACCTATATTAGCACTCATCTAGTCCTAACAAGTAAAAAAGCTAAACAAACTGAAAAATCAACAACTTTTCCTAGATGCGTAAGAGAAGTGAGGACACACGGGAAACATCTGAAATCACAGCTAACTGGAGTAGAAATCCAGAAGCAGCAATGGCACAGAAAATAGTGAGTGCAGGTTGGGACGCCTGAACTGTAAATGACAGCTTTTGGGAGACTCCGTGTAGGCAAGTCAATGAGAGATTAAAAATTCCAGGGGGGGCCCAATCATCAGTTACTCATTTTTGTGAATTTTACTTTGTCATTGTGAGTTTTATTTCCTGAAGGTCTATCATGGCAAATATTGGAGAAAAACATCTGGTGCTTCTGGTAGTGGGGAATGAAAAAGGAACCATTTTTAAATACAGAGTATTCTAGTCTTCTGAGCAAGGTCTCCCCTCAGGAGAAACTATTTCATCAAAACCTCATCTACTGGAGTTTCATCAGCATCGAACTGACCTGAAGGAAAATACCAACTTCAGTCCACTCTAGCCATGCTGTCCCATCAAAGTGTGAAGGAAGGGAACTGAAAAGCTTGCATAAAGTTTACAAGTCTAGAGGTACTAAAAACCTGATACCTAGTCAGAGGATTGTGCTCCTCTCAACAGACATTTCCCCACCACATTACTAAAGACCTATTTACATCATATCCTTTTCCTGGTATATCTGTGTGGCTATACATAGAAAGTATAATATATACTAAAAGGTGAAAAACAGTTTGAAGAGAAAGAGCAAGCATCAAAATCAGACACAAATATGGCAGGAATGGCAGGGATGTTGGAATTATCATAAGCAGAATGTAAAGCAATTGTGATTAATATGTGATAAGGGATCTAATGGATATAGTAGGTAGAATGCAAGATGAGATGGACAATGTAAGCAGAGATGAAAATGCTAAGAACCAAAAAGAAATGCTAGACATCAAAAACACTAGCACAATTGAAGAATGCCCTATATGGGTTTATTTCTAAACTAGCTACAGCTAAGGAAAGAATTCCTAAACTTAGGGTATCTCATTGGAAATCTTCTAAACTAAAAGAGAGAGAGAGAGAGAGAGAGAGAGAGAGAGAGAGAGAGAGAGAGAGAGAGAGAGAATGTGAAAGAAAGAAAAAAGCAAACCCAAGTATATCCAAGACCTGTGGGACAACAATTAAATGTGTAACAAATGTCATATGTGTAATGAGAATGCTAGAAAAGACAGAAGTATTTGAAACAATGATGACTGAGAATTCCCCTAGATTAATGCCAGACATAAACCATAGATTCATAAAGCTCAGAGAAGAGCAAGTAGGGTAAATAAAAAAAAAACCCAAAACCCCAAAAATACCGCAAGTGCACTCTTGTGGAGAAGTGGTTGGATCAGCTGTCTCTGAAGGAACACAGTCTATGTACATCCCAGGGACCTAGGTTCACATTTCAGGTCCAGGGGGAACAATTAAATAAAACAAATGTTTTTTTTTCCTTCTCTCTCTTGCTGCATGACTGCCTACTGAACTTCATGACTGCACCCTTCCTTAAAAAAAAAAGAAAAATTGTACACCTAAGTAGATCATTTTCAAGGTATAGAAAATCAAAAATAAAGGGAAAAAATCCAAAGAAAATCAGAGGGAATAAAGCTTACCAGTAGAGAAGCAAAGGTAAGAATTATACCTACCTTCTCTTCGATTTTATCATAAATGAGAATAGACTAAAATATTTACATTGTTGAAAGAATATAAGAAATATGTACCCTGTGAAATTATTCTTCTAAAATGAATAGAAACTTTCTCAACAAAAAATAAAAATTGAGAGAATTTGCAGCCATTAGACCAACCTTGCAATTTGTTTAAGGAGTTACTTTAGAAGAGAGACATAAAACAACATAGATCAGAAACTCTGATCTTATACAGAAAGGAAGAGCACTGGAGAAAGTAAAATAAAAACTTCTGTCTTGTTTTCAGTTGATCTAACAAAACAGTTTGTCCAGAACACTAGCAACAATATAACTATCTGTACTCCTGTATGAACATATGCATATGTATTTATTCATTTCATATATATAAAACATACATAAACATATATGGCTATTTATAAGTTAAATACATGAGAGGAATGATACAAGGGACAAGAGGCATTAGTATTATTCTGTTATTACAAGGTACTTACACAATCATATAGCAATATATGAAAGTAGTCTTGAATTGGTTGTAAATATATATGTATATATATATATATATATATATATATATATATTAAAAACTTGGTGCACCCTGATGAAATAGCAGTGGGAGATAGTCCGCATAATCTCAAGGTCCTGGGTTTCTG
The DNA here is from genome assembly GCA_004363575.1 of Solenodon paradoxus. Classification (NCBI taxonomy): domain Eukaryota; kingdom Metazoa; phylum Chordata; class Mammalia; order Eulipotyphla; family Solenodontidae; genus Solenodon; species Solenodon paradoxus. The sequence goes on along the minus strand of RJWH01001406.1, from coordinate 183,225 downwards.
TCCCGGGACCAGGGAAACAACCAGGATGAACAATTAATAGAAAATAAAATACTTCTTCCTTCTCTATCTCCTTGCCTGCCTGCCTTTGCTCGCCTTCACTCCTGCCTGCATCTTTCTTAAAAAAAAAATGTATATATGGATGCCTCGACCCACACGGTTGGTGTAAAGGGTCCCAGAGTGGAGGCTACAGGAGCCTAAAGAAAGACAACATACATTTAGAAAAGGTGGAACACCACTCTCTGTTTGAGAGGCAGTGACCCAGAGCCTGACTCCTTGATTTATTTTAAAGGGCTGGGTTCCAATGAGATAATGAGAATGTTGCAAAGCACAGAAAGGCTGCAAACATTAGTTTGTTTAACTGCTATCAGGAGCATTTGAACACCTGAAGTTCAGACAGCTGGTTGAAGCTCTGCTGCAGTCTTGTGTTACCTGCTTCTATCTCTGCTAATGTGTGACAACTTCTGCCTCGGGATATCTTGCAGAGGCAGGCACAAAACAGTTCGCTCCTTACATATGGATCTATACATATATACTTTATACATATATATACACATAGATAAATACATAGATATATACTTATAATTCTAGGGGAGCCACCAAAATTAAAAGAGAAAAACAGGCTAGAAAAGGAGAGCCAATGTAAGAATATAAAATGTTCAATTATTAACACGAAAGGCAAAAACAAAGTCTAAGACAAAAGTACACAGATTGTCAGAGTGGCTAAAAAGTAAGTAAGATCAAACTATACAAAAATATTTAAATATAAAGACATACATAAAGGTAAATAAAGATATATCATGTTAACTTTAATCAGAAGAAAGTGGGATTAGTTTCAAAGGAGTCAACATTAGAGCAAATAAAGCTATAAGGGCTAGAGGAGCATTACTTATGAATAAGAGATTACTTCTCTAAGAAGATATTAAAATTCTTAATATATATGAGTCTATCAAGAGAGCATAAAAACATATGAGGCAAAAACTAACAGAACTCCAAAGAGAAATAAATGAATCCACTATGATAGTTGGAGATTTCAACACCACTCTCTCAAAAACAGACAGATTGATGAAGTATAAAATCAGTAAGCACATACTGAAATTTAACAACATGATCAAATAACTGAACATAATAAACATCTATAGACTCTATTAAATAATACCAGCAGAATACACATTCTTCTCAAGTTATCTGGAATATGTACTAAAATAGACAACATTCTGGGTCATAAAACACACATTAAAAGTTTAAATTTTTACTTTTTAAAAAATTTTCTAAATAAACAGAAAAAAATGGCAGTAACAGTGCAGCAAACTCTCATATACACTTAACTCAGCTTCACACGCACATACACACATACACACACACAGACACAATGATTATTCTTTTATTTGAATAATTTGAGTCAGTCATAGACATCATGACCCTACTCCTAAATCTTAACAATGTATCTCCAAAGAAAGAAGACACTAGCTAAATAACTACAGATGATGATAAAATACAGGAAATTACATTAACAAATTGTAAAACATAGAAGTTATGCAATGTATATTCTCAAACAATAATGGAATTAAGCTAGAAATCAAGAACAGAAAGGTGGAAAATCTCAAAATATATGGAGATTAAACAGCATACTGTTATAAAACAAAATCAAAGATGAAATCTTAAGAAAAATTTCAAAATATTTTGACCTACATGAAAATGTAAACACAATGTATCAAAATTTGCAAATCAGCCATAGGAAAGTAACGTATAGCACTGAAAGCATATGAGAAATTTAAAAAGATCTAAAATACTGTAATAATATTCTTTCACCTAATAAACTAGATCCAAAGTAAGCAGAAGAAAGTAAATCACAGTGCAACCCAATGGATAAACAATTTTATGACTAAGATGAATATGAACTGATCTAGATTTTTTGCTCTCTCCTATCTCTGCCGTTTTACCAAAACCTGTTGGTTCCTCTGTGGTGTTTCATGGTATATGGTTACCTCTGTCTCTGAAACCTCTAAGTATAAAGAACATTTTCCTTTCAGGCCTCACTCTGGTTTCCTTCTGTGGCCACACCATATCTGACATTTATATTCTTAGAATATTCATACATGTGTTCATGTTTTAAAAATTAAGCAAGCTTTACACTTGCAAATTTTGCACTTTGGTATGCATGATACAAATCAATGAATTTTCCAATTTTATTAAATCTAAATTTTCATATTAAAATTCAAACATTAAAATTCTATGAATAGTATTTTCCATCAAAATATGTAGAGTTAAGATGCAGCATAAAGAGTTTTTTTCTGAAGCTGGGTAGATTATAAACCAGAAATTTCATTTCAAAATTTTTATACTAGATGCACTTAGTAATCACATTATTTCAACGTTATAATTCAATTAAGAAATTTGGTTTTTTTATTTGCTTATTCATATTGAAAAGTAGTAGTAATAGATTGGATGGAAAGAACACAGGTTTTGAAGTCTGCCAGATGTGTAAAATAGGATGCCTGACTCTCCGAATCTTATCTCTAAAGCAGAGATAAAATCTGGTTATGGTCTTGGTGGAGAAGATACGTGTGAAACACATTAATGCAATGCCAGTACTTAGTAGAGTAATAATAAATTTACACCAAATTTCTCACTGTATGTTAGTTATTTCCACTATGCATATGGATATAACTGTGCCCACCAACATTACCACCTCATCAAGAGACAGTATCTCTTCCTGCATTGAGATCAGAATTCTCTTACCTCCAAGAAAGTTTAAAAGATTTTCTTGCAGTGACCTGAGGATTGATGCATTCCATCATTTCTGACATGTTTACACAAAATTATTATTTCCGTTTTCCTCAGGCTATTTTCTTATCACCTGATATTGCCTCATAATTTTTTTTAAATGCAGATTGCTACTTGTCCATGTCATCTTCAAAAAATTTTTCTAAAGCTATTATTTCCTCTATGGTATATTCTCCATCAGTTTTCATTTACTTAATATTTTTATTTAACAATTATTAGCTGAGTCATCCATATTTTGAGTCATGTACTGTATATACTGAGAAAAGCATGAACTAGGATCTGCTTTCTAGGATTTTATTTCTTATGCCGACAACAGAGACATAAAAGGAAATTTTCATCATACGCTAAATTGGTATTAAAAGCTTAATAGAGAGCATGGGAACCTTGAAAACAACTTCTTAGCTCAGTTCCACAATGTCAGGATAAATTCCAGAGAGGAACTGGAAACTGGTGAGATGTCCGAGACCACATGGAAATGAGTCAATCATAGTAGAGCACCGCATACCAAGCACATTTGAAGAGACAGTACTGTGTTAAAGACCAAGGTGGAAGAGCTTACTGAAGAAATGAAAGCAAATTTAGTGCAGCTGGTAGCGAGGAGGTCGGTATACGACACAAGAAGCAGGTATTAGCAGTAATGCTCATTTATCCATTTACTTTTTCCTAAACAGTAGTCTATGGGCTAATCTGTTACATTTTTAAACTAATTAGAGTCAATCATACATCAACAAAATTGGTGTTTGTGGGTTTGTTTGTTTGTTTTGGGGAGGGGGGAGTTATTACATTCCCTATATTTCACCAACCCCAAGAATACAATAGATAATAAGACAGCTCTATCCTCACCAAGTTTACATTCTAATGAGCTAGACAATGATCAAGTTAATAAATAAATAAATTTAATAAAATGTTTAGTATTGCCATAAAGGAAATAAATCACATGAGAGAAATGAAACAGAGGTAAAAGTCATTTTAGGGAGGGTGTTCAGAGAAGACCTATATCTGGAGATATTTAAGCTTAGTCCTAAATGATGATATCATCATATAATGATCCAGGGAAAGAACATTGTAGAAAAAGGCTACATCCTGTTCAAGAGTCAGATGTGTTCCTGGAACTAAAAAATGGCCAGTGTGACTGGAGCAAGGGATGCAAACGACAGTGGAGTGAAATGAGGAGGGCCAATGAAGAGAAGTTAAATTGCTCAGTAACCTATGAACCAGTATGGAATTAACTTGAAAATCAAAGGGAAGCAACAAAGAGTTTCAAGCAAATAAGTTATATGGTCTAGTTTACATCTTTATCATTTTTCCTGAGAAATTATTGAATATCTATAACTGAATGTATATGGCTAGTGCTCAAAATATTTGCTGAATCAGTGAATGAATAAAAGTTTATCTGTTTCAGATTATGTAAACGAAAAGTTTCAAATAAATGTCATTGTGTTTTAGGAAATTATAAAAGGATGTGCTCCAACAAAACAAGAATCAAAACTATGAAAGAAAAAGACATGAGTTCAGGAAACAATGAAAGGGAAGACCCTGTTATTATCTAATCAGCAGATCAAGAGATTTCCCAACTTTGAGTGAGATAAGAGGATAGCAGGATCAGAAGGCAGCTTTCCAATTAAAAAAAAACTGCAACTGATAATTATGCTTGACAATATCAGATTGAGCATTTACAAAATATATTATTAATAAAAAATACTGAAATATATCCAGATGAAAAATTCAAATGTCAACATTAACACTGAGAAAGAAAAGAAAATGGATTATTACAGTAAACCAACTGGTTCAACAGAAAACAGAACCAGGCTTCATAATTTAAACTATGGATGCTAATTTGATCATAGGTATAAATAAATATATATACTTAATAGATACATATAAACTTAGATAACATATAAGTATTTTATACGAAGAATGAATTTGGCATTAATGTTTGGCATATATATACATATTGACTTAGTTGCTAGTGTATATGGGGAAGAGATGAGGCAAAGGCTCCAGATCTCTCATCACTGCATGACAGCACAAAATCTTGGAAAGCATCTTCATCTATTACTCTTACATATCAAGTCTCTGACTTTTCTATCTTGCTCCTTTCCTTATTTACTGCCACCACAGTCTAGCTCCAGGTCTCTCCCCTTGGTTCCAGGGTCCCTTTGTTTAGTCCAATTCTAGAAGTGCTGCTATAAAAAACCTAATCAAGATTTTTATCCATTTATACAACTTCAGGACACAAGCTATCCAAACAGATTCTGAATTTACTTGTCACAAGTGTACCTCATGTCTGTGACAAGACCTGATTATTTTATATACCTTATTGATTAGTTGTCTACTCTTTATTTTCCCCCCTAAAGATGGAAAGTATCATGTAAGGACATTAAAATACCTCTACAGACCTTCCACCACTAGCTTATCTGAAAGTAGTTTCTTTAAATGTGAAAGAAATGTTATAAGATAAAAAGGAAATATACCCATTATCACTGTTCCACGTCCACTATTCCCACGGCCCCAGTAGCAATTATCTTATATAGTCTCTTTTGTCCCCAATAAACGTTAGCTCTATTAAATTTTTTTAAAAGGCTATGTAAAAACTTAGTTACATTTGTATGAGAATTTTATAGGTAAAGTTAATTTGGTCTTAATGGCTTACAAAATAAAGCAAAAAATCTAGTTAAAGACCATCTCACAAGGGTTATTCATAAATTATTTGTAGTATCTAATGTTTGACCATGCAGCCAATAATTTCATTTCTAAAATGAAGGTTACGGCATTTCAAGTATATTTTTAGAATTCTAATTAACACAAGGCAATGATTTGAATATTGGAGTCAAAGACACCATTATAAAAAGCTAGTAAAGATCAACAAATATGCAATTATCTTTCAAAACAGAACACTGAAGGGACTATTGCTATTTTTAAAACATGTGACAATGTGATATAGTATATAGGAATAATGTCCTTGCCAACTTAAGAGTTTGTGGAATAAAAGCTCCCCAGGGATAGTTTTTGCTCTGTTTGTCAATGTTCCATGTCCTGAACAGACTTAAAAAGGATTAGCTGGCACTTAGTAGGTATTCAAATATTTTTTTGAATTAGTGAATAAAAAATGGATGTATCACATTTTACGGAAACTTTATAATAAAAATATCAAGAGTACTTCTGTTCCATACCCTAACTAAAATCAGTTGTCAACATTATAAGTAGGTTGTTAACAGACCCTAAAGTGACTTCTAAATCATCAAAAGAAATGTGGTATTCACATTATATTATAATGTATGATCAACTGGATATTATTGTATTCCACTCTTTTGATCTGTCATCAAGCCTAGAGCCAGAAAGAATAAGTGAAGTTTTCCCATAGACATTTATTATTCTCATTGCTTGTTTAAACAAGGTCACAAGCTCATGTTCCTCAAGCTATATCCAGTATGCATATATATTTTGTTTGGTTTTCATGGTATTGATAAAGAAATTCTTTTAAAAATTGAATTGGTTATCAAAACTTACAAATCGGTTCATGTGATATATAAGTATAGATGTGTGGAATCTTCTGGGGAAGAAAGTATATCTGACAATACTGTGTCCAGATTCCCAGATGGAAGCAATAAGCAGGAGCTGGTAACATCACTGCCTGTCTACAGAGCACATGACTTCTTTTTTCATTCCCACCACTCTCTTTTTGTAATTCCAATCAGATACTGGTCATTATGATACTCAGGCTGTGGATTCTTGGAGTATAGTTAAGAAGAAAGTGTAACACTTTACTATGTACTCTTCATTCTTTAACGTTACGTAAAGAAATTCAAGTTTGTTAAGTTCTGACCTAAAGAATAAAATTCTCTTACTTTGTCATGGAAGACCAAGTTCATGCTCTGACCTAACTGAACATTTATCTGTGTCCTCCCATTTCTCTCCATAGAGTTTATTCAAAACAAAGCACATTTCCCCAATAGACTGTAGCATTTATTCCAGTCTGTATTTGTCAGATCCATAATTGGTCCATTTTCCTTCTAGAGTGAAATTGTACTAATTTTTTCAAATGCCATTCCCTCTCCTCTGTGAAGTAATAAATATTTGTTAAATGCATCTGTGCCAAGCACTTTACTAAGTTCTACAGGACACAGAAGTGAACAAGGGACACACACCCTCCATAACAGAATTCAAGGAAGTCACCAAAAGAATAATTATGATTCATAAGTGATTTTTCAAGTAGGCAATCTATAGGATAATCTTAAGATCTTTAACTTCATTATCAACAAAGACTCATTTTTTTCCAAATAAGTTCACATTTATAGTTCTAGGTGAACCTATCGTTGGTGAGTGACTATTCACCCTCCTGCAAACACATTCTGATAACCAAGAAAATGTGATATGGCAAGAGTATAGTTGGAGTGAGAAAGCAGCAAAGCTGAGTGGTGAGATATGATGGCAGATCAGAGAGGGTCTTAGCCAATAGAAAAGTACTTCCAAACTTTCAGGAGAAATAGCTAAAATTTAAACAGGAATCACATGAATATCTTGCATTTTTGAAAACTATTTCTGCTTCATGTGTAGAGAAGGTTTGTGGGTTGCAAACAAGGTCATGAAAACAATCTCATATTCTGCACTGGATTTTTGCATTTGGGTAAAAATGATTATAGCCTGGACCACAGTAAGTAACTGAGATAGAGGAACATGGACAGGGTCTAGGGGAGGGACCTTACAACAAATGATGCAGTGGAATTGATAAGAGAGTAGAGTAGGCACCTCTATTATCACATGGCAGCTGGTACTTTTTCCTATCAAAGTAGCTACTATATTTTTTGGTAACCCCATAGTAATTCTTGTTAGAATGATTTATACCTATCTAAAGTATCTAAAATAATTAGCATCATATTATTTTTCCTGTTCAGAAATATATATATAGTTATTTCAGTCTTATTTGCCTTCTTAACAAAATGTTACAATTTATTTCAATGACTCCTGCATATTTTTTATCTGGGTTTCTCCTAAGATTTTTTACTGCAATGAGCAAAGAAATGTTTGCCATTCTATCTTCAAACTGGAGATCACCTCTAAATAGTATAAGTGCTGGCACTTTATACACATACACACACACACACACACACATATATGGATATATGGAAATGTGCATACAGATATGAAAGTGAGTAGGTAGGCAAGCACAGGCAGGAAGACAGGGGAGGAAAATTCACTTCACCTTATTTAGTTGTTCATCTTGGTTAGTTTGGTTGTCCCCAATCCCCAACAACCTAAGTCCCAAACTGAGTTTTTAGGATGTCTGTGGGCCACATCCAGTGGCCTTACCCACTAGGCCACCAGGGTACACCAATGCTTATGTTTCTTTTGAGTTTTTCTACTATCTTGAGCCCTTTCATTATTGCTAAGTGTCATTCCCTTGGAATTTCCAGTTACATATAAGCATACTGATTAAAATAATTTGAATCATCATTTCTAATAGCTATATCCCTTAAATAGCTTTGTTTCCAAAGGGAATAATGATATGATACATTGCATTAATAGATTTCCTGATATAACATTATCATTGCCTTTGGGGTAAACCTTTTGTCATTAATGCACCATTAAATTCAGTAAATACTATTTACATGATACTGATTTAATCTGGTTTTTGTATGTATGGTCTATCAAGTCATTTACTTCCTATCTTTTCAATATTCTGAGTTAGTCTGCATTTCTGACATTTAGTATGGATAAGTAACTTGAGGCCTTATTGCTTGCAAATGGATATGATACACATGGCATCTTTCAAGGCTTTTTGGTCTAGGGAAGAGGAACAAATAAGGAAACACAATTATATATTTCACAAAGAATATTATACTTGTATTAACAGAACATCCAGCACAAGTGAAAAATAGAAGACATTAGCTGTATCATCTAAGGTTAAAGTACTGAAGCTTGAGAATTTCAATGACATGTGTAATGATGTCTGTACCCCATAAGAGGAAGAGTGAGGACCCACATTCCTCAGGCCTCTGAGGTGGGACAACTTCACTGCTCTCCAAATGATATATAAGCCATTTCTTCCTTTGTTTTTCATGCTTTCCTACTATGCCTTCCAGTTTACACAATCTAAGGATGTAACTCTTCTTCCTCGTTCTCTTGTTTACTCTCTTCTTGTTTAACGCTTTCTTTTTAGTTCTAGGATTCTGACTTCCTCCCATCTCAACTCACTTCACCATTTACAGAAAACTCAGCTTTCATGTAAACAATCCATTTAACCTCTAAACTGCCTGTTGCTTCTTTTTTCTCTTTCTCCCTGATCCACCTGAGACCTCTAGTCCCATGACGATAACAAAATAACAGTCATTATTTCAAAACTTTTGATATGGAAGACATTACTTTCCATGTTATCTAAATTAATCTTTACAGTACTATTATAAGGTAGGGACTATTTCCACCATATTTAAGCTTATTTTCCTGATAAGAAACATACAATGAGATTAAGCAAGCAGCCCAAGATTAAATAACTAGTATGTCACCAGCCTAAGGTATTATGAGACAACACCCATATTCTGAAAAAAATCCCTGCTGATAAAAACCAGAACTCCTTACAGCTGAATGCTCATGTACATCTTCCAGGCTTATTAATTTTAAAAAACTTCTCTGTGTATGTTAAAAATTTTATGGTCATGAAAAAGAAAAAAAGACCATGGAACCATGCCAGATCAAAGAAAACTAAAGAAACTTGATAACTAGATGCATCAGATGATCTTCAATTGGATCTTGGCCCAGATTTTTTAAATTTTCATAGGTTTTTCACTTGCTCTTGTCTTCTTTCTGGTCACTGATAGTCTGCTCAGAGAGTGCTAGGGAGTGCATGCAGCAACCTAAAAGTTTTTCAAGTTAAAATTTCATCTGTTGGGTATTTGAGAAGATCTCTTTTAAATACTTCCTTCTGTCCCCCCAAAATGTGTACTAAAAACATGTAAACAAATTGAAATCTCAATGAAAAGGTGAGTACCAGGTGAATAAAAAATAATCTTTAAATAACAGCTTAAAAAGTGACAAAGATTAAATGGTATCACTGCAGTCACCTGTCAATGTCCTATTGTCTCTAGATCATCATGTGAAAGAGATGAGAAAAAAATAAAGGGTTAATATTTCAGAATGCGATAGAAAAGAAAATCTCAGCATGCAGGTTTATGTGGATTCTCCTAAAGGCAACAGACATTGCTTTCCCTAATAATTCTGGGCTTTCAGGAAAATGAAGGCAGCAGATGTTGGTCTTGGTCTTGGTCCAGCAAGAAGATTGTTTTCATACACTATATTCTTGCTCCCATTCAAGATTATCCCCTATTTTGCATTTTGCTCATAGTTCTCCTATCTTAATACACCCTCCTTCCAGGTTGTCAGAAACTAGAAGAGGAGAATGGATTTATGATTTAAAATATTTGATGATAACTTCAAATGTCTGGGAGAGTTCCCAATCCTAATATTTTTAATGTCATTTATAAGTCAAAAATGTGTAGGTACAAAATTTTTAATTTTGCAAGAAAGAAAGTTATTAGTTTTTGGATCTTTTGAGTATGTCTCTCTTTATTCCTTATTTTTAATTTAATTTAATTTTTAAATTGTAATGAGGAATATTGTTTTATCACATAGGTTTAAGTTGTACATCATCATTAATTGCTATCTGTATGAGTAACACATTAAGCTCACAACCAACAATTCAATTCTTTCTTTTGCCATATAATTAAACTATTTCACCCAATTTGTCCTTCTTCCTCCTTCCTTTCTGGTAACCACTAATCTGATTCTATAGACTAAAAGCCTATATTTTTGTTTGATTTGGTACTTTTGTTTGCTTGGGTTCTCTATAATCACATATAAGTGAAACCATAAGAAAGATGCTTACCCTTCTCCTGATTTATTTCACTAAGCATAATTCCCTCCAAGTCTATCCAGTTCTTGCAAATGGCAGATTTCATCTTCTTAAATAGCTATTGTGAATATATATCAAGTCTTTATCTACTCATCTGCCCATGGACACTTAGGTTGTTTGGTTGTTTCCAACTCTTCACTATTGTAAACAATGTTGCAATAAGCATGGGTATTTTATATTTTTATATATATCATTGCATTGCCCATTAGAAGTCTAACCTGATTCCTGGCACCTCTTTTTAGTAGCAATAGCCATTACTGTAATTTTACATTTGTGTGGTTATTTGCTTAATACTTCTTAATACTTAATACTTGGGACAGAGAGGAATTCTTCCCATACCCTTCTGAATTCTTCTGTATTTGTCCTATTTGGATTTCCCTAACATACCTTTCCTTAGTACAACACCTTCAGAGATGAAGACACAGAGGCTCAATAATTTAATTTTATTTTTTAAACTCAATACTTGTGGTACTTTGCTTACTAAATAAAAAACAGTAGAACATTTGCTGAGGTGAACTAGACTAGACACATTTAACGTAGTTTGAAAGAAAAATCATTACTACAGCATTTAACAGGAAATTATCAATAACCACAGAAGACACTGGAAATTCCCACTGCTTATAAAATTAGAAAATTAGAATTAGAAAATGGAAGTGCAGTTGGGGAGGATGTGGCAGAAAAGAAAATTTAGTATTAGGAATGAGTGACTTGAATGATCATGAAGAAACCAGTGAATAATAAAAAATATTTTTAAATAAGCTGACCAAAATTCTATATTCAGAAAAAAAAAGAGAGAAATCATGTAAATGATGTGTGTGTGTATATATATATATATATATATATATATAAAGAGAGAGAGAAAAAGTTGAATATTTTGAGTATGATTATATTGAATACATTTTAATTTCTATTTTATATAGATATGGATATATCATTTGAAGAGAGAGGGTTCTAAAAAGAATTTCTGAACACTGCTTCAATAAAGAAAATTCCAGAAAAATGGAACATTGCTAAGAACTCAATGCATGCCTAAATTAAACAATCATATTTTATGAAAACAATTCATTTATAGACCTGCTTACTAATTTTGACTACTTCTTTATCGTGACCAATGAAACAAAAAATTGACAGAAAACTAAAGACCGAAATTGCTCCCTGTAGACCATTTGGGGAGTTGACATGAACTAAATTGATTAGAACCAGACTATACTGTGTCATACTGAAATAAAATGATTTGAATTAACAGCACGAGCAATCAAGAAGTTTTTAAAACATGAACTGTAAGAATTGAAGATAGAATTTTGACAATGTGAAAAAAAATTGAGGAGAGCTGCAGTCACAAACACCAATGAGAGAGAACACAGTGTGTGAGGTTTTTTTCAGCGGTTAGTTTTCACAATTGAGTATGTTTATTGGACTTCTTCACAGAGTCCAGGGAAGGACTGAAGCTTTTGCGATGCTACAACACTTATCTTAGAAACTAACTTCTAAATGAGACCTTATTTCAACATATTCATTCTCACAGATGTCCCTTTCTCCTAAGATAGATTTTGGAAAAATAAAATTATATATTATAATTATCAGTTCACCTAACTTACTAATTAAACAAGAGCACAGCAAAAGAAGAGTCAATGCCATATTCAATTTATGTTTACAGTTCTAAACATAGTGTATATATCAAGCATGTAGGTATGAAATACATATTTATTGGCTCACCTTTTATAAAATTATTATGTGTACCATGCACCTAATGAGAGAATCTAAATATTTGAGATTTTCCAGCTAGCTGACTTCAGATTAATGAAAATTTGACTACATTTACAAATATCCCCAGAGCTTATGTACAAGAACCAATAAACTAATGTGGCTTCTATAATATGAAGCACAGATTTGGAATTAAAATATAAAGCTTAATCTATCCAATAAATGTGTACTTTATGAAATACTTGAAAGGAAAATTATGCAAATAAGTGTTTGAGGAATTTAGAAATCATGGATCATTGACCTGTTAGGTCTTAACAACTTTCTCAAAACCATTAGCATCTATTATGTAAATTTGTATTTACAAAAATAATAAAAAGCACATTAGTCATGCAACAGGAGGATAATTTACCTGCAGTGGTCTCACATTTATATGTTCCAACTTATTCTTTAAGTAAAAGAAGCCAGAAGATATTAATTTAAAAGTTGAATGTTAATAGAGGCAGGGCTTGTTTTGCTTTATTTTTGTCTCTTTCACTTTTAATACTTTCAGACTTTTTGATTTGACTCAGACAATTCAGAGAATTGGTGGGTTTTCTTATAATGTAAACAACAAACGTCAGAATATCTAATATAACTGCACTGTTATTGAAATACACATGAAATTTCTTTTTTTCATATACAGAGCTGACTACTTTAAGATGAACTGGAAGTTATGCAACAGCGTTTGGAGACACAAATTAACATGAAGTAAAATGATCGTACGATTAGAAATCAACCATAAATTTAACGTCAAATTCAAGACATGAATAAATTTATTTCTAAATAGTCTGTTATTGCAAAAGGAATTTAATAGTAATATAGCATTCTTAAGAGACGATTTTCATTCTGCTAATATATTATTGAGCTGTTTGGCTTTTCTTTGTTTGAAAATCAGTAATCTCATTAGCTTTCAATGAAAAATCTCATTACATGAAAAATTTATAAACCAAATATGAACTACCAAAGATAGAAGATTGTTTTTCAGATTCCACAAATTGCAAATTATTGGATTCACAAATAAATGAAATCGCTATATTAAGTGAAATGAGATACATTGCACATTTTCTTTGGAGTGTTAGATTTAGCCTACTAATGTAAAAAGCTCTCTGAGTTCCTGATTCAACTATCTTACATTCTGCCTAAATACATGGCACAACCCATGTCCTCCTAGCTCTCAGATAAAAGTCACAATACAGTGTGATTTCAATATCCTAAATGCATAGAGCGATGTAAACAAAAGAAATGACAAAATTATCATGAAAACAAATAAAATTAATTGGGGAAAAGGCAAAATATAAATGAATGAATGAATGAATGAACAACTGCTCCTTCTCACAATGTTGTCTTTACTCTAAGGTCTCACAAAACTTGACAATTTTCTTGAGTTCTTAAGTAATTTCTGAGTATCTAACAAGCAGCATGCTGGTAAATAATGGGTGTCCAATAAATATTGGTGAAACTAAACCAATAACTCAAAGAAAAATGGCTTTAATGGTGAACAGTGGCCCTTGGTAAGACAGTGACAAAGACATTTACGAATGTAGATCTTCTCAGAGCCCCCTCAATTTACAAACATGGGCAGTGGGTTTTCATAGGTAAACATATATGAGAGGATTACATTTTTAAACACTATACATACTTTAGTCCTCTATTTATTACTGCGCATTAACACTTAACAAAGGTAATGTGAATTTTTCAGTGGCTACATAATTTTCTAGAGTACTTTTGATACAATGTTTAATTCTATCAGTGAGTAGCCTTCTTATGACTTAGATGTTCAAATCTACTTATTTAATACACAAGGCCTAAGTTGTTAGATCACCTGAACTGAAGTGAGTAGTCAAAATATATTTTTTGTATTCCATCAAATCCTTTGATCCAGAAGGTTGGTGCAGCATATTTTAGTAGGGTTTTTTCCTTGCTTGGTTGCTTTTGTTTGTTTGTTTTGGCTAAAGCACTTCCCTCTGGAAATGACAAATTCCCAAACAAGCTTAATGAGAAATCTAATAAGAATTTATTTATTATTATGTATTACATTCCAAATATATTTTGGTCATTATATGTATAGAGATGTTAAACCTTCTAGAAGCACAAATGAAACAAGACATTTTCTACAAGATGTCAGTGATTCTGATTTAAGGATGAGCACATTAAAAGCTACGTTTGTGTCCTAGCTTCTGTCCACACACCTAGTTTATGGCACACTTCACAAAGTTTTGTTGGCTTAAATGGGAGCAAGATGATTCTATAAGACCTTTTCTTGGTGTCTGATTAGCTGCATTCATTTTTTTTCAGTTTACTTATATTAGTATGTATTTTGCATTTAAGTCGAAGACAAACTTTAGAAAACCATTACATCTCCATTTGTGAAATACATAATTTACAAACAAATATACTCACACATGAATATACTGTTTGCTGTGTTTTAGAATGAACAAAATGATAGGTGTCCATTTTTAAGTGAATTTGGAAAAGTTACTCAGCTTACATGGTGGAGAAGAATGGAGTTTACTCTCTGATCTCCTCTCATGCACACCTACTGAAACATCACCCAGGTATTTGTCAAGATTCTTGTATGCCATAGACTACATGGTGACAGAACAGTCATTATTCCTCTGCTCTTTGGTAATCACAGGAGTCAGAATTTGTAATACTATTAAAATAACATATGAAAGTCAAAAATAGTATTATTCCTCTATTTTATTGTGATTATAGGTAAGATACACTACCTGAGAAAATGGTTAAAAAATAAACACTCCCAAGGATTACATTATAACAACAAAAGCAAAAGAATGCCTATATCAAAAAATAAAGAAAATTAGTGCAACATTTTCTTTTGTGACACAACATGACATTTTCAAATTGTTTCATTTCATAATCAATAACTAAACATTACCCCTTCAATATTTTCTTATTTCCTGCACCTACTTGCTGAAGCCCACAAAGAAAAGAGAAATGCAATTTCAAAGTATCCAATTGTCTCCTCTTTTGTCTCTTAGTTCTCCTCCTTGCATCCGCAAACTAATTTCTGGACTCCTTTAGGTTGACTTTAAAAACTTTTCTGGGTGCACCCTGGTGGAGTAGTGGTTGGGCGCAGTCCACGTACATCCCAAGGTCCTGGGTTCAAGCCCCAGAGGTGGCGGGAAAATACAAGATGAACCTCTAAATAAAATAAATAAAAATGGTTCTTCCTCTCTCTTCCTGCCTGCCTGCACCTTTACTTTATAACGCATAAGAAATAAATAGGTAAATAAAAAACCTTCTGTGCTTTGAGTTTGTCCATTAACAGAGTTGCGGGCCAGTCTGAAACAGAAACATGGAAGGGAAAGTTATGGAAGCTGAAATAAGCTAATCTCTTGCTGCTCTTTCAGTTTTATCTTTCTTTATCTAGTCCTCCAAGAGGAATGTTCTCATATTACTGCTAAATACACACACACACACACACACACACACACACACACACACACACACACACACACACACAAATATAGCTATGTTCATGATGACTGAAATGGTACTAGAAATCCTGTGACAAGACAGTCACCCAAGACTTGCAAGATCATACTCAAAGCAGTGGGTCGCTAGAGACCTATAGTGTGAAGTTTTAAGCTACCAGTAGAAGAATTAAAAAAGAAAAAGGCTGAGCATCAATTTGATGGTAATTGATATACAAACTGCTCAATTTCAGCACTAATTTATTTCAACATTTTATTTTTCACTCAAACTTGGAAATTATCCAAAACATGTAAAGACAAAACTGAATCTAAAATAACTTTTGCTTAGGTCTGCATATACCCTACATAACCTTCCAAACTGACTCACAGTGATGTATGATTTATTCTTATTCTAAACTTGTCAGGATTCAAATATATTAAAGATGAAGTATTCTGCATAATTATAATAATAAGATGTGATTTGTGGTATTGAAACCAATGCCTCAAAATGCTTGAATCTTGCCACCACAAAATCTCTACTATCTCTCCTTGTGGTTCCTGACAAATGAACCATGTCACACATACACACACACACACACACACACACACACACACACAAAACCAACGTGGGGTGGGGGGTACCATTTTGTCATAATCTAAGTCATAGCTTGATACAGAGTTACTTGCTAAAAGATCAGTGTCTAAAGCAGGACTTTCAATTTACCCTAAGTCAGAACTCAAATTCTTTGGCTAATCTCATGAGAAATGAACTTGCCTGACTACACACACACACACACACACACACACACACACACACACACGTACCTCTAACTTCTGGAAGTAATTAAATCGAAAAGAAGAAGGGGCACAGGGTAATACTTCCAGTGACACAGCAATCTCATCCATCCATACACGTAACCTTATCAAAGTCTTAAACTAGAAGCATTCACTCATTCAACAGATTTTGAGCATCTGCTATATACCAGACACTGTTCTAGATACTAGAAATATAGCGTCAATTCCTTGTATGGAGAAGTGGATCGGATTAGAAAAAAATTGAAACAATAATCCCTCTGCCTACTACATATAAGTTACTCTTTCAATAATGGAGAGAAATCATCTGTGAATAAGACTTGGATTTACCCTCAAAGAATATACAGTCTAATTAGAAGACAATGAAGACAATAAACTTAAGGGTGAAACAATGTTCCCTTTGTTTCAATTATTTCATTTTCAGATTCTCTTTTAAAGCTATAATCAAAAATATAGGCATAAGTGATGTCAGTATCATGGTGGTGTAAGACCTCCCTCCTTTTTTGTCCACTGTTTAACATCCAAAACTTGGGACCTATGCACAAAGTGCTTCTCTGCATGCCCTGGAACCCAGTAGCACGTATCACGGGACTCAGGGGGAGTCCCGCCAACTTGAGCATCAGGTAATAGGCTCACAGACCCTGGTACATACAGACTGGGAACCTAGCAGGAGTCACTGAACCAGCTCCTACCCCTCCCAACCACATTCCAGGAGCACTTGGAAAACAATGACTTGAGTAGATACCCATAAACAAGACGGCCTCTCTATAAGTCTGTGTTTCCTGAGAACTTCTAGCACTCCACTGAGGAAAAACAACTGAGTTTGGGTGCATCTGCCCATATCACCCCTCCCTCCAAGATAGTATAACTTAGAGAAAGAGAAGTGTGGGAGTCCCTCCCACTGGGAGAAAAGGGAGTGACAAATAAGCATCCAACTTCATCATCTGTGCAGAAGTCTATAAAAGAAACCTCTCTCTCCTGTAGTACCAGGAGTACTAAAACAAAACTCCATGACTGGTGGGAGGGAGGAGATGGGGGGGCAGATAAAAATATTAGTATTAAAGCAACATGGTTCCTACTGACTATATTCCAGACTCCAACTAAAAACCCTGCCCACAAGCCACTAGGAAAACCTCATCTGAGGATTCCCCCCAAATGGTCCACGGTGACTCCCAAACACCCCAAGTGCCAAACCCACACCTCTCCTCCTCTGTTGCCAGCGCTTTTTTACAATAATGATGGCTCTATAAAGTAAATGATCATGCTCACATTAAGATCAGTTGCCTTTTAGAAAAGGTTTACCACATGACGCTGTCTCCAACACAGGAGGAAAGTATCCTTTTCAGTACTTCTCATACTGAGTATTTTCATGTCAACATCTGACTCATGGAATAGCTTTCTATGCTATAACAAGAAAAAACTCTGCACTGAGTCCACATCCTTGACTTTAGGTCCCAGCTCGTGCCCAAGCTGTGTGATCTTGTGTTAAGCACTTGACTACACTGAAGTCCAGCATCTCTTAGCATATACATGGAAAACCCTGATTCCAGTGCCCCCTGGTGTTTCTATATTTTAAAACAGAATATGAAACAAGGTATAAATTATGGCATATGTGGTGGCAGCTGAAAGAAATGACTCCATCTGGAGAGGAAATAGTCTTTCCCTAACTCCTATCCCACCTTAATTCAACAGTGAATTACTGTGAATAAACAAATTGAATTCCACAGTGTTACTAAATTTCCCAAACAGTATTGATCCCCTCAACAATGCAAGCCCCTCCGGGCATCAACTCTTATCTATCTCAGTCCCAAACCATTGTCTATTTGCTCTTCCATAATCAGTTACCCAATTTACTCAACCCATACTTTTCCTGGGTCATCTAAAGTCTCCAATATCATGTAAACATGCCATCCTCTATCTCTACTATGTTGCTTCTTTGTAAATCTTAGATTTTTCAAAGTCAGGCTGCTTTCTTATCGGTGACACTTCCCAATCATTACATATTCTAATGGCCTCCGTACTCCCAAATTCAGTGGATTTTTTTGTTCCTATCTTAATGATCCTCTCTGTTGCATTACACTGTTTATCATGTTTTCATGGAAGTTACTGATTACCCTGACTTTGATAGCACTGCTTCTTCCTCACACTTCCCACGTGGCTCTGTTCATCTTTATTCTAGATGATTCTATGCTATCTATCTCTACAGGGACATTATTTTCTCTTCCCATACCTCAGGGCTCCATCTGTATTTCACTATTCTTTCTGCATATACTCATCTTGGATGATCTTATCCACCATCATTGTTTCATTGATAGCTTAATAAGGATTCTAGTATATCTAATTTACTTCTGAGCTTCAGATCCCCAAACTCAATGTTTGCAGAATACAAATAATTGGATGACTTTAAAACAAAATTCATGATGTTCCTTGACTGACCCTGCTTCTATTACTATATTCTTAATTTGGGGAAATGCTACCATCATCTATCAAAATACTCGGAAACTTGGGACTCATTCGAGACTTTTCAACCCACACGAGTTCTATTAATGTTATCAAAATTCTAAAAATACTTATTTTTCAGCATTGATACAAGCATTCCATAACAGAAATATTGTCTTCTTTTTATAGATGAGTAAACTGAGGTCATGTATGTTAAGGAACTTGCCTAAGACCATGTAGATATGGAGTTATAACTCAGTCTGGCTCCAAAATCCATGATCTGCATGACTACAATATACTCCTTCAATTTGAGTAGTTAGGCTAGTTATACACAATTCTCCAACATATTAAATATAATTCCCAATATTTCTCAGCCTGTACTCTTGGTGGATACCAACCATTTGTAGTAGATAACAGTTACAGATGCTGTGTCTCTTTATCTTTGCTCATGCTGTTTCGAGGATCCTTCTTATCCTTCTCACCTCTGTGCCTTGTTAACTTTAATCATTCATGAAGTCTTTGCTTATATATTCTCTCAAGCACAGCCTGCTTTAAACATTCACATTGGGATGCAGGCTTCTCTTTTTACCCATTACAGTATATTGATACCATCTAATTACAGACATATCATAGAATTTTTAAGGACAATGTATTTAAGCAGTGTGTTTTTTAATCTAATCTTTAATCTTTCAGCATCTATTTAAATGCATGGCAAATAGAAGTATATATAGGGGTCTTGTGCTTTGACTGTGGAGTCTTTCCAATAAGGTTAAAATATCATCTTCCTTGCCTACCTGTTATGTAACTCTGAGCAGCATATTTACTCTCTACAATGTTACTATCCCAGAAAATTGTTGTTATATTATATATTCCTATGAACATTATGTTGTTGACAAAAAGAATATAAATGACCTTCACCCTATGCAACAGTGTAGCTAATGACACTTATCTAGCTTTGGGAAATCATTTCTTGGACTTCTGAAATGATATAAAACCCCCAGGCATGCCCTGGTGGCTCAAGAGCTAAGTGTGAGGCTAGGGCATAGACCACGTAAACTCAAAGAACCTAGGTTCGAATATGGAGCTAAGAGAAACAACCAAAACAAATATACAAATAAATAATATTGCTTCCTTCTCCTCTTGCTTCCTTCTTCCTTCAAAATGTTCCTGCCTCTTCGCCTTTCCTTCCTCCCTTAAAAATGAAAAAAGACATAGCCCACAGCTTAACACGTTCAATCTAAGGCATTAACAGGAGAGTTAATGAGGAAAAAAATACCAAAATGCCAATGGATACTGGACAGATATTGAAGAGCCCATAATAAGTCTGTTTTCCCTGAGGTACTAATTAAGGGTCTTTTGGTTGCTGTCAACAGAAAACAGATACAACACAGACTCGAGCTAGATAAGTAAGGAAGAATTGATTGGAAACCTGCTGCTATTTCTCAAAATGTTGCAGAAGAAATTGAACAAAAAAAGATTCAGGAAAGGAAGGAATTAAGTTGGCTCTAAAAACCTCAGTGCAGGATTTCAAGGACACATCTATTGCTAGAAAAATACCACTAAAGTGACTCAGCACTAATGATTCATGGTCACTAAGTCTCATTGTTTTCATATTTCAATCTGTTTTTTGAACGGGTGCCTCAGTTTGTATCACTATTCCTGGCTAAAGGTCAGACTCATCTATTAGAGAACCATTCCTAAAGAAAGAAAGTGTCCCTAGGCTGATGACATGTAATACACCTAAGATTTTCGGCATCAGAACAAATTACTTATTTTACAACTAATACAATAAAGCCCTATACAACTGTTCTACTTGAGAGAATATAAAGAATTTTGCAAGGGGGAAATACCTATCTTCGCGTGTGTAAATCGTGACATCTTTCAAAAACAGAAAGAATGTTCCCAAGGTGTAGAAGAGCCATAAAGTGGATGGTGCCTGGATCCCTGGATTACCAGGGAAAATGTACAACAATCGGGAACACCCACTTCGGCAATTACATGGGAGAAAAATCAACTTATATTGTGTCAATCAATAAAATCTTGGGAATGAAGAGTTTGTTTGTTTTACTGTCTATGATTCAATATAATTTATACTTGAACAGGAAAATTATAGATATACACAGTTTACAAAAAAAAATATTCTCCTAAAATCACAGAAAAAAGAAAAAATAAGATCGCTACTAAGATTAAAGAGATGTAACAGAAGTAAAGTGATACCAATGATATTTGGAAAACTGGAAAATACATGACTTCAGAAAATTGATAATTATAAAGAAATGCATACATGCCATGAAACCTTAGATGAGCTTAGGAATCAGAAACCGAAGATATTTCTGAAGATAGATATTGAAAGTGATTACAAGAACAGCTGACCTCTAGAGTCCCACATAGTCCAATAGCTTCTAATGTTTTTTTTAGGCAGAGCCTGTGACTCAACCCTCAAGATTTAGGAAACAGGCATGCCTGGAATAGCTGGGGGTGGGATGTATTCTTAAAACATAATGGGGTCACAACCCAGTGGAGTAGTGTTTGAGTCCACTGCTTCCTGTTGATAAAGGTCCACATACAACGTAAGGACCCAGAATCGAGACCCAGGACAAGAGAGAATAACCAAGATGAATAACTAAGTAAAAATAAAATAAAACGCTCTTCCTCCTCTCTCTTCCTGGATGCACCTTTCCTTTAAAAAAAAAAAAGCGTAATTGAACAATGAGACCTCCTCCTTCCACCTAAACCTATTTCCTCTAATTTAGTCAAGTTTGCTCTGATGTACTCTGACTCCATGACCAACAGAAGTTAGAAAGATCCTTTCTAGGGAAACTGGCTGCTGGTCAAGCGGGGATTGTCATATGAACTAGCAGTTGTAAGCTCCTCAAGGGTTTATCTGGGTCCAATAGAACCACAAAATTACCCGGAATAAGTTCCACCAATACATGGATTCCAATCTATTTTTAAGGCCTTTATCTTAAATATGAGGAGACATCTCAAGTTCACTGGACATTTTATAAAAGCCTCTGATATGAATGTGAAGGACAAATGGCTATAAGGAAATGAAAACAAAAGGACAAGTCAAAGGGAAAAATCCATCCAACATAAAATTACATTAAGGTCTTCAGATAAATAAAAAGATACATAAAGAGTATCAAAAAAACAAGCAAAAACAAAACAGTACAGGATAGTCCATTAGAGAACTTTGAAGGACAATACAGAATTCCTTGGTATGAGCAATGTGATGACATAAAGAATTCAAAGGTACAATTAGAAAGTAAAATTGAGGAAAATATCTCTGAAAGAAAGACAAAAAAACAGAAAAGAAAAAAGGAATACAAAATATAGGAAAATCAGAGAATCAGTACAGGAGGTTTACCACCCAACTGGATGCTTGTTCCAGAAAGAGAGATCAGAAAGAATGGTGGAGAGAAAGCTATAAAGTACATTAAAAAATTTTTTAAATCTCAGAATGGAAGAGAATGAACATCCAGTTCAATGGGCACAATAAAAATAAATAGGCAAATGTTTAAAAGAAAACACTAAAAATGGCACTTTTCAATACTCAGGGAATAAAGAGAAAACTCTTAAAAACGTACAGAAAGAAAAACGTTCACCTACAAAGATATAAGCAGAAAGGCACTTGTTGTATCAACAATAACAGACTCCAAAAGACCAGAGGGAAAAGCTTTCAAAATTCAGAGCAACAAATGCATTTCAACTTAGAATTGCAAAACCAATCCATCAGTTAAGAGTATGAATAAAAGAGAGTCATTTTCAGATATGAAGGAACTCAATTTTCACCTTCCATGATTTTTATTTTTTAATCAGGGTCTTACTCAAAGTATTTTCCAACAAAAGGTAGGATTAGGACAAAGAAAAGAAGACATGGGATAAAGAACATGAAGAGTCCAAATAAAGAAGAAAACTAAAACATCAAAAGGCAGTAACTAGTCCTAGAGAACCATCAACGTGGCAGTCTGACAAAATCACTTGAAGTCAGCCCATCTGAAATTGACACATAAGGCTGAATGAACATAGAACGGGAAAGAAAAAAGTATTCTGTTTTAAAAAACTGGAAAGGACTTAAGATGTATTCTATACTCTCATTGTACAGAACTGAATTCAGAAAAGGTTAAATCACCCACTTTCTGGGCAGACATTTTCAATCAACTTCTCTCAGGTGCTATTGTGGAGAAAGTTGGATGCACATAATTAGGAAGGAATAAGGACTGCATACTGAAGTAGAGAAAAACACCTAAAGCATGCATTCCTCCCAATTTTTTTTTTCAATATTTGGTTCCATTTGGATCTCAGCCAAAACTGATTCCCATTTTCATATAAGATATACTTTGCAGTTTATTTTTGTCCATTTAGTCTGGCATCAAGTGATTTGTTTTTAGCTAAACTACTGTATAATCACATTGTTTTTATTGTATAGCTTTTGCAGCAGCAGCTATAAACTTTGGAAAAATTTTTGTTGTTCTTTCAAAACTAAGGAATAGCTCCTCTCAATTTACAATGCATTCTATTTTTATCTTGATGAATTTTATCTCCCATGACATATACACAGCTTTGAAGAGAATGGAAAGATTTTTTGCCGACCAATAGGCCCTTTTATTGCTTTTATTTGTGATTGTTGAACACGTGCTACATAAATCTGCTTCTAGTAGGAGAGCCTTAATGTCAACCCTTTACATTTTAAAACTGATATTTTTCACATTTTGAACTCTACCTGGATGACTGTCTTCATCAATCTTTCTCTTCAAGAAAGTATTGGTACTTAATGAGAAGATTCTGTTCTGCACTCTGAAATTCTATATATGAGATGTCTTCCTATATACTTCTAGCCAGATCGATTATTTGTCCTTTGTTAATAAACTAACTTTATTTTTTTGCCTGCTTAGAAAGACCTATTTTTTAAAAAGGTGGCTGAATAATTTGCCACTTCCTTAAGCTTTAAATTGTTGTGTAATTTTTGCCACTTGGCATATTTTTTCAAGAGCATCCTTAGAATGCAATCATCATGAATTATGCCTATTATTTCTAATTTGTACTGATCTTTGTGAGACAATCATATGATTCATTAACATCCTATTATTTTCCCCTCTAAAAAAATGTTTCTATACTTGCGTAGTTCTTTAAAGTTAAACTGACTTACGATCAAAGGGAAGCATCACTTGTGGGATCAGAAAATAAAGATTAAGACTTATGAATAAAATCTTCAGAATGAAATAGAAGTAATCACAATAAAAATTACCATAATTCCTCATGATTCTATAGTGATTTCTAGTTGTCAAGGCAGTTTTGGATATATTCTTTCATTTGATCTTCATAGATATCCACTCAAGTGCAGAGAAGAGAAGCTGCCTGGTGCAAATGGAGAACCTAACTGAAGTTACTGATCACAACCAAAACCACACAGTGAATGCATGACAAAACTGAGACTTGAAATCAAATCCCCAAATTCTGCATTCCAGTATCAGGTGATCAGGACAAAACAGAATTCTTAGGATAGAAGTCCAGGGGCTTTATAAGAGCCATTAAAAATCTTTGCTGATCTAGATAACCAATTCTTAAATGTTTCACCACTTGACAAAATCCAGTGCCTAACAGGAAAAAAATGTAATAAGAAATACATATCTATTACAAAAATAAAAGATGACCTAATTATATTTCTAACATAGTCCCCTATTATAAATTCAAAAATAAATATTTCACAAAATTAAGAGAGATTTTATTTTTAAAACAGAAGTTAAACTGTGGCCAGTGCAGTCCACATACATCCCAAGGACCTGTGTTTGTAACCTGGGATTAAGGAAAATAATCAAGATGAACAACTAAAAATTCTAAATAAATGTTTCTTCTTCCTCTATCTTTTCCTGCCTATCTGCCTACTTGCCTTCATTCTTGCCTGCACCTTTCCTTTAAAAATAAAGAAATAAATAAATAACTCTTTGCTCATTGATCTAGCATAATTAACTGGCTTTATTTTTACAACTCCTGATTTTTGACTTATCCTCTCATAAATATTTTATGATTCAACCATAGTGAATATATAATTTTATATTTTTAATTAATGTAGCATCTTCAATAGTTTTCATCTTATTTTTACTAGTAAAAACAATATTATAGTAACCATATCTATAAACAGAGCCTTTTCTTTTATTGAAAAAAAAATCAAAATAGGACCAGTAGGTTCAACAAGTTTGAATATTTAAAGGTTTATGAAACAAGGTGCTATATACTGCTTCTCAAAAAGACTGTGAAAATCTCTTGAGTTAGCAATGTGGGATCCCACTTCATTCTCTGTAACTCCATACTCTCAAATGCTCAGTTCAAAAACCCTGAAGGCATTATTCTTGACTCCTCTCTTTCTTTCATCAGTAAATCCTGTTTTCAAATGTATCCAGAATCTGACCCTCTCTCACCATTTCTAATACTATGTAGAGTCCTTTTGTTCTCCCTCATTCTTCCCTAATCCCCTTAGAGTCTATTCTCATCTTGCCTACGGTCTACTATGCTAGCTATATATATATATATATATGGCAAATAAATCAGAAACACCCATTTAGGAGGCTACTGTAATAATTCAATGAGAACTAATAGTGACTATAAACAAGGGCGATACTATGAGATATGGTGATAAATGATCAGATTCTGAACATACTAAATACATTTCAAAATAGTAAAAATAATATTCTAAAGGATGGACGTGAGATACGAGAGAAAGGTTTATATTGGAGATATAAATTAGGGAGCTGTTGACATACAGAGAGTATTTAGAACAAACAGACTTGCAGAGATTCAAGAAAATGGTGTCAATAGAGTAGAGAATCTTGAACTCCATTAGTAGGATTCATGGAACAATGAAGGAACAAAGAAATTTGAGATGAACTCACAATAAAGTCAAAAGAAAACCATGTGAGTGTGTTGTCCTGGGAGCTAAGCAAAGAAAGGAGTGAGTGCCACTGCTAACACACACTGATGTCAAGTAATATGAGGCTAAGTACTGAGAAGGGAATTTAATCAGGTGATCTTAAGACCTTGCCAAGAGTGGTGTAGTAAATACAAAACCCTGATGGAGGGAAATGTAAAACAAAATGAAGAGAGACAATGGCATCATCACTGAACAGAGACAACGTTTTTGTAGAATTTTGCTGCAAAGCAGATCAAAGGAACAGATTGCAGAGGGAAGAAAAATTGGAAGAAGACGTTTTTATTGATTTTTTTTCACTTTTGCTAGTATTTTTAATTCAAGGAAACAACAGTGAATATCTTCAATAAGGAGCAAAAGAATTGATTCTATAAGATGGAACAGCAGATGATGGAAAGTGTAATCCAGTGCACAAGATGGAGGTATAGGCTTTAGACAGGAGCATTAAAATTTACTTCTGGGACTAGGGGGAGTCTCATCTGATTTTCTAATGATTGTATTTAGACAGGAAGCAAGGAGAGAAAAATGAAGTATGTTGCTGGCTTATGACATAAAACAAGCCAAATCATCCAGGAAAGCGGGAGCATTAATGACTGTGGGGTTGTCAAGCCCACCGTGATTGCCTGGCGACAGAGTTCATCTGAGGCTCACGGTCACAAAATCAATGGAAGACCAGTCCATGAGGATGTGTTTTGTCTTCCTTTCACATTTAACGACATGAATTCAATACAGAACGTGAGGAGCTGAACTTTAGTTCTGATTTTGCCAAGCAGCTACAAAGAAACAAAAGAAGGACAGAGACTTGTGGGGACTGTCGATGGAGTGATCATAATTGTCCACACGACTTCACTGTGCTAAGAAGTAGAGAGAGAGGAGCAAGGAATGAAGAAGCTGAACTCATAGCTTGGTGGTGCTGGTAGGATCAAAGAATTATTGAAATCAGGTGTCTAGAGGAAGTAAACTAGAAAGATAAAAGGTGGTAGAGAGTGAGATACATGCAATTTGCAGAAAGGTCTAGCTAGTTGGCAATACCAAAATCTTGATCACATCTAATATCTGATCAATAGATCAATAGTTCCAGTGTCTTGCCTTTGCAAGTAAAATAAAGGCTACTTCCCTTATGCTAGCTTCAGACACCCAACTCTCAGCCTGCTTCTCACTGTTCACCAATGACTCCACCTCACTACCCTTCAGCCCTCATCTCTCACTTAAAATCCCCTCTAATTCATTCCATTGCAGTCACTCAGACTTTTTTGCTGCTTCTCGAAACATATTCCTGCCTTAATTCCTTGTTATTTGCCTAGCTGTTACCCCCAGTTCTCCCCTGCCTTCCCTAAAGTCTTTCCCTAAGTTGTCATTTTTGCAATGCTACCTTCCATGACAAGTCTAAGTAAATCTTTCACCTACCCCGGGGTCCTAAGGATCTGTACATAACTTGCCTTTCTTTCTTCTCTCACACAATTTGCTGTCTTGTCTAGAACATACTTATTTTCACTGCCCATCTTTCCCCCACTAGAATATGACTTCTGTGAAGATAGAAGTTTCTCTTCAGTTGCAGTCACACTGCCCTTATTCAATCCCTTTCTCACCAGCACCTATTGTGTAACAGGAACTTGATTAACACACTTCAAATGAGTTACCTTTCTTGATATTTAATTGTTATTACTACCATTATCATTATTTAATCTTTGCTACAGTCATAAGTATAAATGTCTCTGTGTTCTTACCTAAACTTTCTGATAGAATTTTAAGAATTGCTAGTGTATGCTTTGGATTGTGAAAAAAATTACTTGGAACATACTTTATCACTTACTCTTTAAAAATCCATTTTAGAGGTTATAACTTGTACAAATAACTTGTAGAAAGAGACTACACAATATTGAGATATAATATAGCTATATAGAGACATAATATAGATTAATACCCACTCTTTTGAAAGTTTCCCAAGGAGATGAGTTCTGTTCAAAAGGGTATTTACAGTGAACTTTTGGGTCATTTTGATTTATTAATTCTATAAATGAAATCTAAAATGTCTATGATGGTGTGCACTTCCCCTCCTAATTTAGTATGTTGCTCTGAGACGTCATAGAAATATTGATTTTCAAGCTGATACTAGGAAAAATTGTGAAGTTAAACCAAAGTGTCTATACCCAATTGTGAAATAAGCAAACTTAGATGAATTATTTTCTTTCAAACTACAACAATTATCTTGTTATCTCTAGAGAGTTTGCTCAGTGCTGGTTGCTCCAGGGATAACCAGTACTACCAAAAATCTATTTGAGTGATAATTATCTCACTGTAGATGATATTGAAGAAGGTTACTTTAAAAACTAAATTTGAGAGGAAATAAAATGTACTATCAAAACAATCCTCCACGCTAAAAAAAAAACTATATACAAATATTATAATCTAGTTAGTCAATGTGTTTTTCAAAGAGTTAGAAGTTAGAAGTTCTAAAACTATCTTCTGGGTGTATGAGCAAATAATTAGATTGTCAATAATGTGAGTCAATTTCTTACTGTCCAAGGGGAAAGTTACAAATAAGAAAAGGAGGAAGGACCTTACTGTGTTGGAATGGAATGAGAGGTATCAGTATAAACACATGAATTTTAATATTTATACACATGCAGAAATATAAATGGATATATTTGTATGACTGTGTATTTACACATGCATTTCCTACTTATGTCCATTTAAAGGGCCTAAAAGCAATGATACACTAATTGACATTAACCAACCGAGCTCTCAGGTTGATTGGTTTCTAAACACCATTTTCCAATAAAGGAAACTAGAACTCCTTAGCGAAGTGGTCAATTCCAGAGCTAGGCAAGGAAATTATAACCCTGGACTTAAGAAGTAACCAAAATAGGGCTTCTATGACCAAAATATAAAAATCTGAGCAATAGAAAAAATAACAATAATCCCCCAAATACAGTATTTTGCTGTATATAATGCAAACTTTTTTGCCTAAAGTTGTGAACAAAAAATAAGGATGTGCATTATACCTGGGTAGTATTAATTCTGTATCTGTATGTTTTTAATTCTTGTATTTAGGCTCATGAGCTAAAAATGTAACTCTAGAAATCAATAACATATCTGCAAAATAATACCATGGAATACAATAATTATTTTCTTGAACTTAAGACAAACTTGCAAGGAAAGCAATTTCAGCCAACCATACAACGCAATGAAACAAAGAACAACATACTATTGTCCACAGAGTGATTCTGACTTGATAAGATAGATGATGCCGACTTTATTACCGTAAGGGGACCAGCACAACATTTCTCTTTGTACAGTTTAGGCAGGTGCTAGCAATCTAGCTGATATTTTTAGAAAAATTATTGGAAAATGTCTAAATGGCTTTGGACACTGTAAGCTTTAAGCTAGCAGTGATGGAATATGCTAAAGAACATGGAAGCAGGGTTGCCAAGAGACTCTCTGGCCCTTCTCCCACAGAGAGCGTCATCAGATGGTGGAGGCCACAGGAGGAAAGGCTTCGATACTTGTATCTGTTGTGGTGTTTTGTAAGTACTTGTTACATGAAATTTCTTGTATCATAATATGATAAAAACAAATGCTAAAATTCCTTTATAATATAAAAATCAACTACCTAAATATCAACAAATAAAAGATTTGAATCAAACATTAAAATGAAAGATTTTTCTCCTGAATGTTTGGGCCAAAAACATGGCTGCTCATTATACATGGGAGCACATTAGATACAGCAAAATATGGTAATAATGAAAAAGCTGGATTAAAATGCCATATTTATATTAAACATTGACTATATAGAAGAAGTGATGTATCTCTTCTTTACTTCACATACAAACACTGTCACTTTAAAACAGCACATGCAATACCTTGAACTCCCACACCACACCCCAGCATTTCTTAGAATTATACCAAAAATTTTTGGAGAGCTAGCAGAAAAATCCACTTCAGTCTTCCCCCAAGTTCTAGCACCTTTCCTTAGGATAGGTGCCTCCTCAGCTTTCCCAGTTGAAGAGGGTTTTCCAGGAACCACAGCTAGTTGTATCTGTTTGTCTCCATCCTAGCTATGCAATGGGAGCAGGAGTTAGCAAGACCATCTATGATATGACATGTACGAAACAGTCAGAAGAGAGGAAAGGAGGGTCATTAGAGTTCTATTACTAACTGCCCTCACCAATCATTCTCCTTTGCACTTTCATGTCCTCCCCAAGACTGGAAAACTGCTTCAGTGTCCATTTGATTTCCTCTGATATTCCCTGTGTTCTAGTCTCATCCTCCTGACCAGCAGTGACTCTTTTCCATTGCCTCACTGTTCCCATAGCTTAATTCAACAAGGCCTTTATCTGATTTCTTTCTCTTCACCACCAGAGGGACAAAATCTACCTGAGATTCTCACAAAAGTATTCTTCACCCGTTGTCCTGAGGGATCAGTTGTTAGAACAGCATGTCATTAGAATACTTCAGGATGCACATATTTTACCAGAACAGACACAGAAACAATTATGTGGCATCCAGTTGAGTTAATGGTACAAAGGTAGGTAATCATAAACTGACAGCTGGAAGAAGCAGAGAGAATGTGAGCTGTGGGCCCCAAACTCCAGCAAGGCCAAGCGAGGGTAGGAAAAAACGTCTTTTTGCTGGTGCTGCAAAGAATGGCAAACTGATCACCAGAAGCAGAAACTAGCATCCCAGACAAATACAGAGTTGAGTGCACATTGAATGGCTGGCATTAACGCACCCTCAAAGCATTAGCCAGCAGTAACAGATTGTCCCACCAGCCAGCCAAGACTTTGAGCCAAAAAATGAGAATCAGAGAGTCTCATTACTCAAATTCTCTCTAATCAAATATGAAAATACTTGGGCAAAAGTAAGAAAGTAAGAGACTTATCTCTAAAAATAAATCATTGTTACTAACTTTGATTGCTCTCAATGCCCTATCATGTACTGAAGTCTCCCGTCTTCCAAGGAACACCTTTCTATTACCCAGTGTAGGTTGAATAGTTTGCTCAGGTTTATAGAGCAACAGAGGACTAAAATGACTCACACTTGAGTTCTTGATCTAATATATTATGTTTAACACCAAGATTATGGTTTCCCAAGAAAAGGAGCATTGAGCTTATTCTAAGCAAAATTCAGAACCATGGTCATTTTAAAGGAGATGACCACAGCTAGTATATATACAGAGAGCCACAATTTAGACAATGTCAGTGTTTTCCTAAGGTCAGTGACAAAATTACCAATCTAAAAATTTCAGCTGCATGCCGCATTTCTATAAATGAAAGTCTAAAATGTTAGGGGCTTCAGATTCCCGACAGGTGGTTCTTTTGCCTGCTACCTAACATCCACCCACTGGATAGGAACCCGTGAGGCTTTCACCCCACCATCAGTTATGTCATGAGGCATCTGATCTTCAAGAGTATAAAGGGATTTGGTTCTTCATTTTATGCTTCTTCAACCATGTTGTACAGAGGTAGGCAGATGGTCTTTTACAGCTAAATGATCACATATCTATATGGTGTCTTCTGTTACCAGACATTTAATGCCATGTAATATGATGAAAATAATAAAAACTGTTACAGATGGATGTTCTCATATCTTTAATATAGTCAGAGTAGAATTGCATTGCTTTTTGACAAAATTCCAATTCAGAAAACAGATAACATATAAACTGCTAAATTAGTATGAAGCTGGATTGTGTTCCCAAGCATGGAAATGGCATTTCTAGTCTGGTTATATTTATGACTTTATCAGACAAATATAACTCCATGGCAATGCACTGTTAGGTATA
This sequence comes from Solenodon paradoxus, assembly GCA_004363575.1. Classification (NCBI taxonomy): domain Eukaryota; kingdom Metazoa; phylum Chordata; class Mammalia; order Eulipotyphla; family Solenodontidae; genus Solenodon; species Solenodon paradoxus. The sequence goes on along the minus strand of RJWH01001406.1, from coordinate 151,399 downwards.
AAATGACTTACTTTTGTATGTACTCCTCCCTGTTTTACCGTGAGAGTCCAGGCTCTTGCATGCCTAGCGCCCGTGTTTGTTGTTAGGCACATTTTTTGCTTGGTTTATGCAAAATATGAAAGTACTACATTTACAGACATAGTTGCTGCAAGGAAGAAAAAACAGTATCTTTGAGAAAGTTATTTCTTAGCTTTTGGGAGGAAAATTTGTCCTTTCTTAATGTATTTTCGGACCTTTATTTTTGGGCCAGGTGTCATTTCTAACACTCACCATTTCTGATATGCAACAGTGGAATAGTTTTGCACAGCTCTTGGTAACAAAACAAACTCAATTCTTTATCAGTATAATCTTCCTCCCAGGACACTAATTATCTACAAGAATAAAAGTTCACAGATACTATCTCAGACTCAAAGAACCTGTGAAAATATTCTCATAGATTGTCCAGCAAATATTGAAGTATTATTCTCCACCCAAAACAGATCCCTACCTACACTGTTTTCTCTTCTCCCTACTTCTTATGCAGCAGTACTTAAACAGAGATGATTGACATTCCATTTTTTAAGAAAATCAAATTTTAAAGACATCTCTATGTTAATAACATCAATGGTTTACCATTATTATTATTGCATTTATTATTATTATATGAATGTTTAATGTGGGTTGGACAATAAACCAAGCACTTTGCATATATTATTTACTATAGCACAAAGAAAGTCTTAATATTAGTCCAACTTTGCAAATAAAGGAGCCTGGGCATGTAGTACTGAAATGTTTTGCAATGATGAGACAGAGCAGCAGTTTTAGTCGAAATGTGTCTGACTCCAGAGCTCCCCAAGACACCACACGACCCTCCCTATTGGCTTTTCTTCCTGTTGCTCCTGGTAACTTGGGTGTGGTGGCTTAGGAATCTGCTGTCATCCTTTTCTGAACTCCTTACTCTCCCTGCAAAATCTGCCGTGATCGTATCAGTGTGACTTCTCTGTTCTAGAGTTGAGACAGTACCGATGATCAGGGCACATACTTTACCATTCTGGATTATCAGCACTCACACAGCTTTAATTAAAGTGAAAGAGAATCCCCAACGTTTATGTGTAATATGATTATAATTGTGTGGTATCCAAAGAACATTTTCTATCAATGGTAATGAAAGCAGAATTTGAGAAAGTCAGGTATACGCCCCCCCCAAAAAAAAATAGATTGATTCATCATTTCCCAGGAAGAGTATTTCCAGAATGAACTGCCATCTCTCAGCTATAGATCAGCCATTCTAGTGGGGTTTGATCTCTTGTGTGACCTAATATCCACTTGAGAAAATTGAATATATAAATACCTGTGTCATTTGGTACCAAAAAAGCTGTACAAATTCCTCAATGCAGGTGCACCCTGGTGGAGTAGCAGTTGGGTCCATCACCTCTGAAGGAGCGCAGGCCACATACTCCTGGGTTCAGGTCTCAGTTGTGGGGAAGTAAGAGAGGCAAGTGATGGCGGGGAGAAATCAGTATGAAAAAGTAACTAAAATAAGTAAAATGCTTCTTCCTCATCTCTCTTCCTACCTGCCTCTGCTCACCTTCATTCCTGCTTGCACCCTTCCATTAAAAAAAAAATGAAGTGATTCTTTATTTAAGAATCAACTCCTCGGTTCATAAAATAATTTTTACCAGTAACGTTTTACTTGGACTAAATAGCATCTAAAAAGTGGAAAATATCTACTTATCTTTGAGAAAATTTGAAATGCCAATCATCTAATAAACAACAGCTCATGGAACAAAAAGAAGCTAGTTTTAGAAGATGAATCAGAATTCATAGTGATTTGTCTCTAAGTAGCTGGAGCTAAAGCTTAAGTATTCGCCAAGAGGATAAATATGCTTTCACTGTTCTCCTGTACTGCAAAGGGCTCGGGGGTTTCAGCCTGTGTTCAGAAAAATTTTGAATCAATGCTTACTAGGTTTACAAGCAGTCCCAACTTTTCTATAAACCACCCTCCTCGGTATCTCAACATCTTCAGAGCTACTTGGCAATGGACACATGTCTCTGAGTCTCCACCCACTTACAAGTCCTAATTGAAGTATTTAATAATTTTTAAAGCAAGAGTGAGCATTCTCATCTCTGTAGTAACATCAACTCCATTTCCTTTTTCTTTTCTTATGTCATAAGAGAGCTCCTCTCTAGTCAGCTTAGCCTACTGTGGAAGACCACAGATGAGATGGTTCATTAACAACAGACATTTACTTCTCCCAGGACTAGAGACCGCAAGTTTGAGATCAAGGCACCTCTAAGCTCAGGGTCTGATGAGGACCCTCTTCCAGGTTGCAGAAGGCCAGCTTCTCTTTGTCTCCTCACATGACAGAGAACAGAAAATACAGCAAGTTTTACATGACACTTACAAGGGCACTAGTCTTGTTTTTTAAAGGAAAGTTTCAGGCAGGAATGAAGGTGAGAATGCAGGCAGGCAGGAAGAGAGAAGAAGAAGCACCTTATTTTTATTTGTATTTAGTTGTTCACACTGGTTGCTCCCCATCCTCACCCAGGACTGGAACTCAGGGTACGTGGTTTGTACTGTGGAGGTGATTCACCTAACCACTAGTCTCATTCTTCAGGGCTTCACCACCGTGACCACATCAAAGCCTAATTTTCTCCCAGTGGCTCTACCCACCAACCCCTGCACTCTGGGGTAGAAGGGGTAAGGTGTCAACATACGAATTTGGGGAGAGAGAGAAACATTCACTCTTTAACAGTGCCCCATTGGTGAGAAGTGTCTCATATAAAATGCAAGTCCATGTGCTGTGACTCCATAGTCCCTCTTTTTGACTAAAATTCTCCACATGTTTCTGCTCCATTGTCCAACTATTACTATAATCATCTCAAATCACCACGCAATGTCTCTCTCTGCATTGTCCTATGGTCAACTTTGACCCACTACTGTGCTTTGGGGCACGTACCAGCTTCGTTGATACTAGTGTCTTATACTTTCCACCATTTGCTACCACGTCTCCAGTTTCCATCATTAAGAAACACCATCAGATGTTCAGCCTTGAAAAGGGAGCCAAGAAGATGCATGGGTGTCTGCTTACCAGGACCCCCCTTTATAAGATCGCCCAGAGGATACAACAATCTGGAGGCTGCACCAGAGGTCTGTCAAGTCAATCTTACCCTACACTTAAGAGCAAGTTCATTCCGGTCCACTCTCCTGTGATTCTTTGTACAATCAGGTGATTTTTCTCTCAGGCTGTCTTGACCCTCCTTTCAATATGGTTTTGATGGGGAGGGGTCATCATAATCTCTCAAATATGTCTATATATTTCTAAACCCTCATTATGTTCAGGGTTCCCATAAATCTGAGAAAAGATTAGGTCCTTTCCTCCGAGAACTCTTTGACATTTAAATGACTTGTCTTCCCAAAGTAGGCAGAGGAACTTTAGGCGGTAACTAACTTCATGTACCTGTATGAATTTCAATCAAGAAATCAAAAACAAAACACTTGGATGCCTTGGTGATTTAGCCAATACTTCTATGACTGCAGCATAGTCCATGTAAAGCCCAAGGACCCAGGTTCTCATTCCAGGGCCCAGGAAACAAGCAAATGGAACCACTATATAAATTTAAAAATACTGCTTCTTCCTATATCTTCTTGCCTGCCTGCCTGCCTGCCTGCCTGCATTCATTTCTGCCTGCTTTCTTCTTCTTAAAAAAAACAATGCCCCCCCTTCAATTCTAGTTACTAAGAGTTCCTACAGAGTGCATTTTCATTTACAAATACAAGGAAATGTCAGCAATAAACAACAACAAAAAAAGCTTTTCAATTATGATTGAGACTATAGGTATAGTGTACTCAGAACAGAGAGGAGGGAGAAACTTAACCAATAATGCTAGTTATTGTTTGTTAGATGGACTCATCCATATCACTAGTAGCTCTTAATAAAGTGTTGGTAAATGATTTTGTTCACAACAGAGCTGGGACTAATTTGCAAATGATTCCTCCTTATCAATAAAAAGAAAAGTTGTGTCTCCACTTTAGAAAATCTGATGCCATTTTCCAGTTGATCGAAATTAGTCATTCATATTTCTACTTCTGGTAATGGCAGACAATCCTCTCACTGAATATAGCTGGACCAAATATATATATATATATATATATATATATATATATATATATATATATATATATATATATAATTGAAGGCATCAGAATACTCAGAAGGCCACCTGGCAGAGAACTATATTCAGATTGTTGAGACCAGCATTTGAGACCACGTTTCCACGAAAGGCACCTGTCAATTCTAGAATACAGCTGAGACAAACCAATAACAAGAAAAAAAGAAAATGGTGGGTACCTCAGGTTGGGAGTGGGCACTTAAAATTTATATTATTTAAGGGTACAAATTTTCAAAAAGTAGTAAATAAACCATATATCAAATGCCCAATATAATGAATATGACAATATCATAATTGTATAACATGAAATCACTACAACAGCACCATATTACAATATGTAAATGTAGTAAAGCAGCATGATATTCAACTTACAGAATGCCTTAGGCCAAACACATTCCATTAAAAAAGTCGATATTGTGGAAAAGGAAGGATGGTGAGCAGATTATCTGGTGGAGAGTAGAAATGAACTGTAGGTAATGAACTTAATGTATTATATACAGATGTTGATTTACCATGATGTAAACTTTAAACTTACATGTTATGATGCAATGTTACTTCAATCATTTCTAAATAAATAAATATATTTTTAAATTTAAGCATAAAAGTAAATCAAAGGGCTTGAAAAGTCATCATCATAATATTTGGACTGATTTGGAAGGATAAATTTTCAACAGGGTGAATTTAGGAGGACTTTTCAAGCAGCAGTGATCATGTAAGCAAGGCACGTAAACAAAGAACAATCTAGAATGTGAATAAACTGCATGCAATAAGGCATGAGTAGAGCAAAAGGTATAAGACAAGGGATGCCTTATACACTCTCCAGGGTACATGTAGAGGACCAGATCTTCTACTTAAAAATTGTGGTCTTGTCCTATACTGGCACATAATCTACAGTCTACTTCTTCGACATAGTCCTTTGCAATAAAAGATTAATTTTAGCAGAGTATGTGGGTGAATGTCACCTTTGGATATGTAGCCAAATTACTTTAGGCAACAAAGAACCATTAGCTTTGTTTCACAAAGATTTCCCAGCAGTATAGATGAAGCATGTTGTTTGGTTGTAGGTAGAAGCATATTAATTAGGAAACTATTACAAGAGTCTCGGTGAGAGATGAGGAAGAACTATGGGGAGAGAATTCAAATTGCCTTGAATCCTCCATTGAACAAGTTTTGCACACACACACACACACACACACACACACACACACACACACACACACAAATACCAGGAGACTGCAACACTTTTGGAGCAACACAAGCTCTCAGGAGATAAGGGGTCCCCTTTCAAAAATTACCATAGGACTCACATCATCGCCTTCAGTAAAATCCCATAGTTGGCCCATGAAAATTCCCCAACTTAATCCACAGCATAATTTGCATGACATGCGAAATTTGCAGCTTGAAGAAGTACTAATAATTAGCTTGGCTCAAATCCCACTTTTAGGACACTAATGCTGCATATTTTCATCATATCAGAGCAACAAGGCTTCTAGCTCTCTATTGACCCCAGTCACTGCCTGAAGAGGCTGCTAACAATCTAAACATACAATCCAGAATCCAGAAGCATGATCAGAGGCACCATTTGGGAGACCATCCAAACTAGTGACACTATCTGTCTATCCTTAAATAATATCACCCATCCTACTTTTTAAAATAACGAAAAAAATACTTTTTAAGATCATTTCAAAACACCAAGCTTATTGATTTTATTTCATTTCTACTTCTCCCATTCAGCAACTCCATCATGCACATTCCTCTAAGTCATGATTTTGGGCTAGAATTCTAAGTGATTTCCCAAGACTGATTATCAAGTCCATTAAGCATTGCTTGTTTCTGACTCACTTGTTCATTAATCCAATATTTAAATTTGTGTCAATTCCAATTTTGTCTTCTTTCTCTGACTTCTCCAATTTTTCTGTTCATGAAATTTGCCTTTGTTCCTATCTTTGTTTCTTCCTGGTTTTCTAATCTCTTGTCCTACTGTCCTCCTTCTGGCCTTAGGGAAAGAAAGAAAAATATCAACATAGTAAGGCCAAGGGGAACCCAGTGCATTTGTGTAGAATTTGGGCAATCATGAGAAAAGTGAACAGTTTAAGGCAAAATATAATCATTCTTAAACAATAGGCTTCGGGATTTTGCTCAGGGAAAACAGAAGAGTGAAATATGAGCTTTGGTGGAAGGTAACAGTTTCATGAAATTGATGGTATTTCTTTTGAAGAATGGAGACGATCACAGAAAGAAAGCCAAGGAGAAAAATATTATGTGAATAAAAGCTATTGAGCAAGAGAATGACTTGATCAAGTTCTGTACAGTGATGTGTAGGGGCATTTAGGAAGGACCTGGGAAAAGCTGAAACAAAGACATGGGAGGAGTACAGAGAGTGGTGGTGAAATCTGCGACAGTTGTTGGGTCAGAGCTATAGACTCTGCTTCGATCATTGTCATAGGAGGTATGACTAATCTCAAAACAAAAAAATAGTTTTCTGTTAACAAATCTAAATTATTGCAGATTTAAGTCAGTCCTGAACACTATTGATCTGATTTTTATATACAGTGAAATATGCTGCATCAGCATGTACGGCATGTTCAATGCAAGCATGTAATTTAATATGGCTCTTGAGTTTGGGTACCTTCAATTTAAATGTGAGTTTAAATATGCAAAATAAAAATTGTGGTATAAATATAAAAATGATTGAGCTGAGAAAGAGTAGGAACAGCGAGTTCCTATTGAGTTAATCATTGAATTGGTATGTTGTGTTCAATGACAATCATCCTAAGATCTCTCCCTTAGATCAAACTAAACAAGATTATAACATCAAAGGAAATTTCCCTTAATGAAATCATGCAAAAGAAATTTTTTTACATTATCTCATTTATTCCTGGTAATAAAAGTATGAAGTTCCCCACTTAGCAGTGAAGAAACCTAGGCACAGAGAGGTAAAGCTAGATGGAGAACAAAAATTAAAACAAATATTATTCTAAAGCCTATGCTGTTAAGTCTTCCACTCTATTACTTACATAATATTATTGCCTTTAATCTCCCATGAAATTGATAACAATATTGGGATCCCAAGAATGGGATCAAAGTATAAGAAAATTTATTAATTGGGAAATAATTGTGTCCTATGAGAGAGAATCGCAAAAAATGTTTAGGATTATAATTCTTCTCTTACATGAAAAAAATTCAGAGTTAAGCCATCTAGGGCGGGGAGGATAGCTTCACAGTGGCAGTCACCACACCCCCAGCTTGCACCGCTGCTATTTTGGGAATGTTGCCTCATATTTCAAAATGGCTGCCAGAGGTCCAGCCAGAAAGCATATAGTAAGAAGAACAAAAAAGAGTATGGCAAATGGCATGCAGATTGTCCTTTAAGAAGTTTCCCCGAAGTTGTTGCTCACCACTTCCATTTATATCTCATTTGTCAAAACTAAAATACAGAAATACACATAGCTATGAAGAAACACTGGGAGACTGTACAGCTCTATAGCCTATTAAACACTGAGTTTCACTGCTGAAGTAATAAAAAAGAACATATTTGGGGGAGGCAATATGGCAAAATATGATTTGGCCAATGACCAAATACAGAGTTAAAAGAAAGGGAAGAGCCAAAGAACCATGCTCCTACATCCCATTGTTCAAATTTTTGCTAATTAGAGGGAAGACATTTATTATCTTAAGTAAAAACAGAGTAGAAAACAGGAAGAGAAACAGACTGGGGGAAGAACATACAAGGAAATGAGGTCTATGGACTTAGAATTATAGTATGGAAATTAAATAAATCATTATAAGCTGTTTTTTAAATCACAGTAACTATAAAAATATGACAGCAATTCTGAATCCCTTTAAACATTAAATACTAAGTATCCTTCCATTGTAGCACATTAAAAAAAATATAAATCGCCCAAGGCATCAATGAAATTCTAACCATTATTCTTCAGGTGTTTTGATTACTACCTTTAAAATAACATTCAACTTCTTTAATGAACATTGGGAAGACTATGTTTTGAAAAGAAGGAAAATGAACATTTTAAGAAAGCAGGCTACCAGTCCAGAGGCACTAAAGTCAGCAAAATACGCAATCTAAGTGCTATTTGACTAAATTGAAGAATTTTCAAGTAGACACAGAGGGTTAACATGGGTGTGAGGTGACAACCTAGCTTGAATGATTGGTTTACTGAGATTTCATGTGTTGCGCTCCTTTTACCAAGAAAGAGAAAACGGCCTACTAGACATGACCTTTACCAGATATATGATGCTGTTGTCTTCTAATAGCTGCAGTAAATGTAAAGATGCTAAGTCAGCTCTTCCTCTGTCTTCAAAGAAGCAGCAGCAACTTTGGTTCAAGAAGCTTTTCTAAGGCCAGGGTCATGGTCTTATCATCTTTGTTTTTCGCTGGTGCTTCTCTCAGCAGCTGTCACAGCACAGTTTTCAGGTTACGTTTGTTGAGACATGTTATTGAAGTGTTCTGCGCCCAACAGAATTTTGCTTTCAGAACCTGAATAGCATCTGTAACATCAGCACTTGGACTCAGACCTCAAACAGAAGAGGATGCACAGCTCCTCAACTGCCTATTCAGACACATCCACCCTTCAATGCCATCTCCATGTGCACGTCTTCTTGGGCTGGCTCAATCTTTCCATCTTCTGAATGCCTGAGATTAATGCAACCTTGGACCATGGACAACATTCTCTCCTTCAGCAGCTCCAGCCCCAGCTCACTGGCTCACTACCGAGCAATCCACTATGAGAAGACAGGCGTTTCCAGGTAGCCCGCGACGTGAATAGAGACTGAAAATGATGTCAGCCCTGATACACAGCCTGATTCTTTATTGCTGTGGAAAAAAAACAAATGTCTGGAGAACCATATCCCCAGCATTTTCATATTGACTTAACTGTTGCCTAGTTGTTAGCTGTGTTTCATTATCTAAACTACAAGCTCTGTTAAAAGCACAGGTCAAGTCTCAAGTCTCCTGGCCTGTCGCACACAGAACCTAGCCCAAAGTTATGCACCAGGAAACCTCTCCAAACACAAAAATGTGAGAGGCCAACAACCACCACAATGGTTTCCTATTAAAAAAAATAATGATCTGGTGATGCCCAAAGTGGAAAATGACCCAATATACAGGCAATCTTCCATTTTTCTTCCCTTGTGCATTCATTTTTAGCTACAAGCAATGGCCAGATTCCTGGCAAGAAAATTCACCTGACAATATTTAGAATACAGGAGAGACCTCTCCCCATATGGTTCCTGGTGTCAGGCTGTCTAGAAGGAGGTGGTCAGTCACTTAGCCTTGAGGCCTCCTTTGTTCTCCTTTGCCTCCTTGACTTAAATAAGGAAGAATAATACTTAGCAAATACCTGAGGTGGACAGCAATGAGTATCTGATGTCTGCTTTAAACCCTCTAAACCATTAGGTACATTTTTTCTTACTCTTTCCAACTTAAGCAAAACTACAGTTAATTTGCACTTTACACTTCCTTAATTCACTCTCTATGACTAAAAGGGGTTTAAATGTTTTAGGAAGAGCACCTCACTAATGAACTCAGGCTTCGTGCATGCTTAATTAGAAGTCTTATGGTATTTCACAAGCTGTTTCAACCTCAATCGCTGGCAGGCTACTCATAGAAGAAAGATCTGGCAGAAGGGCAGTAGACAAAGGCTGTGACAGGGAAGGGCGCTGTGAAATATCTTGGGAGCAGCTCATCATCATCCTGTATGGCGGAGGGAATGCATGCCTATCTTATGCAGACACTGTTTCTGTAGTCTCTCCTATCTGATCTCTCCTTTACATCCCACAGTCACTACCCTTGTCTGGACTACGTGCTGCTGGTGTGAACACTCACAAGAGATGTCTCCTTCTCTAAATCAGACTTCACCCTGCTACCAGTTATCTTCCTAGAGCACCGTTTCATCTAACCCTACAAAATCCTTCTCCAGCTCCCCATCGCTTAGTGGATACTGTCTAAAGTTATTAGAAAACAAGATTTGCATATTCTGAACCCAAGCTGTCATTTCGAACCCTCTCATTATCCTATTTTTTCCATCTTTGCCCTGCCCCCAGACTTTCACACAATCCTATGCACCCAATTATATTTCCTTCAAGCAAACCATAAATTTCACACATCTGTCCTACAAATTTTGTTTCCCAATGTAGAACACAACACTTTCTATTTTCTTGAGCACTCTACATGCTAGGTGTGGGCTTAATGCATCTGAAAGACCTCCAGTGTCTCGATTCTTCGATGTAAATAAGGAAAAATAAAATCCTATTCATTTCAGGACCAACTCAGATACTCTCTGTGACCCTTTCCATGTCTTGCCTCTACCATGTCAGAATTAATTAAGCATGGTTAATTAAGTTTGGTTTTAAGTCTTCCAGGCTTATTTCTAAGCACATGAAAAATGTGCATGTGTTTTGTGTGTGTGTGAATGAGAGAGAAAACATATTTTTAACAAAATTTAGGTAAGATTCCATGGAATAGTCTTTATATTTATTTACAAATACTTTATAAAGTATTTAATTATATTATAATCCTGCTATGTGTATAAGTAACAGTTCATTTTTACCTCAGTGTACATTGATGGCATTTCTCAATATAGAAACACAGACCATACTTTGTTCTCTTCATACCTGTATAGTATTTTGGTTATATTAGTACACATGTAAGTATACACAACACTATATATACTTAATAATTTATATAATGTATTTAATCAATTCCCTGTTGCTAGACATTTACAATGTTTCCATCTGGAGTGGATTATAAATAATCCTGCCATTGACCTTTTACATGCAAGTCTAAATGTATGTGAAGTGGATTTGCTGAGTCAACAAATAGGTGATTTAAAACTTTTATACACCTGTCAGATAGCTTGCCAAACACGTAGTGCTCATCATTATTCCATTCAGAGTTGAGAAAACCTCCGTCTAATCTTTCTTACACTTTGACAACATGACAGATGAAAAGTCATCTCTCAATGTTGCTTGAATGTGCATTTTTAACTAGAAAATTGGAGCATCCCCTCACTTGCAGGGAGGTAGTAGTATTCATTCTTTCTTGAATTGACTTTTAATGCACTTTACTCATTTTTATACTCAAGTTCCTCCTTGTAAAAAATCTCTAAGAGTCTTTAAGTACAAATGTTCCCCAGTTGTCATCCACCATTCCTCTTCCTTGTGTTACTCTTATGAAAAAGTGGTCCTTTTAATAGTCTCACTTGTTTTATTTTTATTTACGGCTTCAGGATACTTTGTTTCTTAAGAGACATTCCCAATCATAATATTTTTAAATATTCTTCTGTTCTTCTAATACTTAAGTTTTTTAATCTTTATGGTTAAACCTGAAACCATCTGAAATGATGTTTCTACTGTGAAGTGGTGATCTCATTTGAATATTTTTTTCTAGAATGATCCATAATTGGACCCCAACTTATAAAAAAATATTTTACCCATTTTTTTGAATTGGCACCTTCACTGTACATTATAGAATTGTACTGTCCAAGAGAGCTCTCTGGGATAACAGAAATATTCTGTATTTATGCTGCCTAACGCTGAAACACATAGCTATTGACCACCTTAAATGTGACATGACTAAAAACTACATTTATTACCTTATTTTGCTTTTATTAATTTATATTTAAATAGTCACATGTGGCTAATAGCTATTATAGAGGGTACCAGAACTAGACTCAATCTATCACTACAGCTTTTTTGTTTGATTTGATTTATAGAAAGGCAAGCATTATCCTTCTTTTATATTACTTTGAATGCATTTGGTCTTCCAATAAAAATGTAAAATAAGCTTACTAAGTTAGCAAAAAATGAAACAGAACAAGCAAACAAAAACAGGAGGAGTGTCAATTACACTGGAATTAAATGTATAAATTAGTTTGAGAAGAACTGACACACCAAGAATATTGAATCTTTTCACCAAGGATATGGCATATCTTTCCATTGACAAGGTTGATCACTTTATCAAGTCATCAGGGAGGTTTATAGCATTTTCATAGAGGTTTGTAAGGTTGGAAGATGAAAAGCGTCTCAGGAGAACATACCTAAACCCCAGAACTTTAGCATCTGACACATCTTTGCTGTGGAAACATCCTCCACTTCTTTGTTAAAAACTTTTTGGGGAAAAAAAATAGTAATGAGATCAGCTTCAATATAACTGTTGAGGGAAAAGGAACTAAGCTTTGTGGGAACACACAGTAGATGTTGTTAAGCAGGATACACACTGATAATCCTAAGAGAAACTCACATTTATGTAGTAACTACAATGTGCCAGATCCTGTCTTTAGGTCTTTACATGTAATAACTTATTCAATACACACAATCCTCGACTGGATAAATATAATTATAATCACTAATCCCATTTTATATATGAAACATCAGGGTCAGAGCTTGCTAGTGATTTTCTGGTTTCATCTTGAAGCTAGACGTCAAATCCCGGCAGCCTCCCTCCAGAGTTCATTCTCACTGCTGAGCTTGCCTCTCAGGATTAGAGTTTTTTAATTATGTTTTCTAATACGTTCTTTCTGGCACAGGGGAATGCTGTTGGTTTTATATATCAATCTTATATTTTAAAATAGTTTTGCTTCTAATGGTTTTTCCTGTCACCTATTTTTAAAAAAAAATGCTGTTTTATTAACTCAGTAAAAATAGTTAATTTTCATGTCAGGAAATTTTAAAAGCTGGTGTTCCTTTCTAATCTACATAATTTATTACTTTTTCTTCCCTTTTTATGTTGACTAGAAGTGTCACAAAGACCCTGAATACTAATCATACTATGTGTGTACAAAGTGGAAGGAAGGGTCATTTTTTAATTATCCATATGAATAATTTGTACCTTAAGTCTGTTTGCTTTGTGACTGTACATATACTTGGCTTCTGGGCACCCCAGAGGATAAATTTGGCAGGCTTCATGCGCCACATCACTGCCAGCATGCAAACTCCACAGACAGGAGATTTCTCTACGATAACTACTAGCTTTTCTTTTGACCAGAGACCATGATGAAACTTTTCTGCAAGCACAATGCACAGAATAGCATTCTCTAAGTCTACCACATAACACTAGGAGGGAGCATATTTACAAACTCTTTATGGGAAATCCCTATGTTGATTTCAGTTTTACTGACTTCATCAAGTGAGTCATTTAATGGAAAGCTTCCTACTGGATGCAACTAGCAGTGAGGACTACTGCATGCCCATACTTAAATCTGTTGACACTATGGAAGACATGATTCTTGTCTTAAAGTTACTTTCTAGGAATAATAGTGAATAATAGCCAATGTATTGCCAAGTAAACAACACTTTACGGGTTTTTCTCATTCGAGTCTCAAAGCAACACTGTTTTATATACATTTTGTAATAACTTAAATCTGGCTTCATTGTCTTCTATCTTCCAGTGATTCAGAAAGTCAATGACAGTCATATATCCTATGAATAGAATCCTTTTTAATTTACAAGCATCTGTAATCCTCCCTTTATTCTATTTGTGTCTGATTTCTCGTGGCAATATACATAGACCTTTTTTCCTTTATTTTTTGATAGGGAGCATTCATTCCCTTGGACACTCAGAGTAATTTTCTCAGCCTGGAAACTCATGTCCATTGGTTCTGAGAAATATTTTTAATTTACTTTGTTGACAGTTTTCCCTTTTTTTCCTATTTTTGAAACTTTTCTTATTTGGGTATTTGACCCTTTGTATGCACTCTTTACTCTTCTCTTTTACCTCTTATTTTCCATCTCTTTTTCTTCTTAGTCTGATTTTTGGAAAATTTTAACAACACATATCTTCCAAACTTTTCTCAAACTTTTCACTGTTGTGATGAAATTTTTAGTTTCTGAAAATTCCTTTTTTTTTTTAAACTGTTTTGTTTTTATGCTGATCTTATTCTGTCAAGAAAATATCTTCTTTCCTCAGTCTGAAGATGTGATACTTTGCTGAAATTATCTTTAATTTTGTGCATTCTCTCTTTTATCTCTGAATCCTTTACTGCTGCCTTTTTGTCCTGTTTATTTTATAAATACTCCATGAAACCCTGAAAAGTCTGGGCAGAGTCAGGACTTAAAACTGGCATCTTTCATTTTAGAATTTCTGGACTGAACCATTTCTTGGGATCACTTAATACGAAGTATCTGTACTTTTTTCTTCTTGGGCTGGTCCATTACCTCAGAAAAATACAAATGTTTTGCCTTAAATACATAAATTTGACAGCCTGATTTCTCAGAGGCAAGTGAAATAAGTTACATGAGGTTATTACCGCTGAGAGTGTAGACTTCCAAAGCATTCCCGTTGTTGGTGAGATGACCCAAAACACAGCTGTCTGGAGGCCCTGATTCCTGAGATTCTCTGACCTTACCTCTCCTTTCCAAAGAGCAAACATGCAACTAACCAGCTTTGCAGAGGGAAATAGTTGCATAGCACTTTTGAAAGCTCTAAAGTTTTGTATTTTAAAGTGAAAAAAAAAGACAGGAGAGACGGAAGAAGCATATTTATTTATTTATATTTTAGGTGTTTCAAACAGGCTCTGAGTCAATGAACGTGGCCCTTAGTCTTCACAAGGCCCACCCACCAGTCTCAGCTGCCTGAGCCACAAGCGTGCACTCCCCAAGAGCTTCTTATACACACTTGCAATGACTATCCTATACTCAGGTTCTCCATGACCCCTGGGTCCCCAGGTTCAGCAGTATCTCCCTCCTTTCCCGGGAACTTCCTGGGGAACTGCTGCATTCAGTCTGCTGAATCCCTCTTCACTGTGTCATGCTTTCTAACCTCCAGAATCCTAATGTTCTCAATTCTTCTTTCTTCTTTTTATTTCTAGATATTATGGCCTTTTTTATTCACTTGCTGCCACTTTATTTGGATTTTGGTATTTCGTGGTTTATGTTTCAGAGGAAAGCAAGGACACACATTTACTTCCACTTCCTTTGAAACCCCAACATATACCAGGGGCTGAAGGTTTCTTCCCTTTTCTTTCTTATGCTGTTTACGGTAGAGTTCTGTTTTATGTAGGGTGCGATTCATACAGCCATGGAAAATATTTTAATTGATTATGTGTGCTTTGTCTTTTTGCTTTAAAATAATTTCAAGCTTACATAAATATTACAAGATCTGGCACACCCCGATGGAGCAGCGGTTTGGTCAGTCGCCTACAAAGGAGCAAGCTACATCCCCCAGGGTTCAAGTCCCAGGCCTGGTGGGTGGGGGCTGGGGGGCAAGGGAGGGGATGGGGGTGAGTAGTGGAGAAGCAACCAGTGTGAAGTAAATTTAAAAAAATACAATAAAGATATTTCTTCCTCCTCTCTCTTCCTTCCTGCCTGCCTACTCACCTTCATTTCTGCTGCACCTTTCCTTTAAACATATATATTTATACACACATATATATGATTGTACAAAGAAATGTTTACTATTATCAGATTCACCAAATTTTAACATTTTACATTTTATCAGGGTAGATGAAGATGTATATAAATACAGATATGTGTATAATTTCTAAACCATTTAGAAGTGGTCCAAGCACAATGGCCCCTTTCATCATTCCTTCATAACTATACACGTCTTAAAAGGAAAGAAGTTATCTCATATAATCAGAGTATAGTTCTCAAATTCAGGAAATTTATCACTAATAGAATACTATCATCTAATATGTCCTCCTTCCTTCAGTTCTATCCATTGTCCCAGTACTGGACTTAATTATAGTACTTTTTTCCCCCTCTAGCACAGGGTTTAGTTCAGAATCACATATTGAATTAGTTAGATTTCTTTCATCTCTTTAAATCCAGGATATTTCCTTTGGTTTTCTTTGTGTTTTGTGACAGGTTTGTTGTTGAAGAAAACAAGTATTTAAGGCTACTTACTTGGAATGTCCCTGTTACTTGCCTGCTATTTTCACCGGAATAAACTGAGCCTCTCTGGTTTGAACACCATGTAGATGACATTTCATTATTCTCAGAGGAATACATCTGGAGGTAAAAACTGCCCATCTGCCATTAATTAGCATTGCTAATTTGGACCACCAAGGTGCTGTCCTGTCTCTGTGCAATATCATTTCAAAATAAGCAATTTGTCAGGAAATAATGGAGACTCTGCAGATACCCTGTTCCTTATCAAAGTCTCCTCCCAAGCCTTTATTTGAATTAACTTTTGAATACAGTGGTTCGAAATCATTTTTTTCTCAACTTCGTCGATTTCTCTATATTCACTTTATTCCTGAATTTGTCCTAAGGAAGAGATATAAATTTATGTTTTTTTAAATGGTTGTCTTAACACCAATTATTTTAAAAACTATTCTTTGAACTAATTTAACAAACTACCTTTTCAGACAGTTAAGGTTCACATGAAGTTGCTGCTTTTTTTTTTTTTTTTTTGGAATTGGCATTCCAATGGTCTATGCATCAAAGCCACATACATTCAACCATACATCTTGATTTTCAGTGTCTTCCTATCTATTCTTGCAGGTCAATTCTCAAGTGAACTTTGGTGTCCCCATACTTAGTTCAAGAAAAAGATTATTGTTATTTTTATTGGGATTGTATGCAATTTACATGTCATCCTATCTTTACCATCTTCACCTATTTCATGGACTTTGATTACAATCTCCTTAAGACTTTAGTTTTCAAACTGGAAATTTCTCCTTTATAGATCTTCTCAAAAATGAGATGAAATTAGGAGCCACAGTTAAGATACTAAAAGTATTAAGGGAATCACATGATCTATCAAACAGAAAATATATAAAGAAATAAACAAAAGGGAGGAAGAAACTTGAGCTGAACAAATTAGAAAAGATTTTTAAATTAAAGGTAAGGGATTTCCTTGCTAGTTTCATAGCCTGATGAATGATTTCCGTTATTTCTTCCTTATTTATAGAAATTGAGTGCTATTCTCATGTGTGTATTCACTAATTGCCTTCCTAAAATATTGATGGGGACGGAGCAGTTGCTCACACATTACTGAAGAAAACTCAGGAGGCATAACCTCTGCTGAAAAGGGTTCTTTCTAACATGCCTTCTACCATCTGTTTTGCCATGCTCACGTTACTGACATCCCTAACCAGCATGCAAAGGTCACTTTTTGACTATTTGACTGATGCATTTGTTGAACTCCCTTCACTCCCACCAGAAGAGCATTTGATAGTCTAGCCCTCGCAGTTCATTACCACCTGTCACTGAAAATGGATTGCCTCTTCACCACAAAACTCATGTTTGATGCATTAGCATAAGAGTAACAGCAGCAGCTGATAAAAATCATCTTAAAAAGTAAAAAAACAACATGTAAGTGGTATGCATGGCTGAGGAATTCTTTCGAATAAACCAGGCAAGGTCTTAAACAAGTAAGATTCTTTTAGGAAATCTGATAAGTGGCTTAAGAGTTTCAGACTTTACTGAAACAGAAATGAACATTCAACTCCATTTAATCACGCACCCCACAACCAGTCTATTCATTGTCATCACCGTTCTGACCCTCTATGAAACCCAAAATGCAATGACCAGTCTCCTACACTCCTGTTCCCTAACACCATCTTTCTGCTTCCCAATTCCATGTCATGGAATGTTCCAGACTCTTCCAATTTACTTGTATTAATAAGGTGGTGGTAAAGGCCCCAAGACTCTGATGGGGTGCGGTGTGAAATGCACATAGCATTTCATTATCAAACTCAATATCCTAAAAACAACATAGCAACAGAAACAAAAGAAATGACTTAAAAAATGTTTTAATCTTCTCCTTTTCCAAGCCATTATCTTTTTTGAATTTAATTTGTTTCTAACACTTAGCCAAAATACAGTAAGATTCTTTGGGTTATTGAATGCATTTTATAATTACCTTTTGTTTATAACACTGAAATGATGCTGAATTTAGATTTAAAATAATAATAGACAATTTCTTAAAAAATCATTTAAGTGAAAAGAAGCAAAAATGAAGAAAAGTATTAGCTAAATAGCAGCAAGGTGTTACATGGATGTGAGAAAAATGAAAATGACAGAAATTTTGGATATACCTGTCTATTGGAAAAAACGCTATACTAATATTAGTAAACAGAGTGGCTAGTTCAGGCTGAGTCATTTACTATCTGGAGGATATCAGAGAAAAATGTAATTTCCATGTTCTTCAGTTATTTCACAAGTTAAAGACAAAGTGACCCTTCCACAATCTTTCAGTTAATAATAATAGACACCATTATAGGAACGCTTTAACGGGTCAGACTGTGTAAGCACACTACATAGAAATTCTTCTTGATTTAACTTCACAACCATTTTGCAAAGAAGATATCAACACTTATTCTCAGAGATATATGCATCCCCATGTTACTTATAGCATTGTTTACAATAGCCAAAAGCTGGAAATACCCTAAATGTCCATCAACAGATGAGGGGATAAAAAAGATGTGACACGTATTTATATCGTATGTATATATATGCACTGGAATACCACACAGCTATAAAAAAGGGTGACATGCTGCCATCAACAGCAACATGGATGGACCTAGAGGGAATTATGCTCAGTGAGATAA
Source organism: Solenodon paradoxus (assembly GCA_004363575.1). NCBI lineage: Eukaryota > Metazoa > Chordata > Mammalia > Eulipotyphla > Solenodontidae > Solenodon > Solenodon paradoxus. Next base: position 132,737 of record RJWH01001406.1, on the reverse strand, counting down.
GTCAGAGGGAGAAAGACAGACATCATAAAATATCACCCACAGGTGATGCATAGAGATAGCAAGCAAATGAATGAAGTAAATTAAACAAAGGTTGATTTCCGCCCCCCCCCAAAAAAAAAAAAAAACAACTAAATGAAGCAACAGACTTTTAGTCAAAAGAAAAATCCAAGTTTGCAGTAAAAGAAGGGGGAGGTGCAAATGAGGTAAAGGGGATAATTATATAGTGAAGAAAAATTGAAATGGTGGTGAACTCACTGTATTATATACAGACATTGATTCGCTATGATGTGCACATTAAATCTACTTAATTTTATAAAGCAATATGCCTTCAATAAACTTTTTTTTAAAGAAGGCACTGTTGCTTTCATTTTGCAAATCAGAAAACAGAGATGAAATAACATTCCAACACACAGAGGGTTATTCATATAGCTTGGCTTCAAACACTGACGCTTAACCTGGGTTTCCAACTTCCTGACTGCAGCCTCCACCATGGACCCAAATATAACATTAGCAGCAACTATTATCTAGCAAAATATCTCCAAAGAACTTAATCAAAATTTCCCTTAAACTACATCAACAGGAAGAAAACTCACAAAAGGCAACAAAGTTTGGCATTATTTTTCTAAAAACAAATTTTGGGATTGAAAAAGTAACCTATCTAGAGAATAAAACACAGAAAGTAGAGAAAAGTCCAAAGAAGACACAAACATCTAATTCTCTCACTCACAAATTTCTATTAGGCTATATTCTCTTCATGGGAATTCATGGGACAAGGGTCCCATGAATAAAATTTCAACTGCCTAACCCAGGCTTACATACAGAAATTTTGAAATACCATTTTAACTGGTACCTTCATTTCTTCCTGGATCCTCTCTGCCCCTTTAGTTAATAACAAGAATACTTTTTCTTGAACACCTACTTTATCTAAGCATATAGATTTCACTTACACGTCATCACTATGAGGCAAATTCTTATTTTTTTATTATTATTGTTGGTATCTTCCTTTTATAGATAAGAGACTGAAGCCTAAAAGGTTTAGCAGTCACCCTGCCTGAAGTCACACAAAGAACACACAAACTCGGTCAATATCAGTAAGACACCTGTGACAAGAGGCACTCGTCACCACCGCTGGCATGAGAGTAACCAGGTTTGGTGTAAGCATTTACAGTCCCTAAAAGCACCTCCAGTCTTGCATTGACCACAGAGAGGTGTCCAGATCCCGGGAACCCAGAGCCTTAGCAAAAGTTCCTAATTGTTTTTGTCCTAATCCTAGAGAATATCAAGGTTTCCCTATCAATTAAACCTAATGAATAAGCCTGGAAAACAAGATCCCCATGTCAGATACAGAAACTAAACTCTAAATGTGATGTTGGGTTAGTTTTGCCTAAGAAATAAACAGGGAAAAAAGTATATAACCAAAATATAGGAAAGTTACTCATCAAAAAAGAAGCCCCAAAGAAATGTCAGAATACAGTTCTGGTTTTGTTCTGATAAGATAATGACGACATCTTGATTTTGTTTCTATTTTTCTTCAACTGTAGACTATCATTGGTAATATACAAAAGTGTGTCTCTTTATTTAAATTGGGCCTCTATCTACAAGTAGACTGAATCAAAACATAGACACAGTAAACCATCACTATGCAGTGATAATTGATAAATATTTCAGTACAGAAAGACACCGGAATACTGAATCTGATTTTATCGAGATGACCACAAACATGCTAGCACGCTCAGTCAACCTGGCCCATGTGAAGAGCAGGGAGCTGTGACAACTAATAGAAATCAACAAACATCTTAAAAGTTAAGTCATTAAAATGTTAAAGAAAATATTGTTTTCTATGTCTCCTTCTCAGAGTTAGAACTTCTAATGACAGGATTACATGTAGTACAATTTAATCACTTATTCCAATGCCAAATTCATTTTGGGTTTTAATACATGTTGAAATTGAAAAGAAAATAGATTTTTACCCATAGCCTGGAAAATAGTTTAATGCTTGCTAGATTCTATAGATGAATACATTATTTAAAGTTAGTTATTCCTGAAAAATGAGAAGTTATTCTGAATATTTCATTAGCTGGTACATGAGAAAGTAAACATAATTTAGATGCACTCATATTTGGACACAAATAATTCTCAGTGAATTGGTTGTCATTTCCTCATTAAATTTATTATAAAGTCATTCAGGGAATGATTTAAAGGAAATCTTCCAACATCATCCAATCTCTGTATGATACAGAGAGGTCAATAAATTGATAGTGAGCAGGAAAGATTTTCTATGTCAAGCATCTCTCTTAAATAAGAGCTTTCTATTTATGTTTAAATGAGTCCAAAGAAAGATGCTCAGTATAAAACATTCAGAAAAGATTCCTAATACAGCCTTGCTTTCAAAATAGGAAACATAAAATGGTTATCTCTAAACTCTGAAAAAAATGTGGTCAGTACATTTATCAAAAAATAAATGCAGAGAAAAACTTTCCAGGCTATTTATTTTCAAACATCCCCATTATACCCCCTTGTGATTTAAAGGTAGTTTTAACTTCTCAAGAGTCTGATCACTGTTGCACCAATTGGCTTGCCTGTCAGATCTTGAAAGCTGTCACGTTACTGCACAGACCTGCAATCAGTCAGCGATTTCAACTCCTCAAGTCTCATAAGCTACCTGAGCAAATGCTAAGAAGGGAAGAGAGCCTACGAGTATGTGTTTTAAAATTCAAGTGAATTCTAAAATGTTTGATCAGAAGAGATTTTAAATGACAGGAGTGCAGAACCAAGAGAATTTGGGTCAATATAAAGTTTCAATGTGGAAGAATTTTATTCCTTTAAATTCAAATGATTCTACCCCTCCACATGGCCAATCTAATGGAAAGCCTGGTTTTACTATCCCAGAGAGAACTTTCTGGTATATCATCACTAGTAAACCATTTCAAGGGGCCTTACCTTTCTGTTAGAAAATGCTTACCTCAGGGGAGGCAGGCACAGAAAAAAGGCTACGAGGCCTCTGTGCCATACCACCCATGACCTTGAGCAATTTACTCAACCCTCTTAAGCTTCTTTTTTTTATTTTCTCTCCCTCTCTGTCCATAGGTCTGTGAAATAGTAATTATAGAAATCCACTTTATAAGGTGAGTGTGAGGATTATGAGTTTAAATGCATAATATAAATGTCAATTTTTAATAACAAGATGCATTGATTTATGAAAACTTAACTGGCTGAATTAGAAGCTACAATACTCATAGTTTAATCCCACTCCCATTTAATATCTATGTGACCTAAGACAAAGCATGTCATCTCTGAAAGTATAAGTCTCCTCTCTAAAATGAGAATAGTATCTGTCCTGCCTGTGTCTCAAGAGTGTTATGAGAGTCAAATAAAATAATGCACATGAAAGCTTTATAGATACTAAGATAGATATGATGCTTTTTATTCACCTACAACCTAAATATAACAACTTAAAATGTAAATCAATAACAAAATAAAAGGAAAAAAAAAATAGTTACAGGGGCCTTCCCTTTCCAGATTCTTCTCTCAACCATGCCAAAAGGTCACTTTAGAAGTTTTTCAAAATATTATCTCAAAAAAAAAACCGAACATTTTTACCTCAGAGCATAAAACCAAGCAATCTTTGATTATTGCTCCTTGCCCTATCCCAGAAAAATTTTAACCCAATTGTAATTTGAAGGAATAGCAGACATATTGTTTTATGTCTTCATAGTGAGACACATATCTATCTGAATCACAAGCTTCAGAAAAGTTGTTCTGACCTGTTTTCTTCCTCAGAGACACAAATAATGAGATTTCTTCCAATATTATTCCAGACCATTACTAGTGATCAAAGCAATCTAAAGTAGGGAAGTGGGCAGTAATGGCAATCGCAAGAGAGAAATGTAATGGAGTCTGGGGAAAAGAATAACCAAGAATAAAAAAAAAAAAAAATGTTACCAAATGAAGTCAGAATACTAGACAGAGAATATAATCCTTAAAATAGTCAGGGAAGAGAAACAAAAAAATAATTAAAAATTATTATCATACTGCTTCAGTGGATGGTAGTCTCGTGCAGTGGTTTGAAGCAGTACTTACTCATTTTGGAGTCAAATCCATGTGGATTCACATCAAGGTCTAGCTCTTATTAGTGTGGATTCACCTTCACCAGGGGTCAGTCTGTTCACTGTATACACCAGGGAAAACAATGTTAAAATGTTGAAGTAGCCATGAGGATGATTAAACCAGATAGGACTTTATGCCTATGCTTACACAGTGCCTAGAACACACTGGGTGGCCTTTTGTACATCGATGCTCTTGAACCTGAGATGAGGATGCTGATCAATCAGGAAAAGTTTAGTCCCTATATTCATTTACTACGCTGTCTTAACAAGTTACCACAAATCTTAGGGCTTCAAATAACAGAAATTTATTGCCCAACAATTCTGGAGACTAGCAGTCTGGAACTAAGGTTATTGGAAGGACCATGCTCTTTCTGAAGGCTCTAAGAGAAGGGTCTGTCCTCTTAGCTCTGGCACTGTTGGGAATACTTGTCACTCCTTGGCTTGTAGACTTCACCGTCTTCCTCCATGTCATGTGGTGCCTGAGTGTCTGTCTCCGTGTCTCTTCTTTTTGTATAAGAACACTAGTCATATGGGATTAAGGGCTCTATGACCTTCCACATCCCTGTGACTCCACCCTAGTATTACCTCATCTTATCCTCATTATATTTACAAAGGTCCCATTACCAAATAAATCCACACTCACAGGTATAAAGGATTAGGTGCTCTACAAATCCATTTGAGAGATGTAAATTGACCTACAAAGTCTCTATGGAAGAAGACAGAAACAAAGGGTGCCCAGTTAGGCTTGCCTTTCAGCCCCTTCCACACAATGCTGTAAATGATTGTGTTGGGGCCTGTAAAGCTCTGAACTATAAATAAGTTAAACACAGGAAATCATTCAGTGTAAAATACACAGCAATTTAGGAAGCTGAAGACCTGACTAATAAGGAAATATAACAAGGGTGAAATACGCTGGCCAAGGAAAGTCCACAGGGGAAGAATGAGAAATTGTGCTCAGTCCGGAAAGCAAGAGAAAGGACTAAGAATAACAAAGGGGGTATAATTAAATGAGATGATAATTCAGGATAACTACAAGGAAATTGGTCAGACTACAGACTAAAAATGAATGATGGTCAGAGGAAGTGATGTGTCATTTTTAGTCATTAAAAATGAAAACATGGCCTAGGAATAAATTCTGGCTCAGCAAGTTGACTGTATTGATTCATTCCTTGACTTTACAGATATCTTCTTACAGAAAAAAATTCGAATAATGTGTATCCTCACAATCTGGCTACAGGGGCTCTCCTCCCAGCCTCAGCATGAAGAGAACTGGAGTGATACTACAAAAAGTAAGCAAGTATCCTTTATCCCTCCTTCCATGTACTGTCTTCTAGAACACCAAATCCTGACCCTGGCTCCATCACTGACCCCTCACACTAGAAATGGAGGCAATCATATCTACCTATGCAGGTTCTTCTGTGAGTGAGTCATCTCATGTAAAACCCTAGCGCAGTGACAGGTACACGGTGCTTTCTCCATCAAGAACAATTACCTGATTGTCATTTTCAAAATCTGTGCCAGTTTTCTTCAATTGACAAGGGAAGCCGCTTTTTCTATGCCTCAATCAAGCAACACCGTTCGCTGAGTACATGTCATGTCAACCAAAAGGCTTAACACACAGCTAGGCTGAGTAAGAGACTTTTAAGTAAATATAACATACCTCCTCCATCTCAGAAAAGTTCCTGCCCCCATCCTACACCTGCTGAAATCCTAGCCACTAGAAAATAACTTTCTGGCATCCGTTTATGCTTCTAGGTAACTGTGACGTACGTTTTCTTTTTATCCGCAAATTACCTACCTCATCTCAGTGAATGCAGCCGTGCCAGGAGCCATTTGTAGTCTATTTTCCTCACCAAATAAGCTAAGCAAGTGGGTCCAAAGAGTCTGAAGTCCCTCGGCCAAGGTCCCCCGTCCATTACCCAGACGCATCCAGAGGCTGAGTTCTGGAGGCACCGAGCACCTGAGTCCCTGCTTTTCCAAAGTGCCGGTTCACCAGGTCGCTTTTACAAAAGGCCCGGGACGTTAGTGCTGGGTCCAGAACCAAAGGAAGCCCGAAGCCCATTTCTGCTTTTACGACAAAAGACGGAAAGCGAAACTGCACTCAGCGTCAGTTTTACAGCAGGTGAGTTCTAGAAGCGTCATCACCTGAGCAGTGAGAGAGGTCGGCCAACTCCTCCCAGGAACGCCTTTCTAGGAAGGTGTGATTTTAGGTTTGATGTGTTTCTGGTATGACTGGGTAAGTTATTTCATGGATCTGTCTGGGAACGCTGCAGAATGCTTCCATATGATTAATGGTAACTGGGTTCTTCACTTTAGCCCACTGTGGCCTGCCGTGATTCCATAGTCCGTGCCCGCACTGGAGTAGAGATTTGATCTGAAGACTTTTGCTCGGTACAATTCACGTGTATCCCAGGGATCCTGGTTCCCATCCAGGGGTTCCCATCCAGGGGTCCGGGGAACCACCAAGATGAACAACTAAATAAAAATAAATAAACTCCTCTTCCTCCCCTTTCTTCCGGCGTGCCTCTGCTCACCTTCATTCCTACCTGCACTGTTCCTTTAAAATAGAGAGAGAGAGAGAGAGAGAGAGAGAGAGAGAGAGAGAGAGAGAGAGAGAGAGAGAGAAAATCCCCACAATTCTTCAAAAAAAAAATTTTTTTTCATAGCAAAGCAAATGAACAGATAAATTAGAAACTAACTCATGAACTCTAATAATAGGACTGAGGGCACCAGAGGGTAAGAGTGTAGTACAGGAGAGTGGGGGCCCAGTGGAGAATGGTAGAGAGTATTTGGAAATGTGATGGGGTGTGTGTGTGTGTGTGTGTGTGTGTGTGTGTGTGTGGTGTTTTATGTTTGATAAACAGTAGACCTGCACATCTAAAACTTATTTAGTCTTTTAAATCAATGTTACTTCAATTTTTTTTTCATAGAAACGCTCTTTCAGGGCTTATGGGAACTATTTACATACGTGTATGATGTATGAGAAAGGACTTGGGAATGATTTATGAGAGACAGAGCACTCCCTCTCAAGTAAAAATTAAAGATTAAGTCAAGAATCATTAATCCTACCTTTATATGTAACCTTCCACTGCAGTACAGGGCAGAAAAAAGACAATTTTGGATATAATTCTTAATTTAACACTGTTACTGCTTTGACTTTAGGCAAATTACTAACCCTATTTTAGTCACAACTTCCTCATAAAAATGGAGATCATAATATACTTCACAGTAAGCATCTGAAAAGTATAGGTGCTAGATAAATGGTAGAAGAATTGTTTTCAAGCAATTCTGACTTAATCATCAAAAGAAACTTAAATGGCAGAGGAATTGTTACTGAGAAATGTTCTTAGAGACAAAACTCATTTTCTAATTCTGTGTATGGTAAAAAGAGAATAAAGGCAGAAGCATATCTCCGACTCTTAACATTTCCCAACAAGTAAAATTCCGTTTAAAAACTCATTCAAAGAGCATGAATACATAAGCTGTACTTTTTTTCTCAAGCCCTTGAAAAACAATCACAGGAATTTGGTTGCATAAAATAACTATGATCAGTTTGAATGAAACCAGAAATAGAACAATAGAGTTCATCCTTATTCTCTCTACAGAGAATAATAGAAGTCAGTTAACTTCTGAGAGATTTGTGCACAATGTCAATTAGAAGAAACTCACACAAAAATGGTTCAGAGAAACTCACACAAAAATTTCAGAGAAACACAAAAATGGTTACTATTTCTCTAAACTTTTTCAATTTTTCTAAGTGTTTAACAGTAGCCTACCAGCTTTTTAAAATTCTATGATTGAAAAAAAATAGTTTGTTAGACATATAATTTCTTCCTCTTTCTTTCTTCATACATTTCACTTCCTTTCCCAACATAATTCATGGTGAGAACCTACTATATATTGTCCATGTTATCAAAGATGATGAAATAATATGCACACATGTGTATATGTAGATGCCTTCATTATATCTCATAATTTCATATAATGATGAAGTTCTCCTACATGGAGGGTTGATAATAGTTTTAAATTTCATCAATCTAATTCAGGCACATAGTGAAAAAGATTATACAGCACAGGGTTTAAAATGAAAAACAATATTATCTGTCCTATCCTTCCCTCAACATTAAGTGTGCTAGTCAAAATTAATATGTTCTGTATCTCCACATTTCCAAATAATATGCTTATATAATTATTTTTGATTTATTAATTTCAGGCATCATCAGTTAATGAGTCTAGTTTTGATTTAAAAGAAATTAGTTCTCTTATATGTCTTAACTTCTTTGCTTTCCTTACCAAATTGCTCTATTATTTTAGTAAAATGAATAAATGACTATTATAACTGTTTAAATTTTTCCACTAATTATCAGAGTAGTGTAAATACTTTGCATATCTTGTGGAACTTTTGAGTTTTATTTTTTCTAGACTTCCTAATCACCTTTTTAATTTTTTTCTGACCTTTCTTTTTCGTCTCTCCCCTTCTTAGTCCCTTCTTAGCCCCTTATTAGCCCCTTCTTAGCACATCTTTAATTTTATCCAGCCACATCAGCACATCTGCTCTTCCATTCACTACCATTGCTCCTTGAAAACCCATTCTAGGATCCTCTCTCTTTTTATTCCATCAAGTCTTTGACTTACTAGGATTTTTTTTTTTTTTTTTTATGTATTTGGTTTAAAAATATGGAAAGATCTCTATGTTGATGAACAGTTGCTCTTCTAGGATTTTCTTTCATAGTCTTTCTGGGTTTGATCCATTCTTCTCTGAATCCTTTCTCTTCCTTTCTTGCTCTCTCCTTTACCGTTCTGGAGCACACCCCAAGTCTCCCTGAGAAAGAGTAGGTAGGAACTTAAATGCCTCCCTGAAAGTATCTATATTCTCCCTCAAACTATATTAATTGCTTGGTTGGAGGAATCATTCTAAGTGGAAAATTCTTTCTCTTGCAATGGTGAACGCTTGGCTCCACTGTGTGTGTATATAGTTGTAGTGTGGCCAAGATAGCTGATGCGTTTTAATTCGTAGTCTCATATCATCACCCTCTACATCAGTGGAGGTATTAGTGTTTTCTCTTAATCGCTGGTGCCTTCACATTCCATTAAGCTGTTTGATGTCCTTCTATAGTATTATTGTTATGAATCATTGTTTGGGCCTTTTTGCAACCTCCCTGGGCTCAGATTTGTCTTTAATCAGACATCTGTGACGTGTGCCTCCTTTATTTTGTCTTCTTCCTAGTTCCCTTTGTGTACCATGTTAGACCTCTTATAGTCTTTCTCCTAGATACTTTATCCTTCTCCTTTACGTGCCATTTTCTAGGAGATTGTGTGACTTTGCTTCTGTTCCTTCTGAAATTTCTATTTTCATTGCTAGACTGCCTTTATTTTAACCGGATTAGTTCTTTTCTATTCATCCTGTTCACATTCTGCAGTTATAATATAACCTCGTCTCTATTTTGAGAATTTTCTGATTGCTATTGCTTTGCCTGTTTTCTTCTGTTTCCTGCATTATCTCTGATTGCTGCATAGTTGTCTTTCTCCATTTGCTTACTTAGAATTCTCTGTTATATCTGAAGTCTTTTCACACTATGTCGTGATTGTAGATTGCTCACATATAGTAGGGCGACGGTCTGTGCATTCGGCCAGGGCTTCCTTTTAGACTGATTAGACAGGGCTGGCTATTTTAATAGAAGGATTCCCACTGACATTTTGTAAAGATTTTGTTTTATTTCCACCCTGGGGCCATGAAGCTAGGGAGAACTTTTCAAAATCTGTGTGTATAAGATGATGACGAGAGATTTCAAAGAAACCCGATGGCTGGTCACCATCCTACTGAGTATATTTTTGTGACTTAGAAAATCGCTCACCTTCCTCCAGACAATTTATATCCATCTGTTGGAAAATTGTCATCATTACCTGATTTGGTAAAAATAAGGCACTTTACTGAAAATAATCTTGACAAGTGGACATGGCTACAATGGAAATGGCGCCTTCTAGCAAGGAACAGTGAACATCGGACACTCTATGAGGCAGCCTCACAGCTGGCATTTTGAATTGGGGGCTTCTGGTAAGAAAGGGGACAGTAGATACAAATTTCCAGATAATAGCCTCTATCTCAGCACCATACCTAAAAGTTACCTCTACTGAATCTCTGAGCCCCATACCTCTGTGATCCAAGATTCCTAGGAATAGATCTTCTGATCTCCTGAAAAATGGATGCTCCTGTTCTGGTTACCCAGTCTGGTTGCCATGTAATCTCTACTTGCTGTAGTTTCCAAGTCCCATGCCTGTCCCTGAATTTAGTGGAAATAATTTTGTTTCCTTAAAAACTTGATTTTCCTGCATACATTTCAGCCTATAATCTTCTTAACTCTTCCAATCAATTATCCTCCCTTATCTATTTCTGTCCAAACACTTGTTAAAAATATCTAGTCCCACTGTAGTCTTTTATCCCATTGTCTTTGTCCTTGTATTTTTTTTAAACCCACTTACTATCACGTTAGTGTGGGCTGAAAAGAGAAAAAGGAGATAAACATATGTGATAAATTTGCCTTCTTAAACCATAAGGTCATACTTGGCTTTTATATGTGTAAATAATAACAAAATAAGTCAGCACAAAGTGGGGGTAACTACAAATGAATAAATGAATAAATGACAGGTCCATCACACTCAGTAAGTCTTTTGATCATCAGTGATCAAAGAATATGCAATGCAACATATTCTTATTTATATTTTAAGATGGACAAATGGAAGCACTAAGGAACATTAAGTCAATGCCCCAGGTTTGCACAGATGCTAAATGATAACCAAAATTTATATGTACGTCTTTCAGGTGCCAAACTTGATACAAGTCCCACTAAATCACACTGCCTCTTTTCTTCTCAGATATATCCTGAAATTGCTATATGTTTAAGCTAAATTTTGTCACAATTTTCTGTGCTTAAAAATGATAACTGAATTTTTAGGTATGATGAGATATTGAATGAACCCCAATGTTTAAAAAAAAAAAAGGATACGACGATATAAAATAAAATACCTTAAAAAAACGATTTTAACAACTTTCCTTCTATTCGCAAATAAAAATAACATGGAATGATTTTTATCAGAAAGTTTTTAACAAGTGTTTTCAATTTAATCTTTCATGATAACAAGAAAACTCAATTAACCAGAACATTTAACTAACCAAGACTTCTGACGATAAAGATTTTGCTATAATTTTGTAGTTTGTAATTCTTTAAAAGTATGATTGAACTATCTGTAGGCATTCAAACAGAAAAAAATATTGTAACTGACATTAAGCAAGAATGAGTAATTTCAGTTTTATAAGTCATCTCAGAAGACTTCTTATTTTTCTCTCAACTCCAAAACTCTCATGAAAAGTATCCAACCCATCAAATCAGTCTTGATGGTTCCTATTGTGACAAGAAGTATCAGAGTGATACAATAATGTGATTCCCTGCTGATGTCTTTCTGTTTGCCAGTGAATTTTATAGACTTTTGAATCTGTTCTGCCTTTTGAGTAGTTCCTAAAGCAGACTTTGATGCTTCATGCAAACGGTTGGCTAGAATAATTCCGGACAAAAATTGTGAGTGAATGAATGATTTGTAGGGCACTCCTAGCCAAGGAACAAATGCTACTAGAACCTCAAACTCGTTTAATTACTTCTGTTTAGTTGTTCACTCTTATCAGAGATTTAAGGTGGAGCTAACAAGATTACAAGCATAAAAAAAATTGATAAAGAGAACAGAGAAGAACCAGTCAGCAGTGATGGGATACATTTTCGGTCTCAGTAAACTGGACAGGTCAGAAAACATGTTGAGTCACCAGCTCTATGCATCCTTAATAAGATGAAAAAGAGTTGCTCCTTCAGTTGGACAACTTACTCCCTGAATTTCTGCTACTCTTGCCTTTCCTCATCACCTGTCTGGGCTCTAGAAACAAACTGGCACAGTGTGATGTAGGCTTAAATAGTAATTCACCTTCTGCTTACAATGCATAAGCTGCAAGAGAACATCACTTGCAAAATAGTCTACAAAGTCGTAAGTGTTCTCGAACCCATCAGAGTGGAAGTTACAGTCACCAAGTGAAATCTAAAGGATGACAAGTTCTTCCAAGGAGGAATGAACACATGGCTGTTTCATCTTTGGCAGAGGCTGAGAGGAACTATTGGTCACTCTGAATACAAATAAAGAAAAAAAAAATAGAAAAGACATCTGGCGTGCCCTGGTGGAATAGTGGTTATGTCAATCGCCTCCGAAGGAGCGCCAGGCCACTTACTCCTGGGTTTGAGCCCAGGTCTGGGAGGAAACAAGAGGAATAGTCTAGAATCCCTGGCAACCCCAGATACAGGGAAATCTGCATTCACCCACAGGCTCTTCTGGATGCCAACAACAAAGGTTTGGGGGCTGGCAGGAGTCCTCAGTGCCCCTTTTCATGTCTGTCTACTTTAGCTTTTTCTGCCAGAAGAAACAAGCTTAAAATAACCCAGGAAACATTCCATCCCCAGAACCCAGATAAAAAACTCATCTGTCCCTGAGGGAGAAGCAGGTCCTTTCTGTTTCTAGTAGGAGCCTTGGCCTGAGTAACAAGCATGGGAGTCAGTATGACTCCCCACAGCTGAGGGAGGGTTAAAGGAACCAAGGGTCTTTTGCCCTGAGGGGGTAAGGGGTAAACTTGGCTCCAGAACTGCAAAGCAGAGATCTGTGCCACTGCGAGATAAAAGGGGAACAATACCCCACCCAAGACCCTCACAAATACAAGGTAGGATTTGGAGGCATCTGTTCCAAAAGTGTAATTTAGTCTACTTTAATGTAACCATCCTCCTAACCTGAATCAACATTATGGGGAAGAGGAGACTGTGGAGGCAATCTTAGGTTGAAATATCTGTATTCACTTATGATAAAGATAAGGACAACTCTTTCTATAATAAGTTCAGGCCAGAATGTTAGTGGTGTCCATTTCAATTTCCTAAGGTCCTTTATGTGACCCAAAGAGTATTCTGACATTTTGACTTCCAAGGAAAAAATGTTCTAACAGCAATGAAATCTCTTAGGAATTCTAATAGTCTGTTGTTTTCTATTTGTGGACAAAACTCGTCCTTCTGAAAGCTTATTGTATAACATTAAAACATTAGTATTAATGAAAATCATTTCATTTGAGAAATTTTGGAATTTCACAATATTCCTGGAACAACGACTGCCCCACCAAAAGTTTCTTTTTCTAATGTTGGCTTGATTTCTGACCCATCTTTAATCTCTGTCACACTGAAATAGGGTGTGAGTAAAGCTAAATTCTTAGAGAAAATTTGGCCAAGACCTTCCAGTACCCAGCCTCAAACTTACTTGTCAACAGCCTCAGCTCTGCGGCCCATGAGAAGCTAACATTAATCCAGGGCCTCAGTTTCTTGTCATCGTATCTAGTGTTTGTGGTCAACACCTAAGACTTTTGGCCCATCCCTCACACCCTGATATCTTCAAAGAAAGGAGTTGAGGTAGCCCACTTTTGTTCCTTAACATTTACCAGTAGCAATGTCTACTTTTTTTGCTAAGTGAGAAATCTGAACTCTCTTATTGCAAAGTACTTTGAAATGTGAGTTTTAAAGTCTTTTCAAACTTTAGTATAGTATCATCTATACCCAGTTCAGCTATTTCATTTGTGAGATTTTTAGTAGGTGTAACAGATATTTATGTTGTACAACAAATGTTTATAAATATGTACTCATTTAATCCTAACAACTGAGGGCAGGAGATAAATAATTCCTATTTTACAAATGGGTCAACTGAGTATTAGAGAGAAGACAAGCAGCTTGCCCAGAATCACACAGCTTATGGGTTTGAATCAAGACTCAAAGTCAGGCCATCTGACTACAGAGACTGTGTGTGATTACATAAGGAGGGAAATGTGGAAGATCTGCTCAGAGACACAACCACAGTTTCAAAGTCTTTGTAGGAAAAACCATGGACATAGTGATAATATATTCAAGCATTAAAAGCCAAAGGAGTCCCATGTATTTTGGAAAAACCTGACTCCATAGATCTGTGACATGAATTACTTGTGATTATTGATTGAAGAACAGATATGCAGAAATACTAGTGAAAGATAAGCCTTCCTGTTAAATAAACTTTAGTCCAATACCTATAATTTCCTTTCAGGTGAGACTGAAGAGAAACTGAGTGATGACTCAAATATACCAAGTAGGTAAGGAATCCACTTGGAGTGAAAATGGTATTTATTCTCGATTCCTTTACAATTCCTTGGATACATCCACGGTGGCAGTTTCAACCTGAAGAATAAAGGGACTTACCACTGTGTTTTTTACTGGCTGCTCAGTGCCAGCATGTCCCTCTGTGTTGGGAGAGAGTGCTCAGTGACAGCTTTCTCTGACAGTTCTAGCACCTTGGTGTTTCCCTACATAGTCTTGTATACTAGACTATTGTAAATAGCAAGCTGATCAGTTAACAGATAATAAGAATTTATACAAGCATAAGTACATCCTGGCACTCATAATGAGAACCCACACACATGGTAACTCCCAATAAGCACCAGAAAGTCGACATTTTTGAGAAGTAGAAAATGAATCATGTTTGTGCCTAGTCTCCAGAATTAGGCACCGCTCTCAGCCTAAATTAACAGCTAATTTACCGAATGACCTCCAGCTAATATCTGACTAATGACTCTTAATTACCAGGAAGCACTTTAAAAATATGAAGAGCTGTATAAATGTTAAGGATATTATCTTCAAAAGTGTCTCTTGTGCTTTCTTCCAGACAGGGTAAACAACTCCTCATTCCCATCTGCCTCTGCATTTATTTTTGTTCACCATGAACAATTCATCCTCCCCTGTAATCTTATTTTCTTATTTTTGCAACTCAGAGCTAATTCTCAGAAGAGTGTATGATATCTCTGCACTATAAGGGACTGTTTTGACAGCTTGCCAAGCCATGGATTGTGCTTTGAAAAACTCACAAATCATATAATTCATTAGCAAAAGTGAAAGATTACCCATAAATGGCATTATCTGGTTCCCAACAAGTAATCAACTACCTTAGCTCACCTGGAGGGACCCAAATGAGATATCACACAAAAGGAAGACAGAGTCATAAGCAAGGTAAGAAAGTTAAATTTAATACTCTGAAAATAAAAATTCAATATTATAAGTTACAAATATATGAAGGTTACTTGTTAATATAAGTTAAAAACTTAAGAAGTGTGGTTTTCTTTCCCTAAAACCCCTATAACTGTACTACCTCCGGAGTGTCCAGCCCAACCCAGAACACTCAGCCCTCTGCATCACCCTTCTTTAACGTAAATTTCCTCTATAATCTTATATTTTGTGCTTAAGGGATATCTTTTCCTTCCTGGAAGAGACCCTTTGGATCTCAGTCTCTTTCCCAAGCAACTTGTTCAAAGTTTTTCCCTCTACAACAAAGTGCTCTGCCCAAGAGGAATTCTGTCAAAATATACTTTTCTT
Organism: Solenodon paradoxus; assembly: GCA_004363575.1. Classification (NCBI taxonomy): domain Eukaryota; kingdom Metazoa; phylum Chordata; class Mammalia; order Eulipotyphla; family Solenodontidae; genus Solenodon; species Solenodon paradoxus. The sequence continues at coordinate 117,172 of RJWH01001406.1, read as the reverse complement.
CATCTTGTTACCTTTATATATATATATATATATAACTAGACTATCCTGGGTATATATTTAATGAAACTGAAAAGAAATTACATCACTATGATATTATTTTCTCAATAGGATGTGTTTCTACTTTGCATATCCCTCACCATTCTTCCTCCTTCTACTTCCTAATTAGTGGCATTTCAGGAAATGCAAAAAATTAATCAATCAGACCCACTATGGAATTAAACCTAGGCAGCTTGGCTAAGGAGCAAGGGAAAATAGAAGCCATCTCCACTCCTATTCTTTGATTTCAAGTCTTATTTTAAGGACATGCTTTCCCTGTATGGACTTCAAAAAAGGTTGCTATAAAGTTAGTTTCAGGGAAGCACTTTGGAATAGTGATACTCTACAAAGCAAGTGCAGGATATTATTATCAAATTGTTATTCAAATCTTCTAGTGGGTGTCATGAATCACTTTTATTTGGTGCTTACCAAACTAGACAGGAAATGACCCACGAGTCCTTTATTTCCATTTCTGCATCATTCACTGGAGTGCCAAATGAATCCCCCATTGACCCACCCATACTTAAAAACTACTATTTGGGGTTAAACATGCACAGATTCACAGACACACACACACACACACCCTGGAAAGACCTGCCTATGGTGCACAATCAGAGGTGGCTGCATGCCAGTGAGGTCTGCAGGAGTGTCAGGTTCACTCTACCTCCATTGCTAGCGCCCCTGCACTTCCCCCAGTCACACCTCCACAGGAGTATCTTCTCTGACAAGCTATGAGTAATATTTTTTCTTTTTTATTGAGGTAACACTGGTTTACAATACTATGTAAGTTTTAGAGTTCACACCTTCACAAATGTATTCATCACACCACACCCACTACCACAAGTCTAGCTACCATCCACCACTCTGCAATCAAATCCCTCTAACCATTCCTCCCACTTTCCAGCCCTTTTCCCTCTGAACGGCGCCACGCTATTGTCAGAATACAAGGATTGTTTTCCTTTTGTTTATTTTCCTTGTTTCTTTACATTCCAAATATGAGTGAACTCCTATGGTACCTATCTTTCTCTTTCTGATTTATTTACTAGCATAATCCACTCAAGGGCCATCCACGTCATCACAAATGGCAAGGTATTTTTATAGCAAAGAGCATTCCATTGTGCTATACCACATCTTCTTTATTCATTACTCTATGGGCACGTAGGTGGTTTCCATATTTTGGGTATTACAAATAATGCTGCAGTGAACATGGGTGTGCATATATCTCTTAGAATGGCTGTTTTCATATTCTTCAGATAGATACTTGGAAATGAAATCGCTGAATCATGTCACAGTTCTACTTTTAATTTTTTGTGATAGCTTCATACCGTTTGCCATAGTAGCTGCACCAATTCATATTCCGATCAACAGTGTGTGAGGGTTCCTTTCTTCTCCACACTCTCACCAACACTTGTAGCTTCTTGACTTTTTGAGGTAGGTTGTTCTCATGGATATGAGCTCACCATGGTTGTGATTTGTATTTTCCTAATAAGTGATGACGAATATCTTTTCATGTGCCTGTTGAACATTCAAATGTCTTCTTTAGAGAATTATCTGTTCAAGTCTTCTGCCCATTTTTAAATTGAGTTGCTTGATTTTTCTGTTGTTGAAGTGTACAAACTATATATTGTGATTATTAATCCCTTTCTGGACATGTAAGTTGCAAGTATCATTTTGGTGGTACTTTCTGTTGAACAGAAACTCTCGTTTGATGTAGTTCCATTCGTTTTTGCTTTTGTTTCCCTCACCATTGGTATTGCATCCCAAAGATATTTCTAAGGCTATGGACAACTTTATTGAACTTTCAGGTCCTCAATTTTCCCATCCACCTCAATATACTTTGTACTGTTAAATTCATAGGGTTGTACTAGAGATTCAAAAGTGACAAAATATGTAAAATATTTAACACGGACCCACAAAAACATAATGAATGTCCAATAAATGCCAAGTGTTGTTTTTGTTGTTAATGATATTAATTGACTCCTCCCAGACCAAGTTATGAAGTAAAGGGTCATCGAAGAATCATTCCACCAACTCTTCTCCAAAATCATATATCTTGAGAGACAAGTGGTCCACCTACCTACTCTAACTTAACTCCCTCCACAGCTTCCCAGAAATGTTAGTCTTAGCCCACGTCTGAAGAACTAACCCCTCCTTAAGGAACTGAAGATAAATGACATGTGAGCATTATAACACTACCTTTACTTCTCCCTCCCAGTTCTAAACTAATCTGTATCACACCAAGCCAGAAAGAAGCTGTTTCAAGATAAAATTCTGTGAGATCATTTTATCTAGCTTAGTCTACTTAGTGCCTGTAGGCTCCCATGAGACCCAAGTGTCTGTATTTCTAAAACAAAAAAAATAAATAAATAAACCTGGAGGATTTTCTAACTCAGGTGTTCTAAAAGTTCACTTGAGAATTCCTGAGTCTACATCTTGACATGTACATTTTAATATCCATAGTTATAAAACATGAATTTTACAAAGTATGAAGTAGATTTTGATAGCAATTTCTCTTCACTATGAAATGATAATTTTGATTAAAAAACTTTAATCTGTTTTAGACTAAAGTGTCAATTAGGGCTCTCATATAGTTCTTTCCTTATGTTTTTCCTTATGTTATATTGGGAAATTTTTTTTCTTAACCCTGGGTCCGTACTATTGAGTTAGCATCTTTGGACACAAAGCAGTGAGTTTATGAATTGATTTCTACACATGAATTTATTTAGTGAACTGCAGCAGAGACTTGGGTATAAATATCACCTTGTCTCTGCCAGTTCTAACTTGCAGCCAAGCTGCCTCAAGGTTCTTCTTTTCAAGGAAGCTGGTATTGTGGGGAGAGGGGTTCTTCCCTCCTTGCGAGGAGACTAAGAACTCTAGAAGTGTAGAGGTAAGAGGTCAGTGTAACATCTTCACTCAAATGTGGAGAGCCAGCAAACCAAAAGCTGACTGCCATTGCTTCTCCCTGGAACAAACAAAGTTCTAGTTCTCTGTTGTGAGAAATCCAGAGGGCCAGGGCCATCTTTGAAAGGAGATAATCCCTGACTTCATATCTTCATCACAGGGCAAGTCCACTGCTATTCTTTCAACACATATTCATTGAGCGCCTTTAAGTAAGGGGGATACAGTGATGGAAAGGACAGCTTCATCCTACCTTGTTGGCACTGACTGAGGACAAGCAGATCTTACCATGTTGCCCTGGCATCTGGGCCTCAGCCCTGCAAAGCAGTGGAGCAGCATTTCTAGGAAAAAGTCATCTTAATCACATGTCCTTTCGCCTAATGTTTCTCTGGCACTTTTCCTAGATTGACTGTAATGTTCATTTATTTTACATGGTGAGAACATAGGAAATGTGTGCTTAACAAATGTTAAGTGTATGATACACTCTTGTTGACTGCAGGCACCTGTTGCACAGCAGCACTCGGGGCACCTTTCTCTTGCCTGCTGAGACTCTGCCTTCTCTCCCTTTCCCCAGCCTCTGACCACCACTACTCCACTCTGATTCTATGAAGTGGACATTTCCAGTCCCTCATAGTGGAGTCATGCAGTAGATACCTGCCTGGACATACTCAATCACAACTGGTTGGGTGCTATTTACCTTATCTATTAGAATCTAAGACACACTTTTTTTTTTTTTTTTTTGCCACTTTAATGTACCAGAAAATAAGGTGCAACTTACATTCAAAGGTGGCTACGTTTTACCAGAATAGTTGCTAAGTACCATAGATCCCTTATTAAATTCTTAAAATGCTGTTAATTTTGTTAATCCTTTATTATGCATTTAAGGTTTTTAATACATTAATCCTTCACTCCTCATTACTTCTCATTTTTAATTTTTTGAACTTCATAAATATTATTTTTGATTTTTTCACAAGTCTTTTGAGAAATTGGGGTGCAACTTAGAATCAATGGCAGCTTAGAACTGAATAAACATGATGATTCGTTTTATTATTGCTAGTTTGTTTTTAAAATCATAACTATAAAAAAATAGGACCTATCCATCTCACTCAAGCTTGCCAAGCTTCCAGTATCATTTGAAAAAGAAATCATGCCTATCGCAGAGAAGCATTTGGAAACCTTCAGGTTCCCACTGATCCCGTGTTCCCAAGGAATTCAGTGTCATTCACCTGGCACTGGCCTTCACAGCTTGTTGAAACTCAGACTCCAGAAAGAACACCAGGTGATCAGCAGCATCTCCCTTGGGGGCCCGAGGCACGGAGGTGGCAAGGGCTCTCTGCAATCCCCTGACCCACTTGGAACATAATTTCATGACCATGTGGCTTTAAATTCAGAATCTAATTTTATCCAAACCACCCATTGGTCCTGCTAAACAGAGCAATGGTGTAGAGAATAATTACATTGAAAGGCAGTCATTCCCCACTGGCCCTGGAAGTGTTGGACAGTTTTTAATAACTTACACCCTTTGTCCTGGGAGAGCAGGTACCAGGGTCCGGAGCCTGCACTCTGCTCTGAAAGGCTCCATTTGAGCAACAAACTGGGAAAAGGACCTCAAGGCTCCTTTGGCAGTACTCTGACCTGGCACACCAGCCAGGTTCATCTTGGCAGGAGCCAGAGCAGACAGCCCACCTCATGCGTAAAGCGGGTCTGAATGCATCTGTTTCACCAGCCCAGCACAGCAGATGACTGGAGAGAATTCATTTTGGCAACAGTGTTACAACTGCTGTTAGCACCCAGGGACACAGCAGGGCTGGAGCAACACAGCGTATCACTTGGGTTTTGAAAATCAAGAGCTGTAGCTGCAAAGAGCCTTCTGAGGATGGACAGCAGATAGCAAGGTGAGCTGAACAGTCTTGCAGGACTGGAGGTGGCTCTTCTCCTCCCCGGATGCTTTGAAGAAAGGGACCACAGGAAGGCCAAGGTCTTTGCTCTCTGCCCACAGCCAGACAGGCTATGCTGCCAGCAGGCACCTGGGCTCTGGGGTGTGCCAGAGGCAGGATGAAAGCCTCCACCTCCCAATCCAAAAATAGGCTTCTGCATGCCAACTACAATGCATTTAGCAACTTCATTTCTTCTGAACATTTGCTTTCCATTTCAAGTCAGCACTAGTGATCCCTGCAGAATTTTGCAATCTCTCTTAGAAAGGCAGAATTCACACACAGAGAGGAGGCAGCTTGGCAGGGGCAGATCAATAGAGTTTTCACCTCTGACAGAAGCCAATTACATAGATTGGTGGAGTCTGTAACCTACAACCTGAAAAAGTGATGGGGAGTATGCATGGTAAGGTAAATGAGCGTGCATGTAAGTGTGCCAGAGTGTGTATCTCCACTAGTCTATTCAACTCACTAAGAAACGAAACTTTCTTGTTGAAAACAGTGACTAAAGCTCCGTTTTTTTCATTTTAGATGAAACTAACTCTGCATCCTCTGAATTTCAGAAAGGAAAGGTACAGAAGCCCTTGTTTGTGTTCCCAAAGGAGGACCACTTACTTCTCAGGAATGCCTTTGGCCTCTTCATGTTTTCTGAAATTTCATCTTCTTCCCGTGGTGGCTTGAAAATTAATAGTTTTTTACTTCTCCATGCCTTGACTTAAACACCAGGGAGGCCAGCTCTTCTCAAGAGTAGTTTGATTCTTTGACATCTGCTAGTTGTTGTGAGACAAATGACATATTTTAACCTCTGATCCTCTGAATTAAAGCATATAATAAAGCAAAGAGGGTAAGAGCACAAGCCTAGAATCAGTTTACCTGTAATAATCTCAGCTTCTCCTTTAGCAAGATGTGAGAATTTGAATGAATAATTTCATTTTATGTACTTCAGCTTCTTTGTCTCTAAAATGGGAATAATAAATCCCTACCTCATCAAGTGTTGGTGAAAACTCAGAGAGTTAACACAATGTAGGATGCTTAGAAAGAACAGAGCACATAGTAAGTGATCAATAAATGTTACCTTTTTGCATCCACATGGCAACTTTTGTACGGGGTATGTTACTCCAGTATTCTAGATGAGGAAGTAGAAATGGAGAAACGAGGCCACACAGACAGTGAGTGACAAAACTGTATTTTAAATTCATAAATCTCATTTTCCAGGGCTTATGTTCTTGTCACATCACACCCCGACTGTAGTTCAGTGATGCTCAGAGTTGGGACTTTGTTCTAAGCCTTGATTAACTCTTGAGCATAAAGTGGGGTGAAGTAATAGGAGCAGTCGTTGATGATCGTTATAATTATAAAAGCCTGTGCCAGCATCTCCCCAACCACAAGACTTTCCAAAACAGAAATGCATTTTTTTTTCATGGATTCTGCTTTCAAGATGGAGAGGAAAAAGAGCAAGGAAAGTGTGTCAGGAAGTAGAGCGACTGACAGTTTGTGGAGAGAAACATCTCATTTTCTTAACAGGAAATGTGACTTAGACTTTTTTGTAAATCTTCTCCGATGTGATTTTTTTTCCTTTCTGTTTTATATCTGATTTTTTCCTAAAAAGTTGGAAGATTGTTCCTAGTGGTTACATTCACATCAATGACTTTATCAAATACAGTTAATCCTATTTCTCTTAAGGAATAGAAGGGTTGTTTGGTTTTTTGTTCTTAGAATTATCATAGGCTATAAATCATTCTTTTTTGGTTTAAACTGCAGGGATCACTATTCAATAAATCCTTGCCTAATGAAATCACAGTGGTATATATGTTTATAATACAGATTACCCCACATTTTGACCAAAGATGAAATTAGCACAGATATTTTTTCTTTTCCTCCACCTCTCTCTACTCTTTTGCTCCATTTCGCTGATTATATATCTTTTTATTGTTTGCTTATGTAATAGTCAGTATACTTGTCCTTTCATCCAGTGGACTTCCAGGGCAAGACTATGGGCACCTACGATGCCAGATGCTAGCAATAAGGACGGGCACTGTCTTTAAAAAAGTTTAAAATGTTAACAAATCCAGCGACAAGTCAATCTGGTCATTGTTGCCACCACCAGGCCTCAATAATACAGTATCAGCACTGAGATACTCTCCCTTGTATTCCCTCTCTGCGGCCTACCTCCTCTGTGTGCCTCCATCAGTTGTCTTACCAAAATTATATAACATCTTTTAACATGTCACTATAAAAGATGAGAAAAACGTGAAAATTATAAACCGTTTTCTTCTCTGTACTTTTCTCCCACTTTTGTCAGACTTACATTGTGGTCTGTGGCAATATTCTCCATGTTTGTTTTTGTGTGACTATATAGATTCAGAGCATACCACCATTTTTAAATTTTTTGATCACTCCTCATCGGCTGAAGTTTATCCTTTTGCAGTATTAAAAAAACAAACAAACTCCATAAGATCAAAATTCCCTGTATTCTAGCATGTTTAAAAATGTCTGTTGTCTTAATATAGGAATAGCATTTTGGTGGGGTATGAAATTCTTAAGTGCTGTCCATCATTTCCTGTGAAGAAGTCTAAGACTATACTGTTGTTATTTCTAAAGGAAAGGTACAGGCAGGAATGAAGGGGAGCAGAAGCAGGCAGAGAGAGGAGGAAGAAGCATTTTATTCATTTTGTTTAGTTATTTATCTCAGTTGTTCCCCCTGACCCCAGGACACGAACCTGGGACCTTGGGATGGATGTGGACGGCACCTAATAGCTACTCCACCCAGGCATGTCTGGACTATTACTTTTGATAGGAATATTTTTAATCAATCATAGCTTTATATAGCATTCAGGTGTGCAGCATCGTAAGTCAACATCTGTATATAATACAATAAGTTCACTTGCAATGGTCCAATTCTATCCTTTGCCATATGTTGACCCTTTTACCCAATTTTCCCACCCTCTTCCCCTTCCCTTCTGACAATCTAATTTGATCCTATAGACTAAAAGTATTTTTTTTGTTTGATTTGGTTAATGTGTTTATTATTCTCTATAGAGCACAAATAGATATCATTATATGATGTTTGTCCTCTATCTTACTTCTATCACTAAACATAATTCCCTCTAGGTTCATCCAAGTTGTTGACAAGGGTAAAATGTCATCATTTTTAATAGTTGAGTAGCATGTCATTGTATGTATGTACACCACGTCTTCTTTATCCACCAAACTATTGTTCAGCATTTAGGTTGTTACCAGCTCTTGCCTATAATGAAGTATCCTGCAATAAACACGGGAGTACATATGTCTCTTTCAATTAGTGTTAGGTTGTTTTTCAGATAAATGCCCAAAAGCGACATAATAAGATTGTGTGGAACTTCTATTTCTGATCTGAGGAATTTCTATGCTGCTTTCCATAATGGGCACATCCATCTACACCATGGACAGTATAATAGGGTTCCCTTTTCTCCACATCCTCACCAATACTTACTGCTTCCAGTCTTTTGGATGATAGAATTGTCACATGTGTAAGCTGATAACTCATTGCTGTCTGACTTGCTTTTCTCTAATAATAAGAGATGATGGACATCTTCGTGTGCCTGTTGGCCATTACTATGTCTTCTTTGGAGAAATGTCTATTCAGATCTTTTGCCCATTTTAAAATTTGAAATGTTTGTTTTCTTAAAGAGTTTAAAAGTTTCTTTCTGTATTTAGGATATTAAACTTTTATTGGGTATATGATGTCCAGATACCTTCTCGCATTCAGTAGGATGTCTTTTAGTTTTGATGATAGTTTCTTTAATTGAGCAGAAGCTTTTTAGTTTGATGTAATCCTGTTTATTTTGGTTTTTGCTTCCCTTAACATTAGAGTCAAGTTCCTGTAATTTTTCTTTTACAAGTATCATTCTGGATCAGATTTTCCTAGTAAATAGCATGCCCTTCCAAACTGTAGATTCTTCTTTTATTCATATTCTAAATATGTTTCTGAATAATTATCTCTATTTTTCCTCATCAGGAGATCAGTTTGCCTTTTTTCCCTTTTATCTTTTTACTGCCATTTCTTTGCTCATTTTTAGCATGCCCCTTGTTTTGCCTTTTTTCTGTTGTGTTGTAATTTTACCTGTAGCCTTATAGTATTTTTATTTTTAATCTATTTTTGCTTAGATTTTTCTTAAACTCTGTGAACTCTCCTTATACTGTTTAATCACCTCTCATTAACCTCCTATATTTCTGTTATAGTTCTGTGTTAGATGACTACCTCATTAATTGCTTCTTTAAATGGTATATCTGGTTACAGTTTTCACCTGCAATATATGTCTAGTGAATATTTTTCATAAACAATGCTTTGCTTTTTATTTATTCTAGCAATAACTTTGTTTACATATGTCTGTGCTGGTTTCTTTTTTAAATATTTCACATTTGAATGCAGTCTGTTTTTCATGAACCAATTATAGACATGAGGGTCACATGGGAAAGGAGGCAGGACATGATTTCTGAATGACAAGATTTTCCTAGTGTCCCACAGTAATGTCCATGAGCAATTAGAGAATAACTTTCCTGAGCTGTAGAATTCCTCAGCTGTAGAAGTATTTATAATGTAAAACCCCTACCATTCCACTTACCACAAAGACTCCTTACAAATTATATTGTCTATGTTAATCATTCATTATTTGGCCCCTCTCCTCATATCTCAGAATAAAACAAGCAAAGGGGAGCCCTCCATACCAGTCAATGAACCCTTTTCCAACTATCCTAGCAAGTACTTTAGGTTACCACTTGTAGGTGAGCCCCAGCCTCAGGAAGGCAGGCTGATCTGGGATCTGCTTAAAGGTCTATCTTCTTTCTGATTCCTACCCTCCATCTGTGTGAGCACCATCATTATTGTATTACATTGCCTACTCCACGGATCAAATTTTTTATTGTATTCACTTTTGTTGAAACCAGATACTGTGTTTCTATTTTTCATTCTATTATTGTTTTGGGTAAGTGGAAATGGAAATGCCACTTAAATCACCATCTTCAAAATGGAAGTCACTGAATTCTCTTATGAGAGAACCAATTTTGCAACAGAAAACAGCATTTAGAAAGCGATAAATAGAAAATCAGAACAAGAAGGAAATTGAACATCCCCGCAGAAAATCTTTTCTTCATAAAGGAAATCATATTAGTCAATGCACACTCTTGGATTCACACTGGTTCCTAATTCTACGAGGAAATCCATGACTAAATCATCTTGTTTGGCATAACTTGTTAACAAGGAAACCATGGCATCATAGGTGGATGCATATATCTATATTCATCAGTGTATACAATCAGTGTACCAATCAGTGATTTTTTTATATATACAATAACACATAAACATTTCTTTTAATCACAGCTGAGATTTCTCCCATTATAGATAAGAATAGGTGGGTGATTCTTTTATTTAAAAATAAAATTATAAAGTGAGGACACAAAATCTTCCAAGAGGTGAAAGTACCAGCTTATTCACATTGGCAGTCAGCTTTTTTTATTTGTGGGCGTCAGAAAGACTAGTAAGACAAGAGAATTTCCACTACTGAAAGCATCACAAAATTACTGTCACACTTGACATTAATGTTAATTGTGGACAAACTGAATCTTCTGACAGATTTTCTGCAGCCAATAATTTAGTAAAAGTGCTCTGCTTTAGAAAGCCAAGAATGTCAACTGAAGGTCAGCTCCCAGGGCATTGAAATGCCCCCTTTCTGTAACAAGATGTTAAAATTGGACAGTTTCCATCTCAGCAAACAATAGAAACTAAGTACCCCTACTTTACAGACTGAAGGGCCAGACCACCTCTGCAGAACTTACAAAGAAAATTACCAGAACTCAGTTTTGCCATAATTTGTTCACCTCCCATCTTGAAGGTATAAATGGGCTAAAGTTAAAGGGGTCGGAGAACGGGACTGTAGCATGATCTAAAGGGCTACAAAATGTTCTCTTCCCCATTTTCTCTTTCCTTCTTTCCAGGTAAAGGGCAAGTAAAAGAAGCTTCTAGTGAATAACTAAGGGAGTTTGACATGGATTGCCTGACATGAGTGGGTCCCAAGATTGATGTCAGAACCATGCATAAAATTTTAGAGGCTAGAAGCTGAGGTCCATGGCGGTGGAGTAAATTACAATTCTTTCTGGGACAAGAATTTAACTATTTTCTGTGGTCACATGTAGACCACTGGGGAAGAAAGCTGACCTGGAGCTAGTCTAATGTGGGCTTTTCTCAGGAATCTTCCTGAGTGTACCATAGAACCTCAAAAAAGGAACTAGCATGGGGTGGGTCATTGGATACCTAGAGACAGACTCAAGTCATGAGAATTACAATGAGAGAGCTCCCACAGGAAGTTATGGAAATCAAACCAGCATCTGAAAAATTAATAACCAGCATAGAAAGAGGGCATTGTGGATGCTGTGCAGAGAAAATTACTGTCCAACATCACCTTAGATTCATTTCACCTGTCTTAGAACTATGAAAACGGATACCTATAATACGTGCTCTTTCATGTCTGTCGTATTTTACTCCAAATAATGTTTTTAAAATACATCCATGGTGCTACATGAATCAGTAGGTCTTTTCCCTTATTGCTGAGTATATTCCATTGCATAGAGTTTGATGTGCTTATCTACATGCTCTGCATACTTTGTTTCTGCATTTAAGTCTACCCTCCAGTTTGAACTAATGTTTAATATGTGGTGCAAGTCTCAATTGGAGTTTGCCTTCTTCCCAGAGATCTAGTTGTTTCATGAAAAGACTCGCATTTTCCCATTAAGTTATTCAATTCTTTTTGTGCAAATGAACTAAGTTGGAAATTTGTGACTTAGAAAAACTGAATTTGACTTGCTATATATCGTGGATCAAGAATTTGAGAGAGGCTCTGCTGGTCCGTTTTTACATAGCATTTCTCATGCCTATACCTTCAGACTTCATTTGAGAGGTAGTCATCTGAGGTTGGAATTAATGCTGGGTGGCAACTGTGCTGTCTCTTTGACATGACTAGCTGGAAGGTCAGCTGTGAGTATCAACCAGAATATCCACAAATGATCTCTCCACATGACAGTAACAGGGTAGTTGATCTTAATAATGACTGGCTTCCCCCAGAAGGAATGTCCCTAGAGAACCTGGTAGAAGGTGGGTTTATGATCTAATCTCAGAAATTATATCACATCCATCATTTTCTTTGGGTCAAAGTACTCAGAGGTTCTATCCAGATTCAAGGAAATCTTAAGAATTTAGAGTCATCTTTAAAATCTAATACCATATATATGTGGTCTAGTTATGGACTTTTTTTCTGTGTTATTGGTCTATTTGTCTACCTTTACATTATTACCAAGAGTTTGACTACAATCATTTAAAGTAAGTCTTGAAATCAAGTATTCTAAGTTTTTTATTTTAAAAATTATTTTGACTATTCTTGGTCTTTTGTATTTCTCTATAAGTCAGCTTGTTAGTTTCTATTTTAAAACCTGCTTAAGTTTCAACTGGCATTATATTGAATCTACAGGACAATTTGGGAAGAGTTGATTTCTTAATAATATTAAAATGTGCAATCCATAAATGGTAGATTTCTCCTCGTATCTTGGCCTCCTTTTATTCCTTTCAGCAATATTTTGTGGTATCTCATGTAAATTATCTTATATAACTTGTATTAAATTTATTCCTGTGTATTTTATGTTTTGATGCTATTTACAACTAAATGGACTTTTCATTTTTCAATTGTTTCTTGATTGTATACAGAAATACAAATCTTTTTGTCTATTGACCTTGAATCCTGCAACCTTGTTAAATTCGCTTGTTTGTTCTTGTATCATTGCACCTCCATTACAATGTTAAAAAAGGACTTTCAGGAGCAAACAAACTTTCTTTGCTCCCAAACTTAGGGAATAAATTTGAAATGTTTTGCTGCCTCTTTCTTTCTTATTTTTCTTCCTCAATCTTACTCTTCCCTCCTCAGGAACTCCAATTATATATAATTTAGATTGATTGATGTTTTCCCCACAGGTCTCTCTTCCTTTTGTCAGGCTGTTTTCCTCTGATTCAATTTGGATTTTTCAGTGAACTATCGTTCAGTCTTCTGTTAATCTCATTCAGTGAATTTTCCATTTCATGTAATTCTTTTCCCTCCTGATGTGTCTGTTTGGTTTTATTTTAAAATTCCAATTTCTCTAGAGATTACCCCTCTAAGTATGTCACTAAGTATGACAATTATTTCCTTTTAATCTTTGAATACATTTATAATATCTATTTAAGGTTTAGTTTTTCCTGCTAATTCCAACATCTCTATTATCTCTGAGTCTGTTTCTATCAATTATTTCTTCTGACTATAGGGCACCTGTCCCTACTTATTAATCTAATTTCAGAGTAACCCTATGTCTGAGTTGTGGCCTTCCTGTGGATTCAACTGAATTTCAGTTGAATGCCTGAAGTTTTAGGAAGGTTTTGCCACTTTGGTTGGTCAGAATCCTAATGCCACCGTGAACTCTGATCTCCAAAACCTCAAGGTGGCTTATGGTTTCTCACATGGCTGTTTTCTGTCAGACTTTACAGAGTCTCTCCCTCCTTGCAGCTTAGCATTTGGACAAAGATTCAAAGGGGAAAATTGTGCAGATATTTGGAGCTGTTACTCTACCCAGTTGCCTCCTTTCAAGTATCCACCCTAAAAGTTACAGCCCCACAACCCCAAACTTCACCTCTTCAGCTTTTGAGACTTTGATGCTTTGCTTGGGCTTTCAATTCATGTGCTTAGTCTAAAAGTGTCTCCAGTCAGAAATCTGGAATAATCATGGAATCCATCTGTTTTCTTCTCTCAGTTGCTGCCCAATGTCCATCATCTAAGAACACTTTCTCCATAGATATTTGTCCATCTTTACATCTTTTGTTTATGTTGGAAAAGCTAATCAAATACCAGTTACCATTATAGTTCAGAGGCCAGTTGACATTTCATTACCTAAGAGCTCCCAGAAACATGTCAGAAGTTGATGAAGATTTCACCTCAGCTAAAAGAATGAAATATCCACAATGTCTGAAAGGACAGTAACAAGAAATAGAAGACTGATTTGCTACTTTCACGCTATAGCATTGAGCTCATTCAAGAAACCAGTTATGTTAACCTTTAAAAAATATATATGTATATATACACAAATATATGTGTGTAATATATACATATATATGAAATAAGATCTGCTTGGAGAGCACTAATACAGCACTTTAAATAAGGAATAGTTATAAAGAAATAAAGCTGGAAGGGGTTGAGGTAGAAGAAACCCCAAGCTTGGATTCGGTCCCAATTCAATTTCTTATTAGCACCTTGAGTAAGTCATTTAACCTCTCAAAGTCAATGTGCCCTTTCCTTACAGCTGGATTATAATGTAAGTGACTCTTTATGATCATGAGCAGCAAATATGAAAGTCTGAAAACTCTGCATAAATGTTAGCGTTCGTTAATATGGATTTTATTTAGGAGCTACCTGATATAAAGGAACAGTGGATCATAGACTGTGGATAGAGACTGTACTCCCACATCTACCTTCTCTTAGTGTATGCAATACTGGCAGCTCTGATTGTTCAATGCCTGCCACATGCCTGGCATTGGTCAGGAGAATTTAGTTTATTTACTCTATATAATAAATTGAATGACAGGTATTAACATCCTGCTTTGGCATATCAGAAAAACCAAGGTTAAGCAAAATTAAGCAACTGAATCCAGATCTAATGGAAAATCAAAACATCAAACTCAGATCTTGTGTTTACAGAGACTAGGATTTCTCATTACAACACAGCGGCCATCAAAAATCATGCCTCTAGATCTCAGAACTCTCTCCTCTGTGAAATGAGGATTTTTGAGTTACATGGTATGACTATCCCTTCTCACCCAAATATGCACAACTGCAGTATAATTTTATAATCATATTAAATCTCAGATATAAAGAAGTCTTGTGTCATTCTCAGTTCGTATCACTTGGTAATGTTGAAATCTAGGAATAAACTTTGTCTAATTTCATATTCAGCTTCTTATCCCACAGAAGTCAGTTCTTCAACTTAAACATTTACTTTTTTATTTCATGCTAAATAATCGCACCAGAATTGGTACTCACAGTTTTTTCTCCTCTACACTAGTCATACATAGGCATGCATTCCTAAGTGTATCATCTGTCATTGCTTATCATGGAGGTGGAGAAAATACTTCTACATAGGGATGTTTGAAGGGTCCCTGTACTTACTCTGATGTGCCCTCTCTCCACAGAGATGATCTGGAAAACCTCACTGCACATCTGTTTGTGTGCATCTTAGCTCATATTGGAGACACATACTATTTCATCCAGTGCGCTTTGATTTTTACCTCTATATTTAAATTCATGCAGTCTGGGGCAATAATATTGCCAGTTTGTAGAGTTGGCCTGAGAAGGGAGAAAAGGGAAAACCTTCATCTCTGTGTCTTCTTTGGTGAGATTTGTAATGGGAAGATAATGAGAGGAAGAATACACTTCCGCCTCCCATGCAGAAGCAGAGAGGCCAGCCTTTGAGATAGTGAGAGGTCATTCCACAAGCATCAGTGAATAGAGGGCATCCTCAGTATCTGAATAAGCACATCAAATACACTCATCAAAAAGACATTTCCCCAGCCTCCATGACAGTCACACTTCGTGGCAGATAATATAGTTGGTCAATCCACATTGCTATGTGAAAAATATTGAAAAAAACTTTGAATGCTAAGGTCAGTGACACTGGTTGTACGACAGTTTCAGAGAATGGTAGGAACTGCCTCGTCTTTCACAACGTGTAGGAAATGGAGTACAAACTGGCTCCCCAAGGCAGACATTCTTTTATACAATATGGAGGTCTAATGGGGACTTAAAGCCCCAGGTTTTTCGGATTTAAATAATCCTTTATTTTCTCCAGTTTTAGGTCCAAGGCAGATGGGAAGCTGACCAGTAGTGGTGCACTATCTTAACTGTCACCTCCAAATCAGAACTGCCTCTTCCTGGTTATCAGCCACAAATCATCTAGCTGAAATGCAGGTTTTTAAAGCACTCTACCTCCTATAGAAATTCAATCTCCAGGTCCGTGCTGACCTTTCTCTCTTTCAATCTCTTGAATTTAGAATTAATGCAGCATCACTGTTAGCTGCATGATTGAAGATTCTAAACTCTGAAATGTAATCATATGCAAAATGTTAGCAGGGCAAAAGATCAAGGACGTGTAGAAGACAATTTGACACATTCAGAGACCATGTCAGAAAGGCCAAGTCGGAAAATAAATTGCAACCAGCAAGGGCATGAAAGAGCAATGGGGCCATGCTTTATAAATGCATTAGCACTGTGAGCAAAGTATAGGCTCCTTAATTATTGTGGTAGGAAGAGAAATAGAGTAGATAACAAAATGGTGGATGTATTAAATATCTCCCCTGCCATTACCTATACACATCAAGTGCTTGGAAAGTAGAAGTCTGATTTCAGTTTTGAACCAAAAGAAAGACTCCAATAATCAGAAGCTAAATCCTTATTGTTCTTGAAAGTAAAAGTCCTAACTGAAAAGTATTTCATCAGATGCTTACTGGACATTTCTGCAAACCACAGTCACTACAACTCAACCTATCCAAAATAAAATTCATCACATTTCCATCAAAATTATACCTCTTTGATGTACTCTGGTGATTTAACACTGAGTCTGCCAGATGCAGTGTACATACAACCCTAACACCAAAATAGGATAAATAAAATTCTCTTCCTCCTTTCTCTTCCTGCCTGCTCGCTGTTCTCCTCCATTCCTGCCTGTACCTTCCCTTTAAAATATATATTTTTTTAATTATCCCTCTCCTAACACATTTTTGTCACTGTAAAAGGTAGTACCATTTATTTTCCCAAATATTCAGGCCCTGAAATATTAGCTATCTGGACTCATCTCCCCATCGTCCTTCATGTCTGTTGTCACCAACATGAGTTGTTTTTCATCCCCTTCAAAGTTTCTGTTGGTCTGTCTCTTTCTTGCACCCACTGCTTCCTTTTCATTTCTTACCTGTGCCAGCCTCTCAGGATGCACTCATATTCATCACATTGATGGTGGGAGCTCTGTTTCAGAAACACAAGTTCCCTGTTTTCTGTCTCATCAACTCTTCACCCACCAGCATAGTTCTTTCTTCACAAGATATGAAATCTGATGAGATGTGTCGCCTTGGTCTCTCATCTCTTCTCTAATCAATACCAAACCTTGCAGAATTTACAATCTTTTTCCCCAAGAGACAAGACTTTTTTCAAGGACCCAAACAGGCACAAACACTAAATATGAGCTGTGCTTTGACCTAGACTAGGGACCTTATGCTTAGCTCTTGGTCCCATGACCAAGTTCTGATTGTCATTATATGCTCGAATACCTTTGAGTTTCAGTGTTAAAAATAGAGAACAGGGGAGAAAACCAGTAGCAGCATTAACAATTTGAACATAATTATCTTGAGCCAATGTGCATGCTTTTCTTACAGGATAGATAATGTTGACTTATGTAAACAAAGATCCACATTCTCAGTGACTGAAACAACAAACATTGATTTTTCCCTCATGCCATGGTCCAACATGAGTCAGTAGAGTGAGGTGAGAGTTGGGGAGTGAGAAGCAATGGATAATACGGGTACCCAGGCATGCAGACTCTTAGTCTTAAATTCCCACTTCTTTCAATGTCACTTCCAATGATGTTGCCATACAGAAGGAAAGAAGAGGCGAGGGTTAGGGCTGGAAGTGACAGACATCACTTCCACCCATATTCTGTTAGGTGAGCCTTGGTCAGATGTCCCTAAACTAACTGCAAGTGATCTGGGAAGAGTCACTCAGTTATGTGAATGGAAAGGAAAGGGGAAGCATCTGTATTATTGAAGTTGGGCACTTTCTATGTGTCATCCAAGTCTGCAGAACCAATGTTTAGACTTGCCATCAAATCTATATTTACTTGTTTCCTGCTTAAATCACTAATTCCTGTCAGGGAGCCAACCCCTTGAACCAGTTTTACTCATTCCATTTGCATACATGTTACATTATTCCACCCTCTGGATTCTGCCATCCTCTTTGTGTCTAACGATGTTCACTATAGCTCAATACTGATTCTCAGGATCGCCCAGACACTGGTGGCTGGTGCCTGCATCTTAAAGGGGTCACAATGGTCTCAATTAGTCCAACACTTAAACTGCAATTGCCCACACACACAACGTACTATAACAGGATTGCAATCAAGGGGACTGTGATCCACATCCTGTAGGGCTCAGCCACTATGTGACCTACCCAGGGTATTAACCTCCCTACAGACTCAACTTCCTTACCTGTAAGATGGAGCTGATAATATCGACTTTCACAGTTGTTGTGAGGCCTGAATAAAACATTAATTAAACACTTCCAAGTTTTCACATTAGTTAACTGAATGAGAAGGTCATCTTGGCACTGACATGGGGGTGACAAATTCTTAATCACAGCAAGAACCAACAGTATTTTTTAAGGCAACAACAGCAGACTGATGGAGAGATCTGGAAGTTAGGGAATGACTTTGGAAGACTCTGCTTTGAATCACGTCTGAAATAAAGTCTACTATGCTCCCTTTATCACAGGTTGTTAGAAAGGAACTCTTCTGAAGTCAATTTTTTGCAAAGACCCCAAGAAAAGTAAAATGAGCGACAGTAACCTCCCACATCCTGAAACCTGTGAAAGACAAGGGGAGTGATTTTGAAACCAATTATACCAACATCACGTACCAATCACCACCAAATTATATTTTTAAAAAGGGAGAGGGGAGAGAGAGATTAATTGAAGAAGGAAGATCAGAAAAGAAGGCTCTTTGGAAGAGAGATATCTGAGGGTTGTGTGTTTTCACACCATCATCCCCAAACAGGAGCTGAGGTTACACCTGCTGCTTCCAGTCTTGAGAGCGCGCACCTGGAGATCTGGCTGTGTTCTCTAGGGTCAGAGGGCCCATGGGCCTGGGTCTCACTTGCTTCCCAGGCTGAGGCTGAGAGGTTGAGCAAAGACAGAGCTATGACAGGCAGAGGTAAGATTTCCCCAAGCCACCAGCTGGAGAAGATTCAGGGACGAGAATTCTGTTTGGGAATTCTAGGCCTCCCAAAGCCCCGCTGTGGTGCCCGGGTCTAAGGCATAGGCTATGCAAGCTGTGGGCCAGGGGCTGGGAAAAATATGTGAGCCCTTTATGTCATTTAACATACCCTCCCCCCCCACACACACACCCATCCTGCCATGCCACCCTGACTCAGGTGGCTCAGGCTCAGGGAAACCTACACAAGGGAAGCAGATAGAGGATGCTCAAAAGCTCTTGTGACAAAAGCAGAAATAGGCCCTGTTCACACATCCAATGGCAGCGATGGTCTGCACTAGCCCAGAAGGCGACAGCCTGCTCCACTCATTCCCTCTTCTGTGGGGTGCACACTAGAGAGACAAAACTGGCCTCTAGGAAGAGGTAGCCATTGGCAGGTGGCAGGTGGCAGGTGGAGGCAGGAGGAGAAAAGCCATGTCCTGCTCCCTTCCTGTAGGTTTCCAGAGAAGGACCAGTCCAGGTGAGAAGATGCCTTCTCCTGGGGAAAACTTTACATTTGAATGTGAGCCTCTGGAGCAGAAGACTTTCTTATGAATAAAGAATACTAGAAGTGCTACAAGCCTTACCTAAAAGTTTATTCAGAAGTGGGGAAGTCTACGTCTAGAAGGTATGCGAGAAGGGGTCTGGGTTTTGTGAAGAACTAGAGAATCTGAGAATTTAATTTTTCTTTGTGTTGATTTTGCTTGAAAACTATTTGAAACACAAACTGCCATAAGCAACCCCAATTCCTTCAAATCACATCACAAAGTAATTTACAGATTTTCTCTTTTGGAAAGCCAATATGTGGATTTGTTTGCAAATGCCAGGGTGTTTTGTTTTGTTTTGTTTGCAAATTTCAGGGATTCAGGAATACTCCAGGTATCAAAGATGACAAAAGAGGAAATCCTTTTATTCCTGCCATTTACTTAACAAAAGAATTAGAATTCTCTAAGCAAAATACATTTATATATTAGACAGATTTTAGGAAACTAAATTCTAATCTAGCCAACCAAAGCCAATTCAATATCTTACATATGTTGGATATTAATTAACATAGTTAATTAAAGCAATTAAAAATCTCCCTTCCCTGATTCCATTAGCAGTGGCTTTCTCAACTGATAAAGAACCTTTCTTAAGTATTATGAATGATTATGGAAATCACAAATTGCAGAGGCATTTATGGAGGAGAAATAATTTATTCATTAATTACTAAAATTCACTGACCATAAATTTGTCACTGAAATAAAACTGTGGCACTTATGCCCAGATGCACTCATAAATAACTAAATAATTAAACTCACAGCCTCAGAACAAAAGCCGCACAATGGGCACAATGAAATCCAAATCAGTATCTCACAGGACAAAAATAGAACACAAAATAAAAATTATGCTAATCTGCATGTGACCTCTTCAGAACTAGCAGTTTCCAGAAATTACACTTTGTTTTCCATAACTTAATTCCTGTTCACTATCTCTTAAGCATGAGAAAGTATTTAGAGAATCCCAAGGCGATAGTGTCCCTGACAAGGACTGTAGAGGTGGTGATTGTCAGAACCCCCACAAGAGCAGCCTTAGACCAGGGATTCAGGTTCAACTATCAGGACAGTGAACTGCCTCTGGCTCCAGCACCCAGTCGTGGATGCATCCGGATAGGTAAGGAAAGTTGATGGACCAGTTCGACACGTGGGACATGTAGTATGTGACCAGCACTGACCCTTACCAAGAAACAAAAGAATGACACCAATTGAAGAAGACCACCAATAACTTCAAAGGACAGTGTCGCCTTGGCCAATCAGGAACTGAAACCTGTTCCACAGACTCCTCTCTCCAGCCCCCTTCCTCACCGTGTGGGATTTTCCCTTAAAAATTCAGGCCACCGGCAAGGCCTCCAGTCAGCCTCCCCACTAATGGGGGTCTTAGCCTCCCTTGGCTGGCTCCCTCTGTCTCTCTGCTCCCCACTAATGGGGTCTTAGCCTCCCTTGGCTGGCTCCATCCTCTCTCTCTCTGCTCCCCACTAACGGACCCCCAATTTGCTTACTCACTGGCCTGTCTGATATGTGAGCGACCCTGAAACCATGGAGTCTGAACCTCCCTTGGTCACCTCCATCCCTTTACCCTCTGATTAAACCTCTGCTTGTTCACTCGCCTAACTCTGCTGTGGGTTCTTTGAGTGACCAGAAAACCCCCACGGTGACAGTGGGTTGGTGGTCTTCTAACTCTCCAAACATATCCTTACCCAACTTCTTATTTTACCAGCAAGGTCACATGCCTCCCCCACTAGGGAAGGCAGAGTAAAGAGAGGGAGAGAGGAGAATGAGAATATATTGATCACCCATCTCTCATAGCTGTACCCAAGACGGGTTTGAATATATTCACTTATTTAGTCCCCCACACTAAATTTTTCCTCCATTTTCGAACAACAAAGCTGATATTGATATTAAAGGTTTAATCAGATCACTCAAGGTCACCCAGAACAAGATGTTTTGGACCCAGCTCTTTCTGTCTCTGAAGCTCGTGTTTGTCGTGGGAATTTGGCCAAAAAGAAGTAGCCTACATCTCTGATGTACACGCTTCATCTGATGCATCCACACTCACAGCCCTAGTGAAGTCTGCATCGCTGTGTACAGTCCACTCTGAACAGGCTGGCCTGCTCAGAAGGTAGCATCTCACTTTTGCATCAAGCTAGTTGCTTCAGCAACTCCTTTTTGTCTTTGGAGAGTAAATCATTGCATTGAAAGCACATCAGAGAGCTGACATTTTAGAAGCATGTTAATGTAGGATATTGCATATACATCAGGTGTCTGCTAATGTGGTTTGAAAAGGTGGGAGAGGTGGCAATCAAAATCAAAGAGCCTTTGGTTGATGAGTTAGACATTAGTAAATACCAAAATACTGAGCCATTTCTGCTTTTCCTGACCCTCCAGTTTTTGATAAAAATAACTAGGCTTGGGTCCACAGAGCTTTTTCTTTTCCCTGCCCTTCTGGTGACTAGCTAACTTAGCCTGCCCAAGACATTTACCTCGAACAGACTCTACTCATTTTCAAAACTGTGTCAAAAAATAGATCTCATAAAATTGCTTGGAGCTCTAATAAGAACCCAGCAAGGAAAATGTAGCCCACACGTATTTCATTTGAACAGCAGAGTACTGTTTTGAAATTTAAATTTAACTTACCAGGTAATGCATTCCTCGTTAATCACAATCCCCACCACTCCCTACTGCCATATAGCAGGCAACTTCACATTTGGACACCATCTGCCTGGCCCCTGAGACGTTTAAGTTTGCGTTTCATATATTTACATGTCTTCTGTGAATTGTAAGGAATTAAGTGAATTTTGTAAATATTGCTAGTGTCTTTGAGGACAAGAATAATATTTTAATATCCTCATGTCCTAACAGTAAATAACAGAATACCATGACAATATTGAGTGCTAAGTAGAAGTTTCTAGAAATGAAACCATATTGGCACTATCAATGAAAGATGACACTCTCTCCATGAAGGATTTGTCCTCACAAACCAGATCTAACTGCAAATTATTGATGCCCAGGGCCCAAGAAACTAACCAGTCTGGCTTTAGCTTCTCAGAGAATTCTCAGATTCTTTTAAAGAAAGAATTTGAATATTTGGCTTAGATTGAAAACTTGTGTTTGTATTCAGCAGCAATGGTTCAGGTCATGGACATTTTTCAGGGAAATCAAATAAGTAAATCGATAGTACAGAAACTGTCTACCCCAGGGCCCATCAGCTGCCTGTGGTTCATTACAGTACTTAAAATTGCCATGATTAGAGTTTCTCCCTTGTGAATGCAAGGAATAAACAGTATTTTGAATGTATGAAAAGTTATTATGTATTCATGAAAACAACTTCCAAAGAATCTTTATACTCTGCTGAGTACTGGGTATTGTAAAGCCCTGGAGGCGCTGGGGTGGGGGGTTAGCCAGAAACTAAAGCTTGAATTACAGGTCAGACTGCAGCAGAGAGAAAATAAGAATAGCTATTTCAGTCCCACTATTCAAAACTTCTCGCAGGCTGGATGCCTTCATTTCCATCTGCTAGTAAAAGAATAAAATATGTAAGAAAATTCTATGTTCTAGACCTCTTACCATGAATTTACATAAATGGAAAAAAACTTACAAGTTTACATCAGTTCTACTTCCTTATCCATAATGGGCAGTTTTTCTCCAGTGGCTTAAATAATACCTTCCAGGCAAAGCTTTCAGATGGCTCCTTCCTATTAACTTCATTCCTCTCAGTCCCCCATGAGCTGGTTTAATAACTGGAGCATCAGAGATTTTATGCTGCTCACAGAAAAGGAAGAGAAAAATGATTATCCCCACATCCCACTCCAGGGCTAAAAACTGGATCCTCTCCCTAGGTCTCTTTTTCTAGTCCCATATCACATTGTTGAGACTCACGTTCCAAGAACAGCTAGTATGAGGGCATAAGGTTCTCCTCCAGATGTAATGGTGGCCAGCACAGACTTAAGTAGGAGAGAACATATTTCAAACAAGAGATTTCAACAGTGCATCATTCAGGGGAGTTAAAACATCATCTACTGTTCTTGTTTTTATTCTATAAATAGTGATCCCAAGTATGTGGACTGTTAGCTATAGATAATATACATGTCTTGCTCATCTAGCTGTTACTATTTTTTTCAAGTTTATTGGCTTCATTTTCAATTGATTTTATTAAAGGAACATTACATTTCAACATTAACTAGGTTTAAGGTATATATGATAGCAAATTTATATCCGTATATGGCACAGTAATTGTTTTTAATCTTACCTAGTTTATATTTATGGCTGATTTATAAAATACTAATTGTTTGAAATGCCACTAAACTGGGTGATCTTATCACTGTGTGCTGACATAATTATGAGATGATAAAAACCCAAGTATTAGTATGTGGATTTTTGGTGGGGGGAATGAGGCTTAGGGGACTTTAAAAGTTGGAATCCAATATTCTAAAGGATACACTCAAGTCTTTGCTAGAAAACATAATTGGATGCAAGGAACCTCATTTCTTTTTGCATAATAAATACCTTGAAAAAAACCTTTTCAAAATTTTCTCCATTTTATTATTTCCATTCATACCTTCATTGTCTCCATTCTTTCCAAGTTTTGTTTTCCAAGAATCATCTATTAAATAATTTTGTATTTAGTCTTTTCATAGTCGATACATACTTTTTAACTAAAATTTAATAGTTTTAAATTGAAAGTCTCTTTTCCCCATTATTTAGTATAGAAACACCAGACTGAAAATTGCAGCTCTGGCACTTTTTTATTCATTCTGTGTTTATTTTTAAAGAGATCACAGAACTTCCTGCACTGGCGACTCCGATAAACACCACCAGTAGCTAGTCACCATATTTATTTTGATCGCCTCCTGATTCTTAAGAGCATTGTGTTGTGTCACGCAGTTTGGGAGAGTACTGTCACCAAAGACATACGGGCTCCAGGCCCAATAAGTATGGTTGATTCTCAGCAGAAAAGGTTTCGTTTCCCAGAGTGCACTGCAGTAACCCCAAACCAAAGTGGGCGCAACGCTGGTTTCACTAGCGCCGTCCCCTTGGCCGATCCATTGACTCACAGACTGCTGCCCCAGGGCAGAAAATCTGGCAAAGGAGCAATTGTCACGAAAGGAATCATCCTGGTCTCTTTCAAATGTTAGAAAATCTATGAAAGACCAAAATTTTAGAAGAGAATAACTCATAATTCTCATAACCTAGAAGGAAAAAAACTGAGACTGATAGTGGGATTAAACAAAAGTCTACATACAACCTCATGGGCTTCTCAATAGTGCACACGGAACTGCTAAAAGAGAGTACATACACCGTAACTTAAAATTACTACATTTTACACATAATGAAACCAAGGTTTCATATATCACGTGTACACTGGGCTTATTACAGACGTCAAGTCACATGTCAGGTACACTATACATACACACAGGAAAGCATAAGCCTTTTGAGTTCTCCATCCTCTTGGCCTTTTGCTCAGATAATTGCCTTTGTTACCAGGGAAAGAGTCTGGATCTCAATCAGGAAATGAAGAAGTCTTGAGAAAAAGTAAGGAATAATGGGATGGTCCCTCAGATAAGTAACTTCTCAAAGGATGATGAAAATCACCTGGGAAAGTTTAATTTTTTAAATGCAACTTTGCATGGCTTGAAGTTCACTAGGTCTTAGACAACAGACTCAAAGAAACAAATGACAGGGCAGGAGAGAGTGCCAGGCTAGCCTTTTCCCTCTTGCCTGCACTCTGAAGACTAAAAGCTATCTCTGCAAAGCAGCAGTGACAGGAACAAGAATGGGTTTGGAGGATCTGAGACACCTAATGAACATGACCTCTGCTGGAGTGATTTTAATTCAAAGTAATACATGTTGTATTTTATTTTCAAGAGTCTAGTAGCCAAAATAGTGCTTGTGTTCATTTACTCGGGTACCAGCTCCTTGTAGAGATCTGGATAAAACAGCATTCTCACCAGGAGTTCTGCACTTTCTCAGGTTGTTTTCCTCTTCCCAGAGTTTCTATAAGAACTCCGGTCTCAAACACTTGGTGAATTTTAGCAGTTTTTCAAGATGTGGTGACAGGGAGAGTCACACCGTGGAATTAAAAGACTTCCACCAACTACCCCTTTCCACTTTTGTCATTCTTACCATCATTCCTCCTGTCCTCTCTCCCGCACTGAGCTCTGAAACCTCAAGGTCAGATAGTGCCAAAGTCTGGATGAAGCAGACAGAGCTCAGAGTCAAATCCCAGTCTGGAAAGGTCTGTGTTGGACAAGACTCTGACTAGTATTAGATGTGTCATTTGGCAATTGGAAATGATCATGGCTTTTGTCTCATTGGATTTTCGGAAAATGATACCAGACCATGTCTTGTAGCAAAAAACACAAAAGTATGAATCTTCCAGGTGCTTGAAACTATCACCCAAGGGGCATAATGATGATCCACTGAATTACTGAGATGATGCACCTGATCTGATCTTTTCCTCGTACTTGAGGACCAGACAAGGAATGCAGTACAGTGAGTTTTAATTATTATTAGTAGTAGCAATTGGGAGAAATCAAGCACCAGTGATTTCGAAGAACTTCGTAAGGCATTGTAAACACATGAAGAGATGTCTGTGAAGCAACATAAAAAGTGACAAAATAAATAAATAGACAATAAAATCTGTGCAAGGACACATTCGGAGTCCAGTAGTGATATTCAAGGAGGGCAGACGAGACACTTTGAACTTGATATTAACAATGAGAAGTAACTGACCTATGGATATTTCAAATGCTGGATGTTGCTAGAAAATTGTCACTGGTAGGCATAGTTGGAAGAAGCAGCTCAGTGCAAACCCTAACTAAGGTGAGATGGATGGAAACAGTGGGGGTGTGGTGGGAGGGCTGTCATGACTCCTATGGGCACCCGTAGGCTCCCACCAGGAAAAGAACACAGCAACAAACTGTCACCTCCCCTTGGGCACCACATGGAAAGGGAACAGGAGAAGAGCTGGAGAGGGAAGCTGGTCTCAGGTGAATCTAATCATGTTTCAGAAATAATGGCATGGTTAATCTTTCATGTACTCATGGTATCTATGGTTTTATGACATCAGAATCACCCAAAGAGAAGGGTGTGTCTCTGACATCATCTTATCTCAGGGTGGATGTGAAGATGCAGTGGTCCAGAACGTGTACATACACACACACACACACACACACACACACACACACACACACACACGAGGCTGTGAGTGGGAATATGGGACATGGCATGAAATGAAAGTAGGGTCTGGCTTAGGGGCAAACAGACCTTCATTAACCAGTGCAAGCTACTTAACCTCACTGAGTTTCAGCATCCTTCTGGGTAAAGCACGGACAATGCCTGGCTTGCAAAAGTCATTGTGCATTATAAGCGATGTGCACAGCACTGAGGTTTGCACAGAGCAAGTACTCAATGAATACTAGACGTTATTGTGGTATAGAGTATGACTACTGAGCCCAGACAATGTAAAGGGATCGACCAGAGCTACGGGTATCAAAGACCCTATCAGAACATCGTTTTATTTTATTTTAAATGTATTTATTGGTATAACTTTCATTGTTTACTCTTCTGCAGCAGAAACCACTAACCACCTCAGGAGTTGTGTTTGCCTGCCACCTAGTGGTCAGATTAGCCACTTCAGGCAGGAGGGGAAAGACCTCATTTTCTTGAATCTGAACCAGCTGGAGAGGTGAGGCGACTCCCCCAAGGTCACAATGATGTACAAGGCAGAATTGGAATCCAGATCCCATCAGTACCCTTCTTGTGTGTTTCTGGCCTCCGCAGGACTGGAGACAGCTGAGGGATATCTGAGCTGGACATTTAGCTGAACTCCCCTTTTAAAACAAGAAAATGATTTTCCTTTTGGTGGTGAAGGGAAATTCCTATCACCTGACCAACCTTCCATGATGTCAGGCACAAATGGTTGTTGAAAAACAAAACAAAAAGCCTTCATGCTTCAGATAGGGCTATGCTTCCTCGGGCAGAAGGAATCACATCAAGACACGTGAAGAAAATCTGGATTTAGGAGTCACCAAGAAGGGTTTCAGCCAGGAAACCAGCCAGAGTGGAAGAGAAGGAATGAAAGTACTTTCCTCTGGGCTGCTTATTTGCTCTATGGTTTTAAACTGATCCAAACCTAGTTTGAGAACCAATAATATTTATATACCTATGTTTATCTATACACCTATGCATATATACATACATTTAACATATATGTTATATTTTGGCTCTTGAACAAGGGCTTGAGCTGCTCAGGTCCACTTATAGCCAGACTTTTTTCTAGCCATGCATTCCAGTGAGGGTCCACCGACTGTGGCCTCTGCATGGCAGAATCCAAGGAAGCTGATGCTGTGCACACAGAGAGCTGGCTGTAATGTGTGTGCAGGTTTTTGACTGTGTCTCTCAGTCACTATGATTCTGTTGTGAGCAAGGTCCTTAACCTCTCTGAGCCTCATTGTATTTACCTGAAAATATCCTAGTTTACTTTGATGCATCCATGACACGATGTCTAGCTGTTCCATAAATGCTAATTGAATGCAAAATGAAAGCAGCTAACCTGCCATCTTCTTAATATCCTTGTCTACCCTAAAGCCATAAAATGTACCAGGTAGGAACCAGAGAAGAAATTCTAGTCAGTCCATTTGACACTTTTTTTACAAGTGTGGTTGGCACTGAGATCAGGGCTCTGTGGGTTTCTAGGTGGATAAACGGTCCTCTGTAAATCTGCTTCTATCAACATGACAGAATGGCATGAATAGTTTTTTTTCCAATCTATATTTTCCTTTGAAATTTAGGAAAGAATTTTCTGATTTGAAAATCTTCCAAATTATATTCTATACACCAGTTAGGTTTGGGACACACCCTGATGACTCAGGCGCTAATCGGGTGGCTTGGTCTGGACCATATAAAGTTCAGTGACCTGGGTTTACAACCCAGGGCCAGGGGAGCAGCCAAAAATAAACACATTTTCATCCTCCTCTCCCTTCCTTAAAAATCCTCTTCATTCTCCCCTTCTTCCCAATCTTTAAAAAAGAAAAAAAAGAAAAAATTTGGAGGGTTCCCAGGAGTCTGGAAGAGGATCGTAAAATGAAAAGTAGAATAGGTGTCTCTCTGGGTCCCCACCTCTGGTTCTATGTGAGCAGCTGCATTTTACACGATTCTATTCAGAGGGAGAAGTTCCTGCTGTAAGACACTTAAACTATATAACCAGGCTAGACCACAGCCTTCGAGAGGTCTGGCGGTAGGAAGCCTGATTAGTCAGACCTTCTGCCATGTTCCGGAAGTGGCGCCATGAGTGCCAACAACTATATCAGCAGTGAGGACTGATGATGCCAAAGCAAGAGGCTGTCCTGGAGCATGCAGATGGCTGAGGGGGATACACACTTCCTGCGTGCCAAGCCTCTTCTAGGGCAAAATCTAACTCAGTGAGTGCCCTGACAATGGCATGACTTACCTACTGTCTTGGTGGCCATGTTACAGAGGAGGAAGCAGACACAGAGTGGGGAGCCAGCCCTGAGAACAAGCAATGGAAGCTACAGTTTGGTCCCCAAAGCTGCACTTTTAGTCTCTGTGCTGTATGACTTACCTACACAAGCGGATCTGGTGAAGATCAAGTACTAAGCAGAGGAACAATCAGTTCCAGGCTGGTCAGGAGTGCCACACCGGTAGAGACAAAATCATAGGCTAGTGTAGAATGGAAACTTTAACTCTGAAACTTTTAACTCTCACGCCTCTGAATTTCCAACGAAGGGAAGCCTTCACTGGAAAAGGCTTTGTGGGATCCCTAAGGCAAGCCACTACAAGGGAGAAATTCCTCTGGAAGTTTGTCGAAGTCTAAAAACCCACATGCAATCACGAACATGCTAGTAGGAATTTACATATCTTAAAAATATTTAATATTAAAATACCTAGTAACATCGGTAAAAGTATCTAACTCTACTTCCCCCTTAGCCACCATCCTCAGACATCCCATAAAACACCATCCCCCAAGCTACTGTGTTTATCCCATGGTTTCGTGTCTCCCCTGTTAGTGAAGCTCAAGTGTAAAAATGAGAAATCTGTCTGCTATGGCCAGTGGATTATGCTTTCGAGCTCAGTTATATTAAGTCACACTCCCAAACAAATCCCACAGCTCTGGTCTTTCACCCCTTCCATCACTTGATAGTCAAATACCTAACAGTAGAAGGGGATTTGTCTTTTACCCTCTGGCCCTGGGTCTGCAACCAAGCTGGGCTTGGCCTTACTGTACCTTAGCTGCCTGAGTCACAAGAGGGCACCCAGGATATCTTCTCATTCTGGAAGAGGTGGATTTATCACGGAGTTCAAGGACTGTAAAGATCAGGCCCCTGTGGGGCTGTGGGTCATCTTTCCACTGACTATAATATTCCATCCTCATGGACCACAAAGCAGGACTGCTCCTCAGAGTGTGGCAGTGTGCACTCAGCCTTTTTAGGTCCCCTCATTTTCTTTGGCGTGGGCCTTCGAAGACGGTAGAAGTATCATTTCCTCTGAAGTATAGCAGGTCCTCAAATGACATCATTAAATTCAACATAGGTTGTTTTGTTATACATCTCGTGTCGAATGAAATGAAATGATTCAATAAACTACATTTGCGATATATCAGTTTGCTTAAAGTCAGTTTCCAAGAATCTATTGACGATGTTAAGTGAGGACCTACTGTGTCTGCCCCGTGGCATTACCTTGGGGTGTCATCCTGTGTTCTTATGCACAAATCTCCCCAACCAACTGATAAGACATAAAGGGGAGGAGAACCAGGAGTTCTAGGCTCTCAGAAATGTTACATCTGTGATTAAACAACTACATAAATACATTAATGAGTGGAGAACACATGCTCTCATCTTATGTCATAAAGTGGGATGGATAGAAATGGGGTAAAATGGGAAAAAAAGGAAATACAGACCAAAAAGCTAAAAAAAAAAAAAAAAAAAAAATTGGGCCCCTGATTATACAGTAATGTGTAAGCTGACATAGACACAGGATCTCATGAAGTTCACAAAAGAAAAACATTTTAACCATCAGTGAAAACCTGAGTCTCTTTCCAGCCCTACTTTCCTTCTGCTAGATCTCCCCTCTGTCAGAAGATATGAAATCCACATGGGCATTTTTGGGATCTGGCTAAAGAGAATTTGCTTCAAGGATGTTATCTGTGCACGTGAGATAGATCCTGTAACTTGCAGTCACTCTGTGATGTTAGTT
Source organism: Solenodon paradoxus (assembly GCA_004363575.1). Classification (NCBI taxonomy): domain Eukaryota; kingdom Metazoa; phylum Chordata; class Mammalia; order Eulipotyphla; family Solenodontidae; genus Solenodon; species Solenodon paradoxus. Next base: position 86,502 of record RJWH01001406.1, on the reverse strand, counting down.
ATCTCAGTACAGGAAGGGCCTCCAGGAAATGCCTCCTCCTCCTCGCTGGCCTACCCTACTCTGTCGTGATGTGGAGATGAGGGCAAAAGTCAAGTAAGAGATAACTGTGCTTCCCTGGCACCCCACTTTAGATATCTTAGTAGTAGGGGAAAAAGCCAGGGCTGAAATGAACAAGACCCGAAGTTACTCTGAAAAATCCTTTCAAGTACACAGAAAATATTTTTGAGATTTTCTAGTTTTGAGAACCTTGGACATTTACATGGCATAACAAAAAATACAAACTGAAAGAAATGAAGTGTCAATAAAATTTTGCTCAACCAGCTAAAGGGAAGACTAAAGTATCTCTCATCTCTATAAAATACATTACACCATCAGAGTCCTATGAAGCAGACAAAATTGTCAGCAAAAATCTATTCTACAGGGGTGTGGGGCAGTTATGAGTAGACGCCCTCAGTGGACTCTGTCACAGGCACCTTGTCAGCTTTTTGAGTAATTTCTTGGGAATCTTCTGATATTAAATATCCACTTTGGTATCTAACTTTACACTCTCTCTTAAGATGACGACTAATGTTTCTCACTGTGGACGCCACCCGTCTGCCTCTCCCCCTGCCCACCTGCATGCCTCACTTCCGCCTCCCCCCTTCTCCTCAGAGCACGTGTGTGTGCTCCCTCTGGAGCACTCCTGCTCTAGAAAACTGCACATCTCACTCTTTTATTCATGTCTCAGTCTGCTTGGACTTCTCTACCAGAACACCATAGGCTGGTTGCTTCTGAAAATCAGAAATGTACCACCAGCGGCTCTGGAAGCTGAGAAGTCCAACATAAAGCCACTGTCAGGTCAGTGTCTGGTGAGGGCCCACTTTCTGGTAGGAAGAGACAGGAGATATTTTTAGAGTCACTTTTATAAGACACTGATCCTGCTCATGAGCTCCACCTTTATGAATCCCTTATGAATCACAAAGGCCCGATCTCCAAATACTATCATATTGTGCATTAGGCTTTGACATGTGTGTGTGTGTGTGTGTGTGTGTGTGTGTGTGTGTGTGTGTGTAGGGGTGGGGCTTGGATACATTCTATAACAATTCAGGTGTTTGTTCAGATGTCGCCATACTCAAAAATTCTTTCCTGGCTACTCTATCTAAAAGAGAATCCCCACATTTCCCATCACTCTATGTTCCATCACACCACTTCAATTCACGGCACTTACCACTGGCCACATTTATGTGTCTTCCACAATAAGGTCCTTAAATAAGAGCAGTGATGTCCGTTTTGTTCACCGCTTCATCTGCTTTGTTGGGTTCAGTGTCTGGCTCATGGTGGGCACTCAAAAATTATTTGTAGGTTGAATGAACACAACAAGTGTGTGGGAGGCAGGACAATCAATTGAATGGTTCATCTGCCTAATGGCAACTGTCTGAGCTCAATTAACACAGTGAAAACCAGTTCAAAGGAGGAGCAGGGGCAGAAGTATCTTCCTGTGGTCCCTATGCCTTTGCTTTTGAACATCTGCATTTTTAAAATTTTAACAAGTGATAATTCCAGCAACCTACCCAGAGGAGCCCCAGGTCAATACCTGAAAGAACGATATATTCATTTTAAAAACTACAAGTTTTCAGACCTGGGTGTCCTGGCAAATTGCCTCCCCTACAAAGAGTCAGCAAAAAAATGACTGCAGCAAACTCCCCACCACAGACCTCAGTTGGCTTATTAGCTGAGAAACTTAGGAGAGTGCTGGAATCTGACAGCTCTCAAAGCTGGCAGCCAGCACCAGGAGTCACACACAGCCCAGCCTGCTACTTGGAAATCTCTTCCCGGTGAGAAAGCAGCCTTAAAGCCCAGTGTAACTCCCAAGAGAAAATAAGGCCCGAGCTTCTCCACACACAACAGGCAGCTTTTGTTCCATAAAAAGCAATGATCATTTAGATTTCCTGTTACTCCTCCAGCCAGTCTCCTGTGGGACTCAGCACCAGCCGTGCCCAGACTTTGGATATTGGGCTGATAGGTGATTCAAAAATTGAACAGAACATTACAAACACGAAAGAGAAAAAGAAAATAAATAAAACACAAAAAAACCTGTGGGTACCTTTCTCATCCTGTGCTGACACTGCCACCTAGTGTTGATACATGCAGAAAAGGAACTCTGAGAAAATCCAAAGAAATGCAGAATTACACAGTGACACTTTATTTATTGTTGGTTTTCTAATTTTTTTTTTTCATTTCAAAATTGAAATAAAGCTTTTTGAAGATAACGTCTTCATACTTCCTTCCAAATCGCAGCACGATCCCTTCAGCTAAGAGCACGCATTGTCTGTTTCCAGTTGCCAGACAGCTTGTGTGATCATTTTACCTGAACTGGCTTGTTTCTGGGGTCACAAAAAGCTCATAAAATACAGGCTATTAAAAATATCCATTGTACTTTTGTTTTACACCTACGAAAAGTGAGACAGAGAAAGTCAGCCGTGCAAGGTCACCTATCTAGTAGCCGCTGAGCAGTGACTGCATGATGTCAACACTACCGTGTTAACCATTAATCCCCCGGCCCCTCATTTGAAATGCTCTGTGTCAAGAAGATCAGACAAAATAAATGGGGCACTTGGATTCAGCCAACAAGGGCTAGGGGACAAATATAGCCTTTTCTGGAAAAACAGAATTCAAGCGAAACTGGATGTTTTATCTAGTCACCAAGAGCTTTCTTTACATGTGGAGATTGGTGTCTCTGTAAGTTCAAGTGTCTACCCCAGGTGCATTATAACAAAGCGAGCAAAATAAGTTCCACTACTAATGCTGCAATTCTTCAGCAGCTGTAAATGTGTTTTTATGTACCCTTTTCCTCTAAAATAATACACGCACACACTAAAAACTTGTACGATGGGAAAACCCAAAAACAGGATGAGTGCTACATTCCAGCAGTGGTCTATGATACCTTCTCCTCACTTCACTGGCTTGATTTCAGTGACCAGGACTGTAAACACATAATTTCATGTTTAAAAATAATGAACTCTCTCAGTTTAGAAAAAGGATTAAAAGCACATAGCTCCCAACGTTATCATGTATGAATCACAGGCGAGCACTCTAAAACTGTAGACAGTATGAAAGTGGGCTAAAAGAGAGATTAAAAGCCAGTATTTGAAATTTTAGTTATGGGTATTAATATTCCTCCCTCAATGTTAATTTTTCTAGATATTTTTGTGGACACCACATGACTGAATAGTCTCTGATTTTATAAAATACTTTCTTGGTGGTAGATTGAGATTTGGGGCTGTCGACTGGTGTCCGACCTCGTCTTTCACAACTGCCATGAAGGGGCAGATGGAAGAAGCTGGTCCGTACCTGACTGGCTTACTGCTGAGTCAGCGCAATCAGAGTGGAGTAGAAGTTTGGTTAGAAATAGGTTAGTCAATTTTCATCCCAGTCCAGTCAGTCACCTTCCATTTCGTGGATATTTAAACATGTTGATTCAAGTTCTGCTAAAATATATCAGTTGAAAACATTTTTTAACATATTAGCTTCCAGTGAAAATTGTCAGGCATAATAGTTTTTGCCATAACACATTCCAGTAGAAACTTTGCAAACATTTTTAAGTCTCTTTAGCATGTTCTTTCAAAAGTTTTCATCTTCAAATTTCAATGATCACCTTTGTTAACGAAGAAAACTAAGTGTGCATGTTAGTATTTTAAGTACTCAGAAAACTGCAGCCAGTCACTTAACAAGGAAAAGGTAAACACGAAGGGAACACTTTTTTTTTTTTTTTTTTTTGGCAAGGGAAAAACACACAACATCTTCAAGTTTAATGACTTCCAAATACAGTCAACAAAATATTTGTGCTATCAAATGTAGCAAAAAAACATTTGTCATGGTCATTCTCTATCTCATTACACTCTTCTTCTCTAGTAAAGAGCTTGTTTTAGTAAAGTAGAAAAGTGACAGCCAGGCACTGGGGATGAGAGATATAGAAGAAGTTGATAAAACAGTACAAACTTTCAGTTTTATGATGAATAAGGGCTGTGGCTCTAAAATAACATAGTGGCTAGAGTCGAAAACACTGTATTATATAGTTGGTATTTGGGCAGAACTCAAATGCTCTCACCAGAGAGTGGGCGCCCGAGAGACAGCGAGAGTGCGCTGAATAGGTGGGGGTAATAGACGTATTGATTGAATTTTCATGTATGTATAGTGAATCATAACCTTATACACCTTAAGTATCTTAGATTTTTATGTCAGTTATACCTCAGTACAGCTGAAAGAGATCTTGTGTTTATAAAATTAACCACATTTGCCATTTTCTAGTTTCAATTTCTTTGAGGCAAAAACTTGCAATAAATGTAGCAAAAATAACATAATAACAATAATAGAGACTGTAACTATATTCTGGAAACTTCTTATTCCAAAATAGCTATCCTTGGGTAAACTTGCATGGTTTTACCACAAATTGCTGTTTTATCTGTTTTCTGGAATGTTTTTCTTTTGATGAATAGTTTTTGCCATTAATGAAACAATTTAAGAAATATCATAAGCTATGATAGGACTTAGATGTAGCAAGGGGATGTAGCAAGCCTCCTACACTCAATTATTTGTTCTCAGGCTTCTTGATGGCAGCAATGTTTTCTGTGTGCCTTCCAGCAATATTTGTGAACAAAGGAATATACTTGGGTGAGTCTCCATGTTTTCAGTTTATTATTTCAGCCATTTTAACCTCAGCAGGAAGACCTTTATATCATCAGCCATTATATAAGCAACCTCAAAAGATACTAGATATCACTGAAAAAATTTTTTCTCCTTCATGCTCTTCATCATAACTTCTTAAGCTCTTGCTTGCGAGATAATGCTACAAGAACACAGAAGTACATCACACCAGTGCCCCAGTGAGGGCACCACTTCGGTGCCTCCACAGTGTGGAATTGCCATTCAGCCCTCAGCTTTCTCCGGTTCTCTGATACATGTGACTAATGTAGGTATAATGACAGATATATATGTGTCAACCCAACTATGCAATATTTTAAAAGCTTAATTTTTTCTTTACAAAAATATACATGTGAAAAAAAATTTCAATATGTTCTTCCCACAACACATCCTCTTGTACCTCATTCTGGAGAATTCTTCCCTAAGAATTGAGCTGTGTACGCAACAAGACAAAGCTGAGGTCAATGGAACCACCTCTATTCCACTGAAAATTAATCTACAGAATAAACATGCCATATTTTCATATTCTTTTAATAAGAGCACACCTTTATAAATACAACTGGAGAAAACTTAATATTTTTAGAATATTAGAATAATTTCAAAATATTTTAGGATTTTAGAATCATTCTCTAGCTATATAAAAGCATAGGAGGATGTTAATTAATGTTTATAGTTGGCAAATATCAAAGTAACTGCAGTGTGCTGAATAACGTCCCTGTCCTAATTTCTGGAACCTATAAATATGTTACCTTACAGTGCAAAGGAACTTGTAGATGCGATTAAGGATCTAGGAGTAGAAATGGCCTTTTGCTGAGAGAGCAAGGCTGTTGATCCAAAGGATATGAATGCTTTTGTTGAAGCGATGGATGCTGAAGCTGAATGCTAGATAGGTTTGTTGCACAGATCTTCTGACCACTGATCGGATGGGAAAGTGAACACGCCAATGGATGCCACCCTGAAGGGCTAACCAAGTAGAAAAACCAGACAGGAAAAGATGCCACATGCAACACTGGGCATAGAAACCCATGAGAACAAAGTGCTTCCAGAGGCCTGTCACAGGACCATGACTTTGTTGCGGGATGAAAAGGAGACAAGGAAAATCCTTACTTGAATGAAGCTAAATCTAAAAAAGCTGGAGCAAATAGGTAAGACTAGATTTGTGTGCTATTCTGCCTACAGATGGAATGGAGCTCTAAGTAGGTAGTAGTTTTAATCCTATTAGTTTACACATAATTTCCATTCTAAGCCTGTGACTTTTCATAGCTGAACCTTAGAGTATGACATGCCACACTTGCTATTGTGTCACTAGCAATCTTGGCATGCAGAAATTACTCAATAAACACATGTTAAGGGGAACTCATTTGGGGCAGAAGCTCTTTCCTGCCTTTTCTCTGAGATCTACTTTCATCGGCTCACTCATCGTCGAGGGACTATGTGCCTGAAACAAGGAGTTAAAGAGACTCAGAATGAAGGCATCACAGGCATTCTAAACTTCATTACACATGAGCACTGATACAGACATAAACCCAGCAGTTTACAGAACATTTTATAGCTGCGGGATGAGTCAGGGTTTCAGAAGTGGAAATGAAAGTAGAAATAGACAAGACTCAAGTTTGAACGCGGAATTCGTCTCCTCATCTTTGATGGGCATTTTCCTGCTGCTTAGAACAGGCTAAAGGGCAAATGAGCTTCTGACAAACATAGAACAACTCTCTATTTAGCCAGAAATGGCAACAGGCAGATTAATGCCTCACATGCAGGCCATAACACTGAATTCATTAGAGATCTAATAAACTATTTTATTTTTTGAAAAAGAAAAAGGTGGGGGAGCAGGCAAGTAGTACAAAAAAATACATGTTAAAACTCCAAATGTAGGGGAAAAAAACAACTGTTGCTTCATTTTCCTAACTTTAATGGGCTTCTTTGGAATTTTAAATCAATATTCCCTATTTTTTCCCTCTAATAGCAAGGAGTGTTGGCAATTATCCACAGGATGGGTATTATAAAATAAGTGTTCAGAAAATACTATCATGACTGGCTTTGAGGATCTTTATAGTGCAACCATCTAAGAAATACACAGAGATGCCAAACAGAACCATCCAGAGAGGTACCGGGCCAACTAAATGCATTAAATAATGTCATTCGATTATAGTATATAAAATCCATAATCTTAAGAAGTTTACAATTTAATCATAAAAAGATGAGTATTCAGCCCATGATTCCCTTTCATGAGATCAATGTAAGAAACGTGAAACAAGCATGAGACTACTTCTCACATTTTATAATAAGTATTCGTAAATTACCCAGGTTCACTTTTTTTCACTACTTTTTTTCACACTACAATGAGCTCCTTTTTAACATTTGTTTGTACAGAAAAAGATTGTTCATTCAGGAGTTACTCTTATATAACCCTTGTTGGGTATGACCAAAGAAAATATTCTTGTTCCCTCCTTGTTCCTTAAAGAGCAATTCACTTTACAAAATTTTAATTATGAAAGAGGGTCTTATAAAAAGGCTAACTATGGTAAATGTGGTTGACTAACCGATATTTATTTTAGCCTACCCACATTTGAAAGTAGATTGTATGGGGTTCTGATTGCCAAGATGGAGTTACTTTTGGTTAAGAAATGGACAAATGTCCCAATTCTGGCCAAGTTTTGCTTCTGGGAAAGTTCCCTGACACACTTGAGCAATGAGGAGTCCATCTTTCCCAGCATATAGGAACAAGGGAGGCTGAATCCCAACAGCCACGTGGCAACCATGGGAATAACTGGCCGTAGGGTCAAGTCATCACTGTGGACAGTCAGACAGCCTGAAATGAATGCCATGGGTCCTTAAAGACATTACTAAACTCTAGATGGACAGATCTTTGGAAATAAATTTGATATTTGAGTCAATTTGAGCTTGCCAGCCAACATGAATGCACATTACTTTTCTTTTATTTAAACCCAATACCCCATTTCCAACCGCTTTTGGACATTTTTGCTTATGTGTCAACCTTATAGTGACTGGTACTTGTTGAGAGAAGAGATGAATTTGTTTTAAAGACTCATCTTTTCCCTCAACAAGCATCAGTCTCTCTAAGCTATCGAGGCTTGGCTTGCAGTCCCAGAGTTATTCTTTCACTTTTTTTGAAACCTGTCACATGTTTGAGTCACGATCTCTCATCCATCCCCTTACTCCTTTTTGCAATCACACAATCTGAGGTCAGATCTTCACCACTTCATGGACACATTAGCACACACATTCTACCTAGTAACCTCATTCCATATAGGCCAAACTGTAAGGTTTGATGGGAATATAAAATAATCCAGAGTATTGATTCCAGCTGCAATGACATTTTGCTCCTTCTGTGTAAGATTTTATCTGCTGTTAATGATGCAATTCAAATACCAACCCTACTGTGAAGCTGCTTCTACTTTTAGTGTAATGACTTAGAGATTCTCACACACTTTATTTCTCTCACATCCCTGGGTCTTTTCCACTATGTTTTAAAATCCTATGGATCTGTGCCTCACTCATGCATATGAGACTAAGGATTGTGACAAGAATCTGAAGTTGGTCTTTTCCTGTCTGCACACATGGGATTTCAACCAGGTAGTTTTAATGCCATTTTTACTGGTCTGAACTGGGACTTGCAATGCATGATTTTTAATCCTTCTTCCAGGTTGCAAGAATGTTGCAGTGCTAAACAAAACAAGTAAAATCCCAGCCCTGGCATACTTTAGTAGCTATGTTTCTCAACTCTAACAATAAGGCAGTAGTTATTCTGTGCCTAAGTCACTGGAATTCAGATTTTTCTTTTGCTAGGTCTCATCCTGAAACACAAATTAAATATTCAAGTAAAATGCCAAGATTAAATTCTTTGACGGAACAAATGTTCATGCTACTTTCCTTCCTGAATTTAGCACTGCAGGAGCTCCATATTCTAATGGATACAGGGGTGAAATCCTCCTTTCCCCTTCTCGGCATTCATTCGTACCCCTAAAACAAAAACATATGCTTTCTCAGAAGTATTAGAAGAGATCATCCCATCTCTCTACTTTGTTCCCTCAGTCCTCCCTGTAGGAAAAGAATGATTCAAAACCACCCTCTTCGGGGCAGAGTGAATGTAGAATTTGCCAGTCACATGACCTGACCTTCCTCTTTGACTTTGTCTTCTGAAACTGCTTATCCATGCCACATGTGCTCCTCTCCTCCGTCAGGTTAGTCCACAAAAGAGGATGATATAAAAGCTCTGTTCTTTGTTACTGTCATGAAACTCAAGTGGGAAGTAGGAAATTTCTCAGGAGAAGTTAAACTGATATTTCTGATCGCTACCTCTTGGAAAGATTCCCAATTGTCCCAAGTACTCTGAATAAACAGGGATATAATTAACCCTTCCCCTACACACACACACACACACGATTCTGATTCTCAAGTGTGTAAACTGAAAAAAAAATGAACGACCAGAGAATGCCTTTGTACCTAGGATATGAAGAGATACTTTTCAGATAGATTTATGAAATTGTACAACAAAGAACTTGCTTATGCCTTAATATGACATCTAGACAGCTTTTCACCCAGTCCCTCCCTACTTCCCATAAATCAAACATGAAGATATTGAAAGTGATTAAAATCCTTCACTCTACATCTTAACACTGGCAATCCGGTGCTAGAATCTAAGAGGACATTTCCAAAATCTGCTATGAAGCTACACTGTGAATCATAATTTAAGGACCAAAACCTGTTTGTCTCTTGAGTGGTCATGGATTGCCTTTGGCTAAGAGACTCAAAATCTCCTTCGGAACACAGCAGAGGGAAATTGCCACAGAGCTGGCTGACTCCTGCCTCGCAAGCCAGCCAGTGTACCTCTACCCGATAGGCTTGCATAATATTCTGAGACTCCTCTAAAAACTACAGAAAAGGAATGGCATGTGTCAAGGCAACTCAACATACTGGAGATGCAGTTTTAGTTCCTATTATGAGGCAGGGTCCAAAGAAAACGTGGCCTGGATATGGCTTCCAAATTCAGCTTTCGTTCATTTTGCCGGGAAAATAGGCGAAAACATCTGGGCACTTAGCTAAAGCTTGCCAGGCAGAGGAAACTGGGCTATATACATAAAGGATTCTCGAATGAACATCTGAGAAGGGTAATTCACCAACACCACTATGTGTATGATCTCCAGTCCTCACTCAGTTCCAATTTACAGGCTCTCTGAGTAGCAGCAGGCACATGAGGCCCCTTCCTCCTTGAAATAAGTAACAAGCACTCCTGGGCATATCGAAGCACTACAGAACCAGTGTCTTAGAAGAAAATATTTCTGTAAGTTGTCCTAATAAAATTTGCAGGGACAATTCTTATCATAAGGCAAGAAAATATAATGAAGAGGAAAAAGGGGGAAAAAAACATTCTGAGAAGAAAAATTAACAGGATAAGATCAAAAGACAAGTGAAAAGGACTACTGTCAGAAAAGGTGTTGGATATGAAAACTAAAGTCACAATGGAAGAATAAAAACAAACAAGAGGCAGGAACAAACGGAATTAACAAGACAGAAAATGAAGTAACAGTTTATTCGTTTATTCATGTACCTTATGTTTATTCATTCTACTACATGTCAGGCAGAGAACAAGGCGATGGAAATTCACTTCAATGAACAGGCACGCAAGAGGGACAAGCTTATGTGTTGGCTGTGTGACACGACACTGGGAACATCTGTCTGGAAACCACTTCACGACAGCCTAAAATGCAAAACCTTTGAGCCAATAGCCTCCGGTCTATGAAAATAATCTAAAGAAACAGATGATCATTCAAAGCCCATCATAAAATTTATATTAGAAATACATGTGTGTGTGTCATATACTAGAAAACAATTGAAATGAACACAGTCATAGAATTATCAACTACTTATAGTGGCCAAAATGGGTGTACCGTGCAACTGTTAAGACAAATGGAAATGATTTTAAGAGCATGGAAAAATTCATAACCCAATGTTAACTAAGGGTGTAGGATAAATCACTATGTGCAGAATGAGTTCTTACCTTAGGAGTTTGGAATTAAGAATTATCTATGCTTTAGAACATTTAATGAATTTCCTTCAAAAAATGCATTTTACTCTAATAATCAGAAATACCAAAATAGAAAATGAATTAAATGTTTACTTTTCTTCCACAATAGAGATTCTTATGTATTTTTAACTTATTCTAACAGTTCTCATATCCTAGATACTCTCATTATCATCAAAGATTCAGGAAATTGTCTAGTTTTTTACTCAAAAGCATGCTAGTGTTTTATATTCTTACACTGCCACTCCAAATTTCTAAAAACAATAGTATAAATAATTGCATCACATAACATTTGCTCTTGCCTCCCTAAACTTGTGGCTGTCTTCTTTTATCACTGAGGAAGCAAAAGAATGAGATTTTATGGAAATTTTTCACCAGTTTACATCACCTCTTACCATAAAAACCTTGCCTTCAAAAATATAACTTTCTATCAAAAATAAAGGCCCTTGTTAAAATGTCCTAGTAAAAATAATATCAAAGACTGTCATCATAGCTTAGGTCATAGGTCTAAAGACATTCCCAAACTTGTTAAATTGTACAGCGTAAAGATGTGGTTTGTTAAATGTCAACCTAAACCTCAGGAAAGCCACGAAAGAAAAGGTATCGAGTCACATAATGAAAATATGGCTGAAGTCTCTGAGGCAGACGTGCGCTCACATGCAGAAAAACAACTACTACTTCATAAATGCATCGGCAAGTTTATTTACAAATGCAGTTGAACAGAAAGGCTCACTGCCTTCTGGAAAAGCCTTCTGGCATACAAACCATGAATTTTTTGTTAGTGGAAAGCAGCAGCTTTCTACTGAGAATTGCTTAGTAACGATTCTGGTGACGTATACAGAGTTCCCCCCATCGAGCAAATGAAATGTCACATAAGCTAAAGTTTAAAAAAGAAAATCACAATATTACATATCGATGGATACAGAAAGCAAATCTGGGGCGAATTTTAGTTAAATTTTCATATGGCTCTGCGTTCATTTAGTTTACATTACAATAAAAAGCAAATGCAATTACATATTTATATTAACTATTTCAAACAATGTCTCAGAATCTTAAAAAATAGGTAAAATAACCCTCTTCGAAACAAACTAGAAAGTCAAACGAGATCAGTCTCAAAAGTATTTTGAAATTTTTGTTTTTCCACTTGTGCTTTTAAGATGCTGAATTCAAAAGGTAAATACTGCACTTTTTCCCCACACATAATTACTTTCTTATAAATAAACAAAAATACAGGTTCTACTAAGACTATAATGTTCAGATGTAATATTTGGCTCTAAAAAGGCCAAAGAGAAGTGTTATTAAAAAAAGAGAGAAAGAGAGAAAGCGCCAAAAAGATGTACAATGTATATTTATAGATCGAGATCAGCAGGGAGCACCTCTTCTCTCTGCAACAGTGCTTTCGTATGGAGCGTTACATCACATAGCGGTTGGCCGTCCAGCTGATCAGGCAGGGAGAGAAGAAAGAAAAGTGCTTAGGTTCAGAAACACTGGATATTGCCACCTGGGATACACAGTCATCACTCAGAAAAATGGACCCGTGAGGTAGAAAAGAGGAGCCCTGTCACTCACTCAGGATAAAGCCAGGCAAAACACAGCCTCGGCACTCGAGAATTCCTTATTTGCAAAAAAAAAAAAGGAAAAGAAAAAGAAAAAATTAACTGCTGATTAAGAAAGAAATTACACTCAACTCTCTATTATTTGTTTGGAAGAGAGAAGGTCAGGTCTGGGCAATTTTTCCAGGATGATCCAAAAATCACCTGCATTTGGCTTTGGAATTTGGAGAGAGAAAAGCGCACACACGTATACACACTCCTGCCACAATGTGCCCAGCCTGACACTCTCCCACCTTAATGGTGGCATCCAGGAAAAGGCTGCACCGCTGGGGTGGGAAGGCTCAGTAGCCATGACAGATAAAAGAGAGTTGACTGGGCTTAAGCCATTACCAAAGCACTCGTCACGTAAAGGGCCAATAAATAAATACCTCGGAGTTCAAAAGCAAATGGTTTTGCAGATACCACTTGTAACACCCTTTCACAATAAGGAAGAAACACATGTTACGAGTATCAAGATTCAAAATATAAAGAGCGATAGTAGTTGTTTCTATGTCACTATCCACAGTATGCCGTCTCATTCCACTAACCTATGTTTTATAACACACTTAGAAGCAAAAAAAAAAACAAAAAAAAACAGCAACAACAACAAAAAACAATGCTTAGACAAAATTACATGGGAAGATTTGGAAAAACCCCATTTATCCAAAAAAGGTACTATGATGTCATCAGAATGAATGCTCACCTGTAAAAATACCATAGGACCAACATAGGATTATACAGGGGAGCAAAGCACAAACTGGCTGTTCTTTAGTAGTTTTTTGAACTGTTCTTTTTACAGCTGGTCATATTCGAAATCACATTCTCAAAACCTACTGTTAAATGATAGGAACCATTCATGAAGAGTCAATCTTTAGTCAAGAAACAGCTTACAGTCTACACAGAAGATTCCTTTTAACTGTTTCACTGGTTGGTTTGTATCTTTGAGTTATGAGCCATTTCCCCAGACTGAGCACATGGCACAGAGTGTGGCCCTGACTCTCGGGCACACGTCCCTCTCCAATTCCTCAGCCCCTCCACCCCCTTGTGTGGCTGCGCAGACTAGATTCCGAAAACCTGGAATTCTAAGGCAGGGAGGGGGCAGGGGTGGGGGCTGCAGCTTCAGGGCAAAGTAGGGGGACCCGTGTTCTTCTTAAGAGAGAGGAAATTTTCTCCCTGATTTGCTCTCTTACATTTGAATCTGAGATAGCAGTCGTTGCAGTACAGCTGGTGGTTTCGGATTCTGACTTCGGCTCCTGAGGAAGAGCCTCCAAGGTCACACTCACAGGCAACACACTGGGAGATTTAAAAAGAAAAAAAAAATAACATCCATAGTCAGCTCAAGAATGTCTGGGGTGATACTTCTAGAAAGAAACCAAAAAGAGGCAAAATGCAGCTTTTAAGCTGTTAGATCATTTCAGCAAAGAAAAAATAAAAGGCCCCCAAATAATTAGCGGATTAAAATCAAGCCTGCTGGATGAGCTGTTAAAGAATTCCTAAAGCCAATTTTAAGAGCCAAAATGATCATTCTAAATATACCAAATGAGCAGAAAGGACTCCCTGCTTGGCTTGAAGGAATGTAGTCTTCATTTCTCATGAGGGACTATGAAAGGATAAGGCACCCCATGAAGACAAGTTTTCAACATCTGACAGTCACTCTGCTCTAGGATGGGACACGCCCCGCGTCCCCACTGTGCTGACTTGGAGACATTCACATGTGGCACTTTAACTTCAAAGTTGGAGATCTTGGTTCCACATGCTCAGTCTGCTCTGCCTAAACAACCCAAGTACTCAACAGACAGGCTTCAACAAGCTGTGTGGTCTATGGGGCTCCAAGACCGAACACTGGAATCTCTCTCTGGCTTAACACAAGCTCAAGAATCACATAGATGTGTCTCTAAAGAACAATGTAAAATAAATTCCTTCAGATTTAACTCGTTATGGGCTTTCTATGTGCAGGAGGCAATCGGGTATAAGCCACAGTCAACATGCCCAGAACTGTGCACATAAAATACATGTCCTTACATTCTCTCTCTAGTCAAAGTTAGGCTTAGGGACACATAACTGCATGTCCCCATGCTGTTAATGACACTGGTGAATTATATGTCGAGCATGCTTCTGAGGACATGTTGGAGAAAGCATGTATGCAATGTAAACTTCACTTCTACAACCTTAAGCTTGGAGCTAGGAAGTTCAGTGCCTGCGGATTTAATGTTTGAATCTAAGTTCAAGATTTGACAGCTAGATAGCAGCAGGCAATTTGCAATACAGAACGCAACACAGACAGACAAAGGCAGCACCCAGCTTGTTAGTGCCTCGTCCACACCCAGCGCTCAAAGAAGCCATGCGCGCTTCCAAGCCAAGCTTTGCAGGCCTGCAAGCTGTTTGTCTCCGTCTCACCTTAAAACAATGTAAATGATAACAAAGACCCAAGGACTCGATGATCATGGCAGCTCCTTTGCCCAGAATGTTATTACAGTAGGAACACACACGCTTCCCACTCACCGACCTAGACGCAGAACAAGAATGGAATGGAGGCTTTCACCTGCACAGCTCATGGTTATGATTTTACATCACATGCTGGTATTCACATGAATCATCATTTAAGGAAGTCTGCATATATCCGTGGGCAGCAAACTTTCACCCGTTAATCAAAGATTGCTTTGACTATGCTGTGCCTCCAAAAATTTCCAGGATGGTTCTGAAAACCTCAACACCCAGTCATATAAATGAACGATGCAAGCAGTCAGTTTTACTAAAGAATGCTGCCCTCCTTAATCACACCTGCACTGAGCAGTCACTCCCCCTTCCTCTCATCGATTCCAGATGAGAGAAGAATCTGCTGAAGCATACCCTAGTCATGTCGTTCCGCCTGTCAGAACCCCAAGAGCAGCCCCGATGTCTGTCGAAGCGTGTTCCAAGTCTCCACCACCTCCCACCTCAACCTTATTTCTCATCCTCTTTCTCATTCACCCAATATTTAGCTAAAAAGATCAGTGCTTCCCTGTGGCTATAGGACAGACAGCCTCTGTGGAGAGTGAAATAAAAATGTCCTGATATAGGCCTTTTAGAGAGGTGAGAAGGGTCTTCACTACGCTTTGGACCCACGTCTTAACTTCTCTTCCAGGAGAAGAGGTAAAAACACTTGCTTTGCTTCCCACAGCACTTTAGGGCCACTGCAAAATGCAGAGCTCTTGAGTACCTCATGTTAGAGGGTCACCTGCCCTCTTCAGGGCAGAAAAACCCACAGCCTGTCTGCTCTCAGAAGGCAGGGCTCCCATTAAGTCAATGGGTACTCATTCTCTCCTCTGCCTACTTCCTTTCCACGCACCAGCCTGCATCGATCCCCCACATTTACCCTAAGTCCTCACCCCTTTTCTTAATTCAAACTCCCAGATCATCATACAAAAAGTAATATTTTAGATTGATGTAAGTTTTCTTAACATCCTTTATTTGAGAGTTAAAACATCACCCCAGTATGATTTCTTTACTTTTCAATATTTGCAATGAAGAGCAGATATGCCGACACCACTCCCTGTAGGGACAGCAGCAACGCTGCCGTCTGTGGTTGGGTAAAGCACAAATGATCTGTGCAGAAGCTACACGGATCTAAGCACCGAACACATGTTGACATCTGAGCTTTACTCCGTACCAAACGGTAAGATGAGTCAAGATGGATGGCTGTAACTCATACATCGCTCCCTCAGCATAAGAACTACAGAATTCAGTTGACAGAGCCTGAACAGAATGTGGACAAACCAGATTAAGAGGCAAGCAATGGTGTTGGAAATCAAAAACCCAAAACGCAATGTCTAACACTTAACAACTTTTATCCGACTTGTTAAAAGTTCCCGACTATGGAGTCTCGGTTATATTGCTTGGCTTTCCCATTCAGTTCCTATAAAATGAGTTTGTATTACAGGCGCATTAAAACCATCCAACAGCTTACAATACTGCTTTGACTCATCCCTTTCAAGTGCACTCTTGAACCACTGCGTATTCTCATGATTCCACACTGAGAATTATTCAGAGACATCTGCATCTAGACGATGACCAGAAGCACAAGCAAATGAGAGGAGCGATGCAGTAGATTTTTTTTAACAAGTTCTCCAGTGACTTCACAAGACATCATAAATGCTCCTGGGGTGGCATCGAAAAGTCTGAGGAAAGCCTCCTCAATGGATCTAATTTTAAAAAACGCAAAATGTGACATATTCAAAAAGGTCTATTTCTTTGGAAAGCTTGGAGAAAACTGGGAAATGAAATAAAAAGCTCCCTGAGACTGCGAGAAGAAAAGGAAAACCGGGATGCTGCTCACCTGCTGCGTGGCTGAGGGCCCAGCGGTGTGGCGGTGGGGGAATGGCTCCGGGGCGAGGGGGACGGAGCGGGCGTGGTCTTCCCAGAGCCGGCCGGGGGAGGCGGGGCGCCGGAGGACGGCGAGTAGGCCCGCGACCGCAGCTGAGCGGGCGGGCGGCTGAAGTCCTGAACAGACGTGGAAGCACAGACTCCCGCCGACTGCTGGAGCCAGGGCGACTGTCTCCAAGAATTGGATCTTGGGGACTCCAGGTTATCTAGAGAATCTCCTCTGCAACACAGGATCAAAGCCTTTAGCAGATTCTACTAGAAATCGATCGTCATTACAGCAATTCATGTGTCCATTTTAAGTACTTTATAAGCAGGCATGAACAAATCCAGTCATGTATACAGTTACCTTTCATAAGTAAAGTGTCTTCTCATCAGAGGCTTCATGATGCTTTGCATGTAACTAACCATCTGTTTTTATTTACTTGATGCTTACAGAATAATACCAACCAGTGGAAAGAAAAATATTAAGATAATGAAGATACAGATTCATCCTTTAAAGGTTAGACATAAATCCTAGAATCTTTAAAACCCAGTGTGCCCTGGTGAAGTAGCAGTTTGGTCTCCTGCTTTTGGCAGGAGAGCACAGGTCACATACCCCAAAGGCTTCAGTTCAAGACCCAGGCTGGGATGAAACTAAAATAAACAACAAAATAAAGGGCTTCTTCCTCCTACCTCTTCCGACCTGCTTGCCTACTCACCTTCATTCCTGCCTGCACCTTCCTTTAAATAAATAAATAGAATCTTTAAAATCCAACCAGAAAAAAACCTTCTTAGCACGTATATATGCCGGGCACTATGCTCGACACTGTCATAAAAATATTAAATTTAATCCTCAAAACCTTACAATGTTTTTCCATCTCAGAGAAGTTAACTTGTCTACAGTAAAAGAGCTCATCAGTGGTGGAATCAGTTTTCATCTCAAAGTCTCCTTTATTCCAAAATAACCCTGGCCATGCCCACCACAGTGTGAAATCTCTAAACAACTATTCAAATTGCAACTATTCAAAACAGGAATATTTACTAGTCACTCTCTTTAAGTTGAACATGCATTTTAAAGGGGATTTATTTCACAAACTGATTAAATATAACTTTTGGAAAAATCTCTCAATGAAATTGCATAATTACATGAATTCTGATCTACAAAGATTATTAAGGGTTTTTTTTTTAATCTGATCAATTGTGCTATTGCTTTTAAAACTACTTCTTAACCCAAGTTCAAAATACTTTTTTTTTTATTTTAATATTACAAAAGTCACATATCATAATGAGAAAAACTCAAGCAGTAGAGGAGGATATGAGGGAAGAAGAAGGTTCCCTCTTCCTTCCTTCTCATTACCTGCACTAATCCCCTGAGGTAAGCACTTTTAACTGGTCATTCTTCCAAACATTTTCTTAGATGTAAACACATATTTATATACATATATATTTACATATGTAATATAGCCATGTCTATAAACATAGGTAATGTGTCATAGATTTAACATTCTTGTATGGATTATTCTACAACCCATATTCTTCACTAACTTCCCTTAATCCATGTAATATATATTAACTTAGAATATATTATATGATTTATTTAATATATATATTAACTGTCTTCATGCCAGTTCACGTGAAGACAGTGCAGTCCTCTCCAGTGACCCTGTGACAACCTTGACCAATGGGACCTGAGTAAACATATGCAAAGGGATGTTTGAGAAGCCCTTGCCCATTACAGCTCATCCCCTTACACAGCTCCCTCTTTAAATTCAGGTTCCGTGTCCTGAGGCAGCCTGAGCAGCTACATAGAGATTCATGTAGAGAGGAGAAGTTCCAAACAACAATGCCAGCTGGGCTAGAGGGGGAGCATCCAGTCAGGGAGCAGCAAATCACAATCCACCACACCAGGATATGCACAACTCATGAGCTAAGGATAGTTTATATTTCCAGAGAGTCCTAAACACAGCAGCAACAAAGAATATGTAACGACAGAGGCCTATGAGGCCAGCAAAACCTAAACTATTTATTGTCTGGCCCTTTCTACAGAAAAATTCATTGGACTGGCTCTAAGTGACTACAGCTACCCAAGTATTCCAGCAAACACTACACAAAGAATGGTCCAAAATACCCTCACGACTGTGCTGAGAGACACATCAATTCCTTTAACCCACTAAGTCGAATGGTTCTCTTATGTTGCAATATTTCTCTCTCATTCTTTAATAGTATTCTAACTATAGTTTGTACAGCTAGAGATCTTATCTGTGTGCCACAATTTACCTAACAAGTATCAAGCAACAATCTTATTAGTAAACATTCTGGTGAGTTTTTTTCCTTTTCTGCTATTTCCAATAGTATTAAAGTATATATCCTTCAGTATATCTTTGCACATTTATCCAAATATATCCAGAATATGCAAGTGCTAGAAACTAAACTGCTCACCGGTACAGCTATAAAAACATTTGCTTAAACACACTGCAAAGCTTGCACTCCACTGGGAATAAGAATTTCCATTTCCTTATACACAATTATCAATACTAGACTTAATCTTTGAATTACCTGCAAACTTCATAAATGAGATATACTGTTGACTTAGGAACAGTTCTCATCTTTTTACATGGTGGACATTTTGTTTCTTTTTCTATGAACTATCCATGCATTCCTTTGTTTCTATAAAGTTGTGGGGATTTATTCACCAATTTACAAAAGTTATTTTTATACTGAAATAACTAACCTTTGGTCTGTAAGGTGCTGCCAATCATTTTTTTGCAGCTTATCTGTCAGCCCTGGAAATAATGATCCATGGAATTTTCAGTATTCCTTTACCCAAGATATACCTTTCGGTGTGCCCTTGTGGCTCAGGCAGCTGAGACACTGGTAAGCCAGCCAAATACAGCCTCAGGACCCAGGTTCGAGACCTGGAGCTGGGGTGAAAAGCCTAAATGAACAACTATATAAAGATGTTTCTTCTTTCCTTCCTTTCTTAAAGAAAAAAAAAAAAACTGCAGCTTTTAAAATGGTCATCCTAATATATATCTAGTTACAAAAATTAGCTTCTCATACTTTGTCAACCCTATTATCATAATTCCAATCTAGCCATTATCTTTCATGCTCCTTTGTTTTTTTTTTTTAAGTTCAGCAGTCAAGGAAGCACAAAGGCCACATACATCATGCTTCAGAGCTCCATATCCAGTTTTATAATCTATTAACCATATGGCTTCCTGGTTTGAACCGTAGTTTCTTCATACTGAAAACCAGCCTTACTCTCCCGGTCTCAAAACATTTTCCCAGGTTAAGTGAGATGATGTAGACAAAGCAACTGGTCTGTGTCTCTGTGTATGGCTCCTCGTATGTGCTCAATGTCATGTGCTTGGCTTCCCTCTCCCCCACAGAATCTGAGTTAAGTGGAAGAAGAAATAATGACATTTCTTCTATCCAAAGTAACAGCATGTGCAGAAATTAAGTATGTGCCCCACGGTACAGACGAAAAGCGATTCCTAGCATTTCTCGCACCTTCGCATAATCCCGGGCAGACAAATAGGCTCTTTATTTACACTGGAACTGCGCTGTCGGATCCAGCTGTTGTCATTGTGAAGGGCTGTTCTCTTCCTCATTTCTTGAAGGATTATTTGTCTCTCCGCCTCAGCTCCTGATAGAACAGGCTCCTTCTTGAAGCTACTCTGTAAAGAGCTAGTGTGCCCAATTCGGTCCAAGAGTTTACCGCTTCCTAAATTAAAAACACATGGAAAGCTTCAGGATTCGCACAAAAAATGAGAGTGGCGAGATCTCCTAAAACAGTGCAGCAGAAAAAATGTGACATAACAACCTAGACTAACACTGTCAATCCTCAAAGGGACCATGGCCTGGGAACAAAGTCACAGCCTCCTATTCCTGAAATTCCAATCCACACCCAGAGTGCACTCAGGAAATTACAGCGGCTGCCAAAGAAGGCAACAACCAGCATTGATGTCAGCAACAAGAAGTTACACATCCCGCGTCTAGAAATGGCTTCTCTTTGACTTTTCCCTTTCTTACTAAGTTAAGTCAACTAAGCACATGCTCCTTGAAGGTTTGCTGTGACAACTCCACAAGAGAACAGGGACTTCCGTGCTTTTACAAAACTCACAGTCCCCTGGGGAGACAGTAGAGATATAAATGCATGATCTCCAGCTGATATGACGTGTGCTTCATGGCATAACAGTCACAGAAGACGCGACCAAATTGTAGGGATAAGAGCATATTTAGTCACTAAGATGACCTGTGTGAAACTGAAGAATATCCAAGGAATTCAATCACACCAAGGAGTGGTATCAGACTTGCTTTGGCTTTAAGAAACTGACAGAGCTTTGATTTGGATACTGAATTTAAGAATGCCAGTTAAATCGGGTTTTATTCTGAGGACTCTGCCTCACCGACTTGCTGATTAATTTCTGTTGAGAGTTAAACATCCATAACTTTGAGATCTCATCCCCATCTTAACCTGGATTAGAAAATCTCATCTACAAATTTCAGCTTTTTATCTCCAGGTTCACTTCTATAGTCATGCTTTCAGAATTCCTAGTCTTCTGCATTAGTTCACCTTCCGATCAACAATGAGCAAGGTCATCAAGGCTTTCTTATATATAACTGTGGGCATATTTTTCTATACACAGTTTATCAAATTATGTTCAGATTTTACATAAAACATTTTTAATAATTCTTGTAATGTGCTGTTTTTGGAGAAGCATTCAGATATATATGTATTACACACATATGTGTATGTATATACATTTATAATACATATGCATATATATACATATACACACATACACACACATAGTATATATCTGAATGCCACTGGCCCTCTTGAGTTGCTTGCCTTAATGGCATAACAAAATTCCACTGCCTTTAATTTAGGAGTTTACAATTTAATTAGCAAAGGGGAGAGAAAAGACACACAAAAGCAATCAAACAACACAGACACAAGCTACAAATATTATCTCGATGATCCAGAGATTCACACTTGACATGATTAATAGGTCATGTGTGCAAAAAATTAAAAAGAGAATATGATACTGCAGGTTAAAAATGTTTCATTTCAGACTAAAGTCCTTAAAATTTCATTTAAATGGTGGTTAGTGAGAAATTCAGGGTTGAAGAAGCCAAAAATCCAAACAGGGAACAGTAAGACTAGAGAAATTCAATTAGAATGCAGCTGGTAACTTAGGAACTGAGAGAATAATTTGGTGATAGATAAGGGTTCCTAACAGGAAAAATGGCAAGGTAGAGTGGAAAGTTAAAACAAGGACCAGATGATGGAAGGGCTGAAGTGTTGAGAGGTGATCACAGACCTATGAATTCTAATAGCAACTGTAATTTACACAAGTTTAAACCAGAGACAATAAACGCGTCCATACATGTGGACCCACAGATGTGTTGGTCAGCTCAGAAAGGTTTTTTAATGATTTTTAATTCCTTGTCAGAACTTACAACAGACAAGACTGACGATCACAGCTTGCTTACTCGCATATGACAGCGGCTGGTTAGAGCTGCCCAATGGATGGGTGTCGGGCAAGTTCACCTCACCCCTCACGAGACCAACATTCGTCCACGTAAGTCAGATGTGCTTGCCTTGCTTAGAGTCATGCTTATTGCTTCCAGACCTTTTTTAAAATTTTTATGCTACATCTATTCCTCAGAAATATGTTTCATGCTAATAATATCAGGCTCTGAATTGTTTTTGCCTAGTTAATTAAATCATTATGGTTCTGGACTTTTGATCTGCTGTCATGTAAATTTACAGTTTCAGGTTTATGTATAATTTTTAAGTCCCCCTAATACTCTGTAAGACACTTCTATGTCCCATTTCTTTGGCTGCACGATGAAATCTATTATACAAAACTGTACCAACTGCACTTTGCAAAATTCCCACATATTTCATTAGCTATTTAAAGCCATTTTAATCTCTCAGGACTCCCCGCATTATAAAGTAAAGCCAAAAGAAACAAGACAGTTGTTTTGTTTTTATACATAGATGTTGAAAACATTCAGTGTTTTCATTATGTAATCTTAATGAACCTGCAATACTTGAACTAAAAAATGTCATAACTTGTGATAACATCAATAAGCAATTATGAAGAACTTGAAAAAATTTACATTTACCATTTTTATTTATGTGTTGGTCATCCAGTTCAGTGGTAGATCTGGATTTATTCCTAAAACAGAGAATACAATATAGCACATGTGTTTCATTAAGAACATCCTTTACATATTTATAAGGTAAGAACACCAAAAAATATTGTTTAAAGCAGTTATGTTCTATGTCTGTTGAGAGCTAAATTGGTTTCATAAGAAAGAATTTTTTATATTGTACAAACTAGCACAAAACAGTGACAGCTCTAAAAGAGAGGAGTTAGAGGACAGATAAAACAGGTTAAAATTCTCCCTGGTTTGCACGATGATTATGAGTCCAGATACTACTCTCTTCCAGATCGAAACTTACCAGGCTGCACAAAGCATCTATCATCAGGTCACCTAATGTCAGACTTCCGTCACTTCCTTCATGCCCCCTGCCATCCAAGGGTCACAGTCAACTCTGTGGGTGCAAGGATACTACACTACACAGCAGTTTGTCAAATGCGCTCCTAAAATTCCAAAGAGGCACTGGAGGCATGGGCAGGCAATTTCTGAAAATCCTGACATGTAGTCTTACATATGTTGAACTGATATCATTCACATCATACTAGGCACAAAAAATAACTTGAAATAACATGACAATAGTATGTAATATACATTATGTAAAATACACTTATTACACACATTTGTATTATAAATGCAAATGTATAACTTACATATGTATCTAATCATATATTCAATACAACATATAAGCATATAATTATGTATCGCAATGTTATACAGAAATACTCACAACTGTTTTCACTTTATTAACAGAAGAAAATTCTTGATTACAAGATGTCTAGCCAACTCCCTGAAAGCCTCTAGGATGTGCCATATCATGACTGCCTAGGGGCTGTGTTTCACATTTTCCCTGAGTTTTTTTTCTCTACACTCGAATGTTCTCCCCCAAGTCAATGAGCTACCTAAAGCTTACTTAAATATAGAAATCCATAGAATTTTTTTAAAGAAAGGAGAGATGCACATTTTCATGATCTATGGTTACCCAGAAATACTCATTGCAAATAAAGCGGGGAATGGATGCTGCTAAGCCAGGCCCACTGAAAACCCGCCCTGCCCGGGTACCATGGAGACAGACTCCTGCACTAGTACATCCTGACTGACATGTCTCTCTCTCTCAGTAGTTTTCTAATAGCTGTTTATCAGGCCCATTTCTACCTGTATACAAATTCATATTTCCCTACCCACTCTGAGCCCTGCTCAGTTATACTGACTGCCTAGGAATATGAATCTTCCCTGATCTCTAAGGCAAACTTCCTTTAGAAGTTTCAACTCCAAAAACACAAATCAATGGGCATCACTGGACATTTATATTCAGACTCTGCTCAGAAGAGTCCTTTGGGATTTCAAAAGTGCAAACCATTTTAAAAAGTAAATGTTGAAAACCAAAGCTACCTCAATTTCAAAAATTACTTAAAAACATTAATGTTTTAGGTAATTTTATGATGTATATATATATATATATATATATATATATAACTTTTCTGATGTGTGAAATCCTATCTTCAGTCCCCCCAAACTGACTAGTAGTTCTAATAAAAGTAAGAAAGGTCACAGTTTCTTACTTCAGACACCCATATGTAACCTCTTTGGGGTAACCGTACAGCAGTGCCCACAACCCTTTTAAAAGAAAGGTTAAATTCAAGACCATATAAAGGGAACCGAAGGGCAGATACTGCTGAGTGAGGTGAGTCAAAAGAAACAATTACTGGATGATGGCACCTATGTTTGCAAGATTGAGAAATAATGCAAACAAACTAATGAAATAAAATAAAAATAAACTTTTGGACAATGACAACAAGGCTGAGATGGCCAGAGAAGAAGGGAGTGAGGAGTTGGGTTCATACAGTCAAGGGGGGTTATCTACCATGTTTATTCCCCCGCCTTCTTTTTTTCTCTTTTGTATTTTGGTCTGTTTTTGTCAATCAAAATAAATTAAAAAATACTTATCGGTAGAACAAAAATGAAGGTAGACTGCAAAAAGTGAACACAAGTCTTCCTGTCTGTGCCAAGTCTCCTCGAATGATGGCATCGCCCATAGAGGACTTTTCTCCTCACCATCAACTTGGGCTCACCTCGTGACTTTAGACAACGTGACAGAAGCAAGGTGTGCCAGTTGAGAACTTAGATGGCAAAGGGCTTTGCACACTTCCTCTCTTTAATTCTTGTCCATGTCCAGTCCCCATGTACATATGACTGCCCAGGCTTGCCAGATGGTCAGAGACGCATGGCCTAGAGCACTCGTACGGTTGACAGGCAGTCAATTCCCAATGCACAGCTGCCTAGTAAACTGGGAGCAGATGCATTGGTGAGCCCAGTGAACTCTGTAGCTGAGCTCAGCTCAAAGTGCTGACCCACAAAATCACGAATTCAGCCACTAAGTTTAGGGGGAGTTTGTCACTCAGGAAAAGCTAACTGATGAACCGGCAAGATCTCTTTGCATCCCATGACAAGAGCTGAAGCAGTTGTTTAAAACACATAAAGCAAGCTCTGGAATCATCATCCACAGTCAATTACTCCCACCAAGTTATAATAAATGTTCTACACACCTGTCACTAGGAAGCAAAGCTGGAGACTCTTCCTCTCTCTTTGGTATATCATAGGAATCAACAGGCCTAAGAGATGGAAAAAAAGAGTTTATGGTCAAAATATGACATTGTATGTTCTTCTCTGAGCTTAAGAAATGAGTATTAAGATGGCATTTTCCTTTATGAAAATGGGCTCTGGGTGGGACACTAAGCATAAAGGAGTATCTCAATCACTACAGAAAACAGAACTACTATTACCGGCAGACATTTGCGATTATCCATCCCACAAACGTCCACCAAGTGTCTGTGCCTCAGAACAATTCCAGGGCTGGGCTATGGAAGTTAACAAAACAAACTGATGTATTAAATGTAATGCTTGTATTTTAGTCAGTTAAGCAGTCCCACAGACAAATGAATAAACACATCCTTTAAATCAGGGCAAAAGCATACAACAGAAGGGGTGGGGAAGAGGCGCGTATTTTAATCAAGTCTGAGGTGATGACATCTGAGCAGAGACTCAAAGAAAATAAGACAAACACATGAGAGAAGACTCTTTCAGACACAGGGACTCGAAAACACAGGAGCCAGGAGGCAGACTATATTGGGCCTTTTCAAGGATGGAAAAGGAGAACAGTGTGGCTGGAACAGACCAGAGAGGGAAAGAGAAGGAGGAAACTGGGTGGACCAATGAAGCAATAGCCAGCTCATACTAGCCTTGTAGACCAAGGCAAGGTATTCTAATGTGACAGGAAGCCTTTTGGAGACTTCTGAGCAGGGAAGTAAGATGGCAGGATTGGATTACAACGTAAAGGGCTCACTTGAGCTGTGTGCGCGCGCTTGCGTGAAAAATGAACTGGTGGGGGTGGGGAGCAGGTGGACAATCAGGGGCCCTGAACATGAGGGATGGATGTAGTTAAGCCAGGTCCACTGAAAACCCGCCCTGCCCATGGGCCATGGGGACTGACCTCCTGTACTGATAAATTCTGACTGACGTTTCTCTCTCTCTCTCTGCCTGGCGCTGCTGCTCCTCTACAAGGCGCCGCTGCTCCTCTACAAGGTGCCGCTGCTCCTCTACAAGGCGCCGCTGCTCCTCGGCCTCTGCCTGACGCCGCTTCTCATCCTGCTCTTCTTGATACTGTTGCTGCTCCTTCAGTCTCCTCTCTTTCTCAAGGACAAGTTGCTCCTGCAGCTTCCTTCTTAGGTCCTCACTAGCATCCTCCTCTTGCTGCTGGCTCCTCTCCTCCTCTTCTGTTCGGGTTCCTTCCCTGTCGGGAGCCTTGGATCCTTCACACCAGGTGGCAGCGGCCGGCTCCCGTGGGGCCAGAGAAATGCTGTTCGAGGTCAGGACCATCAGTTCCTGTGTGGCCAGGAGACAAAGAAACATCTCGGCCTGTGCACTTCAATAATTTCATGAGGATGCGTGTGTTCAGTTTCAGGTGATACTGACTGTAACTGGTTTGGAACTCCA
The DNA here is from genome assembly GCA_004363575.1 of Solenodon paradoxus. Taxonomy (NCBI): domain Eukaryota; kingdom Metazoa; phylum Chordata; class Mammalia; order Eulipotyphla; family Solenodontidae; genus Solenodon; species Solenodon paradoxus. The sequence continues at coordinate 59,676 of RJWH01001406.1, read as the reverse complement.
CAGGGAGCAGTGCTAAAATGTTTAGCACTAACAAAGCTATATAGGGGTGATGGAGATGTAACTTGGCCAAAGACTAGACACTTGGGTTCTATTGCTAGAAATGTAATGATGCAGTCGCGAAGCTAGGGGAAAGGGTAACACTTCAAAGCAAATCTGACAAATGAGAGCTCATTGCATTTTTCAAAGAGTTATGTAGGTGACTGTGTGGCCAAAAACTAAGTGAAATAAAGTGCTGTTGCTCTTTTTAGCGACTTTCACCAACGAGATGGAGAAGGGAGAAAAGAGCAAGCGCCAGTCTACCTCATTCAAATATTTGGAATTCTCTCTCTCAGCCTCCTGCTTCGCCCTTTGCCACTCTTCCCTCAGTTTCTCCTGCTCACGCTGGTATTTCTCCTATAAGAAAAGAATAACATATTCACTAATTAATAGCTTTATGACCTTAAACAGAATCTTTCATTAGCACTTTTGATAGCTCTACTCTTTACCACAATCTTAAAACAAAATGACATTATTTTAGCAAATCAAATTGCCATCCCTCAAAAAGGACTTATAGTGGCATGGTGGCCTAGTAGCAAGTCCACTGGACATAGTCTGCAAATATCCAGACCTGGGTACAGGGACACAACCAAGATGAAAACTAAATAAATGCTTCTTCCTCCTCTCTCTTCCTGCCCACCTGCCTACTCGCCTTCATTCCTGCCTGCTTTTCCTTTAAAAAAAAAAAAAGACATTAAGTTAAAATATAGTTATTGGAGAAGGGTCAACATTTAGAATAGAAACAATAGCACCCTTGACCCTGGCTCGCATTTATTCTATGGACTGAACACACAATTTATAGAGGAATGAGTCCTTATAACCCGCATGACCTCTCCCTCCTAAGAAAATCCACCAAACTATACATCTGCATTTACACACACACACATATACACACCCACTTATGTGTGTGTGTGTGTGTATATATATATGTGTGTATACATATATATATACACACACACATAAATTATACAGGGGCTAATAATTATTTTTAAAGGAATATTCTAGAAGTCTTCAAAATGGAGAAGTCATTATTTAATACAAAAACATGCACATATCCAAAGCTTGTTCGTTGTAAGGTTTATTAATTTTATTTTTTAGCAAATTGCTTCTCAGTTCCAGGTGGCACTGAGCGGAGGAAAGCTGTTAGAGAAAGCCTCCTCCTTGCTGATCTACCTGCAGCAGGCGGTCCTGCTCCTTCTGCCACCTCTCCTGTCGTCTTCGCTCCTCCTCTTGGTCCCATGCCCAGCGACTCGGGGCACTAAGAGTTGGAACTGGAAGCTAAGCAACGATCAGAGAGAGACACAAATGAAGCAAATCCCCATGAAGTCGTCTACTGAAACACTTTCCTATATATAAATTGTTCAGAGCATCTCTTGCCCAAATTGTACCAAAAGAGATATTGTATTATATTTCAAAATAGGTCTTTTCAACATGAAAATATTACTCTTCTCCACACAAATGGCCTACAAAAAAAACATGAAATAAATGCTCTACTTCACTCACCATTAGAGAAATGCAAAACAATGATCACAATGAGATACAACCTCACACTAGTGAGAATGGCCTGTACCCAAAAGACTAAAGGCAACATGTGCTAGAGAGGGTGTGGGGAAAGGGAACCCTCCTACATTGGTGGGAATGGAAATCAGCCTCTCTAGAAAGCAGTATGGAGATTCCTCAGAAAAAAAAAAGTATCTACCATTCAATCCAGCAATCCCACTTCTAAGCATATCACCAGAGAATACAAAATTTGAAAATATATCCGCCACCCTATGTTCGTAGCAGCACAAATCACAGTAGGAAACCACCTAAAATGCCCATCGACAGATGATTGGATAAAGAAGCTGCAAATATATAATCAATAGCATTCTATGCAGTTGGAAAAAAAGATGTAATTGTCCCCTTTACAGAAACTTGGATTAAGTGGAGGGGATCATACTAACTGAAATAAGTCAGAACTAAAGAGAGACATACAGGATGGTGTCACTCATCTGTGAAATGTAAAGAATCAAAACAAATGACAGACAAATCCCCCCAAAATTCACAGGACCAAAAAGACATGTCTTCCAGGGGGACGGGAACTGGGAGGGAAGGAGGGAGGGAGGGGACAAGGGGGCGGCAAAGGGCACTGGACCTCTAGCGGTGGGGCAGTGTGAAATACACAGACTGAGGTGTGATTTCCATGTCCTAGAATGCACAGAGCAGTGTAAACAAAAGAAATAATGAAACTATTTTAAAAATCAATAAAGAAAGATTACTCTTTCCTAAATCCTTATGAAACTTAAAACAATGGTAACTGCTGCAACTGTGTGTTAATTCAGTCCCACCAAGGTCACTTTCTTATCCCAAAAATAATGACTGCTACTTACATCGGGAACCACCGAGTCGGAGCTTCCTGTATTATAGCAAACAGGCAAGGAAGAAAAAATGCAATGTAAGTTTTTTTTTCATTATCATGAAGCAATTCCTTTCAGAAAGTAGGATGACTTCTTGTTTCTATACCAGCGCTAAGTGACATTCACTGGCTTTAAACAGCAGTAAATCTTTTTTTTCTCTTTAGCTCCATCTGTTTGTTATTCATCTTCCAAATTCAAAGCCAGTAAAAATTAATAATGAAGAAACTATAGAAGCCTCTAGGCACTAGAACTAGGTCAGTGGTATATTTCTGAAGAGGTTTGGGTATTCTTTTCTGTAAGACTAGGTAGTATCTCATATTTTGGCAGAATTGAAAAAAATTCAAACACTTCAGCAGCTACCAAATCTATTTGTTTTCCTTATTACAATTCAATTACAGTGTGCCAGCTCCAGTCACATTTTGCTAATGAGCTCCTTTTCTCGACATTTCCCTTTCCTCTCCTATTATTCAAAAAGCAAACATTCAAACTCCGTGTGTGAACTTAAGGCCTGTTGTTTTCTTTTTATTCTTTGGGGGTCTATGTAAATGTGCAAGTCTATACATAGTACAATGATGATAAACAAAGTCTAGAAGACAAACTATCATTCCAGATTTTTTAAGTTTTTCTGAAACCTTCAACTGTAAAATCAGTTATTGACGTACACAATTACTTTTTTTTTTTTTTTTTTTTTTAAGAAATAGGCTTTGTAACTTAGAAAAATAGTCTTCCCTACAAATAGCCTGTTGAAGAAAAGTGAAGAGAAATTAGAACAGAGAAAGAAAAGGAATTGCTTTATTTCAGCCAATTTGAGCTAGGGTATCACACTGTTTCAATTAAATTGCCATAGAAAAATAGGAGTTTAACAAAAAATATTAAAAGCACTGAGGATACTGACACAAACAGACCTGGTGCATGCATAGCTGGCAAGCTCTTTCTATCTAGGGGACAAACAAGACCTGAATTCACTAGAGGAAGGTAACTAAGGATGAACACAAAACATACAAGTCCAGGAAATGTCATGTTATAAGGCAAGTTTGCAAATGCTTTTGATCATCTTAAAAGTAAGAACCAACAACATTTAAGACACCAACAGCATGCACCCATCTGACTATGCTGTTGCATCTCACATGTCAGATATTACTTTTAAGTTCTTGAGAGCAAAACAGCTCAGACTGCATCCCTAGACAGGGCATTAGACCGACGGGGAAAGGGAGGAAATGCCGCATGCACAGCACATGGTAAGCGAGTGCTGCCAACGACACCAACACAGAATCAAAAGGCACTTGTTCACGTGTCTTTACTTTTGATTTCCTTCAGAGGTGTTTACTTTTCATTTGCTGCAAAGTCAAAGCAGCAGTTCTCTGGGCACACCAGAGTCACTGTTCATGTTAAATGTTCAGAATATTTTCCATAACAAAAGGTCACATTTTTAGTGGGCCAATTGCATGTTGGTATAATTTAATATGATGCAATGTGTAGGAAGCAGCAGGCTTAGTAAATGAAATTCCTCAATTCTTACTGTCACCCGGTGGAAAGAAGTGTGTTTAACAGCATCTCATTTTTTTTAATAAAAAAAACAAAAAACTTCAGAGGTATACAAAGGACATACAAAGACCCATTACCACAAAGGTAGACCCATGAACTGTAAGAAAAGCCTGACGACCCTAGGGAAAGAATGGAAATGAGTTATGTCGTTTGATCATAATGACAGTCCAACTGACAGTGCCAGGCACCACAGACTATTAGGAGAGAGTGGAGAGTAGAAACAATTCCATGAAAGGGCATGAATGGTGAGCTTGTGATTTTTACCTTGTTCAAAAAATTGTGATCGCCTTTTTAAGTTTTTCAAAGAAATAGGTTCAGATGCTAGTTGAAAAATGAAAAAAAAAATAGATATCAATATCATGCTGTCCATTTTCATTTTTGACCACTAGAAAACACAATACGGATCTACCTTTCCAAACTGTAGTAATATTATTTTTATATGATGAGAATAAAAGTTATAGAAGATATAAATTATTTCAGTGCACAAAGACACATGGATTTTAGTAGTCTAGATAACATTAAAATTAGTAAACAGAGCAAATATTTTGATTAATAAATTTTAGCAGATAGCATCAGAATTTAACAGAAACCAAAAGGCTATTTTCCCTACTAGAGCACATGGCTTTAGGGAAATGGAAATTAAAACTTTTTGGTTAGGTTAATCCACCAAAAATCTCACTTCAAGGAGAAAGGCTCATTACTAAGTTATCACATACTGATGAGCAAAAAGCAGCTGAAGAAAAAGTCCCATTCTTGACAGCCTAGTTTCAGGGTGAAAGAAGTCTTAACCTCTTTGGGCCCCTTTTCCTACCTGTCCACAACTATTACCTGTCCTATTTTAACGCAAGCCTAAGGAAAAGCGTACAGCAGGTGGTAGCTAAATTATTTATGGACAGACATGAGGAGGAAGAGACAACCCACACTATAAAATTTCCCTAGATACGCTGTGTCTATAAAATTTCCCTAGATACACTGTGGTCATTTTCATTACCAATGGGTTCTTTTGCTAAAACCTGCTCATGCCATTGGCATTTCCTGTGAATACTAGCTAGCCCCAAGCTTGTCCCTTTCGCAACAATAAAAGGAAACTGCTTTCATCATTTTATATTGCACTAAGAATCCCAACGCCAGCATGTCACAGCAAGGAGACTGGGGGCTTCAGGAAAGCCAGTCCTTTGTACTTGCTTAGCCACACCAGCACTCATGCTCCTGGACCTGCTGCCAGCACTGTGTTGCATTTCCTGACCTATTCAACATGGGAACCCAACACCCTTCCACCTGCTGCAACTGTATCTGTGCGCTAGCCTTTTAGTTTCACCGTGGGCGGTGGCTATGGCGGTGGCTATTTTTCTTGCATCCACAGTTGTGAATGTTCCCAACAGCAGAATCTCAGTGCTACGAGTGTTCCTGTGCTCCTATGTTATAAATGAAAGCTCAGTGCAGGTTAACGGTGACCCTTACCTTTCGATTCAAAAGTATTGCTTTCATCACAAACACCATTGATTTCTTTGGACTCAGTATTCTGGAAATGATCAAAATACCAGTTAACAGCATTCTAATTGGATTCTAGGATAACATCAAGTATTTTCCATGGGTGAAAATGATGGTAAAAAGATGAGGTCTTCAGGAAGTTTATTCCCTACAGTTTTTCATATCTACACATGTGTGTGAATGTGTATATGTGTGTGTATATATGTATGCATAACTTGATTTTTTTATTATTCTTTAATATCTGTGAAAGGATGCTTGTAATCATGGATAGCTTTTCACACAATCATCAATTTTACAAGAAACATGATGGGCCAAATAATACAATTAGTCCATCTGGCTCATGCTTATGAGTAACCAACACAGTCTGATAGGAGTCTCTTTCAACTTTCTTACGCTGTGTAGCAAGGTCTCCATATTAGATAAAAGGGAGTATCTTATATAATAACAATTACATTGAAGGAGTTAAAACGGACATTTGAAAATGCAATTTTTGCTTTGATATGTAGAACAATACATACATTATAAGTACTTAAATAAATTAATCTTTTTTTATTAATCAGTTATCTAAGTCTACCCACCAAATTCACGTAGACAAGAACTAAAAATGCTCTATGGGGCTTTAAATTGCACACAATTATTAAACTTATTTTACCTTTAGTTAAGGCTAAAGAAAGCACAGAAAACTTAAAGTGTATCATCTTATTATATAATTACTACTTCATATTCACAAAGATCTGAGAAATCAGTATAATGATGATAGGTTGATAAACATCTGCAAAACTACATGATGGGATCTTTTGATTTTACCCTTAAATAACTAATACCCCAGTTATTAATGAGGCATGCCTTACGATTTTTAAAAATCCACTTCATTCTCATTACTTTATTTATTTTTAAAGCAGCATCAAAACTGTTCACACAAAAATCATATACATATTTCTACAGTTGCTTTGCTAGACATAAATAGAATCACTTTTCAGAATACTTACAGAATTCTGAAGACTTTCTGAGAAATCAGTGGTTACTGACAGAGTTGAAGATTTGTCTGAGTTATAAATTCCAGAGGTGGCATCAATCCACTTTGTTTCAGGTGAACCTATAATTTTGGTAGCCATACTGGTGAGATTGAGGGTTTTATGCCGTGTAAATGGCAGGGAAGGCTGGTCTTTGCCCCAGTCTGATTGGCACATGAAGATCAAGAAATGAGCACACATAAATGTTGAAGTGGAAAGAACAAAGTTACTGAATGCACATCTACAAAATGCACATATAGAGGACAGACAAATCAGGTGGCATGTAAAAGAAACAGAGAGTTTAGAGTTTTTAACCAACAGATCACCTTCTGAAAATTCAGGGTTAGAATCATGTCAATTAATGAAAAGCAAATTTGCTGAATCTCTCTGTAAACAAACACTGGATATTCTATTTTGATATAATAAGGTGGTAGGTCTGGGGAGGTTTAATACCCTTCCCCATCTAACCTCAGTAACTAAGAAACAATGGAATATGTACTAAAAGTTCCGTACGAAAAAAACAAGAATATAAGCTACCACATTCTCCCTTACACCAGCACAGTGATGTTGCTATAGAGAAATCTGAATCATAAAGTAATTCTTTGGTTTTCATTTTCCCTCCCCAGCACTTTATTAGGGAAAACTTCAACTACAGCATAAAGCATAAAGCATAGTATAATTCTTAATACTTGACCATAATAGGATTCCCAAATGCAGATGCAATCACAATAACCTTCAGTTGATATTTGCACTCAACGTCAGTACAGCATATAAATCAGTCAATGGTAGAGTTCAGTAAATTTGCTCATGAAATGTTCAGACAGAATATGCATGGAAGTATCATTCAAGATTTATTTCAACATAACCACAAAAAAACTATAAGCCAAAGTGAAACGAAAAGAATTATTGAAGCAAGCTGTTATGACCACCTGCCAAAGACCAGTTCCCAATTTAGAAGCCCAGACACAGTGGTAAAACCAACTCACCAGACTTTCCATAGCGTCTGATATCCATTACTAGGTTTCCAGTTTCTTGAGCATTAGCCATGGTTTCCTCCCACTCTTTTGTGTCCTTATATGAAAACTTGGTGTTGTTAATAGCAATAATTTCATCATCTACATGTAGCTGAGAAAATTCTGCTGGGCTACCTAAACAAAGCAAAGTAAATTAAACAACTAATTAAATAAATGTTCTACTAATGGCATAAGGAAGGAAAAGAAGTCTTAGTATGTGAGACTGACCATTTCACATTTTTTTTCAGGGGGAAATGAGTTATGAAATTTTTTTGAGTATCGCATATTTAAGCATCAGAACATACAAAGCACCTAAAGCATTTTTCTTTTCAACAGTATGTTTGTTATTAACTTTTAAAGGAGGGAAAGTAAGCGCCTTTGTCCAGTAAGATGTATTCGCCTCTTACCAGTAAAGACATTTAGTTTTTCATTTCAAAATGTGAAATATATTTTATATTTTGAGCCTTCTAATCCAAATGCATTCTGGAATGGAAAAGAAAAGTTGGGCCACACAAAACCACTGAAAATGACTATTTACCATGATCTAATTAAAGCAGTCTGGAAATTTCAAAGAAATTATCGGTTAGCATACCATTTTCTATAGCTGAAATATAAAGGAGAGGAACTCCTCCTAAATACAACAATACCACTTTTGTTTTCAGCCTTGTGTTAATATTTTGATCAGAATTCCTGGGCTTGACTTGGTCTCGCCCTAGAAGGGGGAGGAGCAATACTTCTGTAAATGTCCCAAAGCCTCCTGAGGACCACAGGCAACAGATATGAGGATGTCCGGAATACATCCGCTATTTGGACAACATGCATGTATTTCCCACAAACTTGGGAAGGTTTCCCTGAATCTTCAATTGTTGGTTAGCATTTCCAAATTTTGAACTCAAACTTCTGAAAATAAACTCTCTATAAGTTAAAATAAAGACTCCTCCAAATGAAAACGAATGAGGCAGAGAGAACGAACAATATTCACTTGTCCCTCCAACTATCCGTCTCAGGGAAGAGGACAGAGCTCCTAGCTTTCTGCTGCATTTCCCATGTGTCTTCTCCTCCTAGAGCAAATCAATTCACTTCTGTGGGGAGTTTTTAAACAGCAGAAGCTAAGGAAGAAGAAGAAAGTTCATAGAGCAAAATCCATGATTTACCTGCTTCCACTGATGCTATGAAGATCCCGGAAAAATCCCATCTTACTGTAAACCCAAAGTCAAGACTGCTCCCAGGCGTCTGGTTTATGCTGATTCTCATATCGCTGAACCGATCCTGAAAACAAACACGAAACGGTGGGATCAGATGTCCCTGGCACCCACATGAAGGAAAGCCTATCCATGAGAGAAGGGAGGCTGAACACAAGGCACACTCGAATTATTTCCTGATAAATGAAGAGACTTCATTCTGCTTTCCTTGGGTCTGGGAAGATCTTCAGTTATATAAAAAGCACCATGGTTTTATTTTTAACATATAATAAGGAACAACTTCATGTCAAGCCATGATTTTTCTGTGGCATACTATGAATCAGCAGGCCATTGAAATAGCTGAGGAATTTGCACCATACAATGGCATCCAATTTGCAGTTCAATTGTTATTAGTCAAGAATGAGAGTGAGCGAGCGAGTGAGTGAGTGAGTGAGTGATTGAAATTATTTTAAATGCCCTCATGTTTATATATAAAAAAACTACTTCCAATATTTCACATATTAAGCTGATTAATTTCAAGGGGTTCATAGAAGTCTAACACAGCTACCAGCAGCCCTTCTCCGGAAGTGACATCAACCTCCACAGGGACAGTATGGCCATCATTTTTGCCTGACCCATTGTTGTATACAGGCCTAGTGGTAATGGCAGGACTGCTACACAGGTTTCCCTACACAGACAACTTCATCCCTGGGGAACCACCTGCTAGATGCCAAGCAGGCCGCCATGCCAGGTGGCAACTTCCTTGAAGTAACATCTGTCCATAAGCCCAAGAGCAAGAGTCTCTCCAGCAACAGCTAAATCTGTTTCCAACACCATGACGACAGCACACAACAGCACGCTCTAAGTTTTGCAGACTTTAAATCACTTGCAAAAGGCATTTTAAGTTTTATAATAAACTATGTCTGTGAACATTTCAATTATCTTTTACAACTTAAGAGTCTTGAGTAAGCAGTATACCTGTATTTGAACATAACAAGTTACCTAGACTAGTGTTTCAATTCTTTGATTCATTATTGTGACTGTTTACCAAAAAAATCATCTGAAAGGCATATTCTTTTCCAGAATAAGACCTATAACTTCTCTGCTTTAACTTGGGAGTTAAACTCAAATCTGAAGTCTACTGGACAATTTATAAGGCCTTATGACTAAGTTTTTCCACCTCTAAAACAAGTTACAAATTCAAGTGGAGCAGAGATTTGGTCGGTCACCTCTGAAGGGCACAAAACACATACCCCTGGGTTTAAGTCCCAGATCCGGGGAAAGCAAACAATTAAAGCATTAAAATGCTCCTTCCTCATCTCTTCCTGCCTGACTGCTCACCTTCATTCTTGCACCTTTACGTAAAACAAAAAATGAAAGAAAAATAAAATCCAAGTGGCAACATTCAGGAAAAAAATGTGGTGTTACACAAGAATTCAAAGGCATCTGAAGAAGGTATTGAATAAGAAACGAGTACTTCCACGCTACCTGGATGCAGAAGGTAAGAACTATAACCATATTCACTTATTCATTTGTTCATTCGGCACTTACTGGTTCACCTATTCCCTATGAAACACTCCAGGAGGCACAGATGAATTAGTCATGATCCTTGCTCTTAAGAAATACTCACTGGCTTCAACACTGGTTATGGAACATTATCAGAAAAAGTATAGCTAATAATATAGAAAAGTTTTCATTGTAAAACAGTTTCAACACAGGCACTCGGATGTGGCTAGCGGGAGCACTCATTAGTAATCTTCCTGATGAACACCAAACCCCCAGAACATAATAAAATTCTGATATGAATAGAAAAAATTACAGGCTCTATTTTTTCAACCCCAACCACCAAATACTTAGCGATGACTCAAAGAGAATAAGTGGTTCTTTTCACCACTCTTCCCCGCGCCCCCCAGAAAAAAAATAATCTGACTTGAAGTACAGAACGTATTGCTAGATGAGGGCAGAGAGACACATGCTGGCTTAGATCAGTCCAGACACTAATTGAGATTTGTACTTTGAATAAAAGGCAGGGTGGACTTTTAATAGTCTGAAACTACATAAAGAATATCAGTTAACATTATCCTTTTCTAACTCATATAGGATAAAAGAGACTAAGCTTAAATCACAGATGGAAGCATCTCACAATTAGACCAGAAGAATTTCTCCATAAAGGACAGCTCCTCCCTGGTAAATAAAGAAATCTCTCTGGGAACATATTAAATTAGGGCCAATAACCTCCTCTCAGAAACAGTTACAGAGCAGACAGCCTCATTGTGGCTACAGTCTGACAGACTGGTGTGAGTCCCTGGACTGCACACTAGCAGAAAAGAAAAGAACTATGGGGGCCAGTCTAGGTCCACCTGTTGATAGTGATGCGGCCTCAAGCACATCACTGAGCCTGGCAAAGCCTTCTCTCTCTCATGCTGTGGCATTGATATTCAACTCTTTGTTTTACAAAACTATTTTTAAGTGAACACCTTATGCAGACCATCTCTCTGGAAACCAATAGATGCAAGAATTAAAGGGGTTTCCAGGTATGAGAGCCAGAGAACTCACCTCACCCTTTCTAGTGGTCCCTTAGGCCATCTTCCTGGAATTCTGGGTTCCTGAATTAAATGATCAAGACAGGCCTTGCAGGGGAACATATCTATAATTATACTCAACCATAAACTATTCAGCAATAATTTGTTAGGATTTCTGCTTCCTTATTTATCTCTGCAAGATCCATGTCACATGAGTTTTCCATAAAGAATCTGTGCTTTAAAAGATAATGAAGAATTACCTTTTGAACTGGATAGAAACAGAAATACAAATTATTGGAGGGAGGGGGTATCTAGATTTTTGATGACTGATAACTATACAAAATAGTTTTTGTTTTCTCTGCCAGAAAGAATAACAGCATTATCTATCTACATATTAGCATTCAAAATTAAAAAAATAAATAAATAAACAAGAACAACCCTCAAATTAGGTACACTTTAAGAAGTTTACACTAAATGTTGTGCTTTTTAAATAAAAACATGATGATCTGGAGCCAGATAAAAATTATTTTCATAAAGTCAGATGAATTAAGATTATACGACCACAGTTGGAACTCATGCAAAACTGACAGACTTATGTGCTAATAACTCAGAGAGCTATTCTCCTCAAATTTTTTCTATCACCTAAATGTGTTCACGTAAGGAAGCTCACTCAAGTTGATGAAGTTTAAAAAAAGACTAAAAGTAGATTCAGGCCATAGTCATGAATAACAGAGGAAATATATAAATTCCGTGTTTTTTAACACATGGTTCCTCGTTTCTTTCCTTCAGAGTCTTAGCTAGATGAGAACAAGAAACGAGTCACCCTCAAGATGCCAAAGTAAGACACATGATGCCCAGGAATTTCCTTCTTTTTCCCGTGGAAACTGTTACACATGATACAGATTGCTGTTTAAGCAGTTTCCAGATAAACTAAAGAAAATGCTATTTAACACTCCTTCTAGGCTCTATGACCAATCAGTCAGCATTCAATGAATACCTGCAGATCCAGGTGCTGTATTATCAGAGGACAAGATGGGTTTACTTCCCACCCTCCCAGAGTGTAGGATTCAGGGAAGGTGATGAGTGAAATCGTGGTGCTGCCCTGAAACCAGAGGTACTCTCCTTCACCAAGACATGTCCATGCCCACCTTCTCCATGCTTCCATTCAGAAGAGGGCATTTCCTACCACTTCACGCAGCCCCTTCCAAGCCTATCTCTTAATACCAAGTCCACGTTCAGTCCTCATCCCACTGGGAACTACCAATTATCTTGCTTTCGGAAACAGTCTTTTAAGTCACTTATTACTCCACTTTCTCTTGCCTCCTCTCGGACCTTTTCTCAGTTTTATTAGTGTGCTCTTCTACTTTGTTTTGCAGTTCTCTAATCAGGAACCTTCTTTTAGACAACTTCCTTCCCTGAGTAACCTCTTTCAGTGCTCTGTCTTCAACTACTAAGTCCAATACTCCAGAAGTAAATGATCTTCCTCCCCAATCTGTACCGCCACTTCATTTTTCATAGAATATATGGAATATATATACGCATATATTTGAATATATGAATATAAATCATTCAATAATAATGGTAATATATCATCATCTAGTCCACTGCCCAAGTGAGAAGTACCAGGTGCTTTCTGAGTCTCTTCCTCTTTCCTTCCCCTAACTGTTTCCCACTCCCCACCACGCATGCTTTCAATAAAATGCTACTAAGTCCACCATGCATATATCCATCTTGACTCCATCATTCCATCTTCCCCTGGGGTGTCCACTTAATTTGGGTTCTCTAACTGCTGTGGTCACCTCTTAACTCACTCTCAGGCCTCCGGCCCTTTTCCTCCCTCTTACACACAGCTGCCACCACTGCACAGACCGTGATAACTAAACCACACCCTGTTTTAAAACTGTGGGTAGTGAGCCCCGTACTGCCTATGGGATGGATTTCAGAAACAGATTCAGTTCAGATATGTTTCAATAAATGTCTTTCCTCAGAAACATTTTAAGAAGGATTTTATCTTGATGAATGGAGGCTATTTCCTGTTGATTCTAAAATTCTAAAGACGGGGACAAGTCAAAATGAGTCAGCACTTGTTGTTTAACTATACACAGGAATTTCTCAAATCTGAGCATGTCATACTTCAAAGAGAGCTGCAATCGTGGTCTCAGCATTTAACCAGCCTGGGACAAGTTACATAACTTTTGAATCTCAAGTGTGTCATCAGTGAAAGTGGGGATAATACCACCTACTTGGCAAACTTATTGAAAGGATTAAATTAAACAGTTAAAAGGTGCCAAGATGCATGGCTGGTGCCTTCTTTTTCCCAAGGAAACAATGTGATACATGGCAGATGCTGGCTAGGCAGCTTCCAGATGAACTGAAGAAAATCCTGCTTAAGTCTCCACTTACTCAGCTCTACAGCCAACAGAACGCAGTCATCACTCAGCGAAGACCTTACTATGCTAACAGTGAGCAAGACAGGCTTGCTTCCTGCCCTAAGAACAGCATCTAGTCAAAGTGCCAAGAGCCATGCATGAGAAGACACTGTGATATGCTAAGTCCTGGGTGCTGCTGACAAGGGCACTCTAGGAAGCGGGCATGTAAAAAGATTTCTCCCCTTACTTCTGGGTACCGCTTTAAGAAATTGGAGGCAGAGATTCTTAAATGTGGGTTGGGATGGGGTTTGGACAGCTCAGATGGGGCAGCAAAGAAAATGAAGACCGGTAAGCATGACGAATTTGGGAGGAAATCCTGAAAGCCACATCTCACAGGAGGAGGAGGGAGGACTCCGGGAGTCACATTCCGTCCTCCTGCACAGGGTCACCCAAGAATTGCCCTGGCAATTTGGATTGGCAGGGGGGCAGGAAAAGAAGCGACATCACAAGGAAACAGTGGAGAAAAGAGAGTAAAGAGGAATAAAATCCCTAGGCTCAACTGTGGAGATGGGAAGGAAATTCCTGTGGACAGATTTTGGATGAGGTCTGTGAAGTTCTTTCCTTCATTATGCCTTCCCTTCTTTATGGCAAGACTAAAGTTAGCCCCACAATTCTGTGCCAGACTCCTAACCAAGCTCTGCCCTTTCCACCCCCGCCCCGGCCCAGACACAGCTTTCCTACAATAATTCTGTGTCCCATCACAGTGCTTACTAAAACACTCCTTAATCTTACAATTCCCACATTAAAGAGTCTGCAAAGACCTAAATTACCTGCTGGATCGGGTTCACATTTCAGATTAGCGATTGAAGTCTTGAATGCAATTCAAGCAGTAAATACTTCAGTGCCAACTCCGTGTAAAGACCTCCTTGGAGGGCATAAAGAAAACCAGCGAAGGAGAAACAGTGCACTTACGGAGCAAGGAAGAAGTCAGGAGTGAAGCTTTCAAGTGCGACAAGTTCAATTTTAACTAGAAAAAAGAGGAGATATCTTGATTTCTGAAGGATGTGACCTCTTGGGCTTCGAAAGGAAGACTTCAAATTAGAGAGACTGGTGAAGAGAACATTTTCAAATGGGGCAAAACTAGGAACAGCTATATGTGCGTGCATGTGTGTGTGCGTTCATGAAATTAAAGGATGTGCTCAAGAAAAAGCAAACAGTCGTTGTATGACTAGAACACATGCTTCCCCTGTCTTCCCACAACAGAATGTGGCGCAGACGCACTTGAGCCAGAGTGCCTGGGTTACAGACTGACGCCATCACTCAGTGCCTTCTACGGTCCTGGGTTAGTGACCCGGCCATGCTGCAACACGCTTTTCATAACTCTCAGACAGTGGTAAGAGGGTCACTGGGGACAAACTCGGGTGACATCCCGAAAGCCTGTCTGGCACAGAGTAGCACTCAGACAGCCGGTTTGGCACTACAGAGGGAGGCTGCGCCAGTCGTGACGGAGGGACCGCAGTGTGACTCTGAGTACTCTGACCATCACTGAACAGACCGCGAAGTGTCACAGGGAGGCTTTGGAGCAAAGAAGTCATCAAGTCCAGCCTGCCATCATGAGGCGGATCCGACGCCAGCCTTGTGTAGAACGCACAAACACGTGGCTTTTTACGGAGCGTTCGCACTGATGAGCAAAGGACCTGGACTGGGGACAGAGATGGAGAAGAAAAGCGGGAGGAATATTCTGAGGAAGAAATGAAAGGACATGACTAGGGAAAGTGGGAGGTAAGAAAAAGACAAACTGAAGTGTGATCAGCCCCACACATTTTCCATTCTCTCAACTGCTAGAACTAGAGAGAGTCTGGACAAGAGTTTGGACAAATGTCACATACACCCTTGACATATCCTTCCAGTGATGCTCCATGAACCTCACCCCTTCCCAAGGTCAGCTGTCCCCTTCTCAGAGACGACAGCCAGCAGGGTGGTGCTACAAAAGCCACTTTCCTCATCGTGCAGACACGGACACACCAAGTCTCTCTTAGATTACCAAGTCATCAGGTGACAGACACATGTTCAGAATTCCAGGAGCTCCACTTGTTAAAGAAAGCCCGATTTTCCTGGGTAGAACACCATTTTGTGTTTGGGGACAAAGGAGAATAAATCCAAGAGTGATAAAATCTGAAACCATCCCATCTGAACTCAGGGTTCTCTGGATCACTATCACCTGAACTGCACCCCACACTGCATTCAGCTTCCTCAATCCCCGGATGCAGCTACGTCAGCCACCGAGGGTCAGTCAGCTACCCCTGGCCATGACCACTGCCTAATACACAGCACGTTAATCAGGCTGTTTTGTTGGATTTTCTATGAAAAGGTGGAGGCAAAATACAAGTTCACACAGCAAGACAACTTGCTTCTGTTTTTAACTGTGTATCCACTGATATCTCATGTTCTCCAAGTTTAACCTGGGCTATTGTTCTCATGCATTGAAACTTGAGATGCTAAACATATATTTCTAACACTTAAAAACTAAAGCAAAAACATTTACTATTAATTATTTCTGTGACCCTAACTGGACTGGGCTATAAAATTGCAAATCTGCATGGAAAATGAGAGAAGAAAAGAAAGAAATGTTAACAGAGATGATCTCTAAATGAGATTATCAGTGATATTATATATATTTTCCCATATCTCCAAAATTTCTCAAGCACATAGTATATAATAATCAGAAAAAAAAGATTAAATTTGCAAAACTTTCCTATACATAAAAAAACTAACGTAACTAAAGAAATATGCTATGCCAAATTGTGTCACAAAGTTATTTTATTAAAATAATTTAGATCAAGTTACCTACTTGATGTTGTACCTTGGAAACAAATAAACACAAGTAAGGCACCAGAGAATGCTGGAACCACAAAAACTCTATGCTAAGGGGTTGGTACAACTATCAAATTGCTTAATAAGGGTTTTTCTGAAAGAGAAAGCTTTCTGTTCTCTAGACAACCTACAACTTTGAGCCTACATACAAAACATACTAAAAGAACATTCCTTATCTAACAGTTCTCTTAAATATCGTCTACCGGGATTTTAAGCAGGAAAAAAACACAAATGGTCCCAGTCATTCTTTATCTAATGGTATATTTTGCTTGGACAAAAAAATGTTAAGGAATACAGCTATTATATCTTAACTAAATCTCAATATTTTCATTAAGAGACTCTAGTGGAGCAGCAGTTAGGTCAATCACCTCCGAAGGAGCGCAGGCCATTTTACGCCTCCTGTGTTCAAGTCTTGGGTCCTGAGGGAAGCAACCAGTGTGAACAACTAAGTAAAATTAAATAAAGTGCTTCTTCCTCCTCTCTCTTCCTGCCTTCTCACCTTCATTCCTGCCTGCACCTGAGAGAGAGGGAGAAAGAGAGAAAGAGAGAGACAGACAGACAGGGACAGAGACAGAGAGACAGAGAGAGGGGAGCAGGGAGTGGTACAAAATCCTAGACTTTCTAAAGTTAAATTAGTATTAAAAGTCACTATAAAGGTCTTAAGACAGAGGAAGAATGTCATGTCCCTAGAGGCCAGCACTTCTGATGTGAACCGATTTCTCCTTGTGGTCAGTTAATTTTCCTGGGAAGGGGCTTTTATAGCCCACTTATCTATTAAAATTATGTCTATACCCTCCCGAGTGACTCCTGCACCTGAGCACTAGCAGCGTAAGGCAACAGTTTCTGAAAAGGAGAGTAGAGAAGAAGGAAAACAAAAACAAAAACAAAAACAAGCCTCCATACACAAGAGTGATCTAGATTCACAAACTCATAGTTGGAAAAGACCTATTTCCTCCAAGATCTATTAAAATTAAAACACGGTATCATTGTTGCCTAATCATAAAACCCAGACTGCAATAATGCAAGGTTAGAAATAGGGATTCCAGAGGATAGCAGAGCCTCCCCGGCTCACCTGTGACCTTGAGACCTCTGTCTGCAGGGAGCTGCTCACTTCTCCAGATTCGGGTGTTAAATCAAGACCAGAGGTCGAAGACAGTGTGGCTTGGGAAGTGGCAGACTGGTCCAGGGAAAGAGATGGAAAGGAAGGTGTAGAAGAGGACTTCCTCACAGCATCCTCTCCGGCCGCCTCTCTCTCATTGGACAGGCTGGGAACGAGCGGGCTGGTGCTGGATTTTTGCACAGAGGCGCTCACCGAACTGGTCTGAGGTCTCCTGACACCTTCCACATCTCCATTGTATTTCCAAGCATCATCCATCTAAATAGGAAACATCATTTCAAGCTTGGTGTTCTATTAGCCTTATTTCTGTTTTAAAAATCTATGCATTCCTATTTTAAAACTAGAAAAGTAACATATACCTCCATAGCAAAGCATTACTAAAAACTTAGAGCACATTCTTTCAGGTCATACTATGGATCTCTACAATTTATTCATTTGATATTATAGTCAATGTTGCAAAGTTTTCTGGAAATTGTGAAAATACTGTAACAAATAGCTATGTGTCTTAATAACCAGAACATTTATATTTATAGCACATATTCCCAAGAGTAGACCTGATAGGAGACTGATTTTACACACACACACACACACACACAAACTACACTACATACCGTGATCAAGTAAGATTGTTGTAACGATGCTTTAACAATGCAAATCCATAAATATGATACACAATATGTATTCATATAGATATATATAATACGAAAATATATTTATATATAGTATTAAATATAATTATATATAACATGAAAATATATCATATATATGGATATACACACTCACATGTATCTTCTCAAAAAATTACAGCAATGTACTCCCGAAGTAATGTAAAGAATGGTTGCTTTAACACTTAACATTTTTAATGTTTTAAATCTTTGTCAGCTTGATGGGTCAAAAGTTCTATGCCTCATTCTTGCTCTGATGAGGGTGGAAATGCCTCTATGTGCTTTACATGAGCGGTCATTTCAATTCCTTCTCTCTTGCACTGACTACTCATTCCTCTCTCTGTTTTTCTGCTTATATTTTCCTTAGTAATTTGTAGGAGCATTTAAAATCTTTGGGATATAAACTCTATACCTATAATACTTTTTACTAAAATTTTTCCGAGTATAAATTATGGACTAAGTTAAGAGTACCTGCCATACACGTTTAATTTTTGTGCTATCAAATATGTCTACATTTTACTTCATATAATGGTCAGGAGTTTCCTGGCTAGATAAGTCAGGCTGCCCTCACTTTGAATTTTTTAACTTTTCCTCCTTTAGATTTTAGGGTTCTATATTGGCAGAGGCAAAAGGAAATGAAGAACTGATTATACTGAGAAAGCACTGGTTCCTTTTACATAAAATTAATGCAGCCACATTAAGACGTGTGGTATTCTCAAGACAAGTGATTCTTTCTGTTATATCTTTAAAATCCCCATATAATTAGAAATATATGTTGAATAGTGAGATACATTGTAATAACCATATTCAAACATACCAAGTTCTAATGACGTGAGAAATCAGGGAAATAGAACTGTATACATAAGGACCTGAATATTTAGGTGACATGATATGAAATTACTATTTTGTAGGTCAAAAAGAACTGACTGCTGGCAACTTCATATTGTTGAACCTAATCCTTTATAATCACCATACTTGAGAAAATGTGACACTAAAAGAATAAATGCTCTGCCCTAAACTATTTTTTATTCATTTTTTAAATGTAGCAGCCCTACTTCACTGAAATTAAAAGTTAATTCTGCATCTTTTCTTTAAGTATTAGATTTCTAGTATATCTAAATTAGCTCACATAAGTTATATTCTATATATGATGTACCTTTTAACATGAAAGACATGCAACTCAACCTCTGCTAAATTCACCCACATTTTGCTCCTGAGAACAGACTAAATGAACTGGAAACAGTTTTACCGTGTAGGATCTCGGGAGTGATGAGATTCCCCTTGAATGAGAGCCAAAAGGTCTCGGTGTGACCACAGATGTTAACCTGGCTGTATCAGTTTTCTGGTAACTTCTGGGGAGAGAAGCTGAAACTCGAGTCGACTCCATTTGTGTATTCAGTGAATGCTGAGAAGACAAAGAGACTGGGCGTTGTTCCTTTCCAGGGCTTTTAGGAGGAAGCTGAATTTCAGCCCAGAGAGTGTCCTCTCTTTTGGCAAAAATGGTCGAATCTTGTTTAGGAGTTTCCGTCAGGTAAGTTGTTCCCTTTTCTTCCACTCTCTTAGTTTGGTCACTTGCTTCTGACATAATGGAGGTCGAAGGAAGATATTCTTCATTCAACACATCATCAGAAGAATATATTCTCCTCCTTGATGTAACTGTAGACACTTGGTTTCGGGAATCCCTAAGCAGAAAGAAACACACCAGAACCACCCAGTTACACACGACCCATAAAGGTCGGAAAATAGATGTTATTTGGACAAACAACAACAAAAAAAATAGACTGTGGTTAAAAGGACTACTGACTTCACGCAACCAATAGACTATTAACAGAACAGGAGACTAAATATGCCATTTTTTATCCCACACTAAGATTATAAAAAACTTGACATTTTGTTAGAGACTCAAATAATTCAGAGATTTTTCTGCAATCATTAGCTTTTAATGAGGAAATAAGAAATTAGCCACAAAATTTTATCCACAAGTTTATAACTCTTCCAAAACTAACACACTACAAATATAACTAATTGACAATCAACTTGAACCCCCAAAAGATGTAGATTACTTCAATGTTGTGTTTTTTATCCCCTGTACACAATTCACAACAGGTTAGTACAAATAAAAGACTAAGTCTCATAAAAGACTCAGGCTCCTACACTAAGATTAAGTGTAGCATATGATTTTATACAGCTAGACAGAATTTGCATGGACAGTTATTACGGGTTGAAAGTCACCATTCATATTTATAGAGAAGCCGAGGAGTCTCATTTCTACCAGTCAGTCAGGAGCACCTCTCAAGCTAACTGTGCTGCATTTAAGTGAATAAAATTATGTTTACCGTTGGCTTTCAGGGCACAAAGGAGCTTTGTTTAATTTCACCTGACAACACATTTCCTTTTTGACGTTATCCTTAAAGCATACTTGCCTTCTTCCTGACCTACAAATGTCCAAGGTTTCACATAGCAACTGCTCTACGGGAAAATTTAAATTTCATCTGTATCTTGTTATGTTGCAATGCAAAAAAAAAGAAAAAAGATCTCACTTCATACAGTCTCCTTGTAAAATAGAATTCTTAAATGCACCATTGTAATGTGAGAGAGAACTTTATGCTTTACACTATTAGCAGTGGGAGTTGGTTTTATTTAACTAAACCTTCCTAAATGCACTTCAGCAGAAGTTGCTTACTTTCTGCACCTAATATAGTCAACAGCAGCCAGTTCTGCATGTGAATATACAATGTAGAATAGAGTAACAAGATATGCCTGTTTTAAGTATTCATTACTTTGATTTACTCAAGTCACTATTAGTGATATTTTACTTTTCACTATAGAGCAAAAGGCTGCAAGTTTCACTACATATTTGGTAACAGTTTAAAATCGGTCACTATCAGTCACTATCACACTTCACTTACACAATATATGTAGAACACACGACCTCCACCCGTGAGAAGCATTATTACCTGTCCTCCTGCATTTCCTTCAGTGTCTTAGAGTTTCTCTCAGACTTCTCAAATGCCTGCTTTTCAATTTCTTCCCTCTCTTCTTTTTTCTTCTGCAGATCTGAAGTGTAACTTTTTCGACGATCTTTCCATTTTGCAAGGTCCTGGAAAAAGAAAATCACATCAGCCAGGCATACCTGAATTTCTACACACCCTTTCTAGTAGTGAGAGTGCGCCAGAGGATCCCATTACATCGCTGAAACTATTCACTCCAACTGGATGCCAAGGTGCCCTAATTTTGCTTTTTATAGCCAGTGCTTCTGTACTAAGTCCTTATCTCATGCGCCTGTCTAAAAACCCTGACCTAATAAGACAGACCCCATTTTTGTCTTCCCAGAAAGCACCTGCCTCATTGCCCATTTCACAAAGAAGGCTAAACAGCTTGTAATTAGGTGCCAGGTCAGAAAGATCAGCTACTCTTTCAAACTCATTTTCATCTCACTCTAATAAGCTGGCTGTTACGTGAAATGACAAGTTTCACGGGTAAAACTGGAACAGAGACATGATTGTAATGGTTAAGTGTAGATCCACTGGTCTTTCACTTAACACACCTAGGACACACACAGTCCAGACAAGAGGACTGTCAACTCACATGAATCGATAGTTCCCCCAACCCACCAAAGAACTCTCAGTCCAGAAAGGAAAGACAGACTTGCAAACTAAAATAAAAAGTTGAACAAGAAGTTCAGTGACAGTAACGCCTGAAGGATAGAGACGTCAAGCCCACCTCAGGTAGAGGAGGAAAGGATTTGGAAAGGCTTTCCTGGGGGAGGTCACACTCAAATATATGATTTCAAAGCAGGTAAACTCCTCATGAAGGTCAGGACCATAAGGAAGATCACACAGGAACAAGTGGACACCAGCCTACCCTAACCTAGTCTAACCCTAGTTGGGTGACCCCAAGATCATCAACCAAATTCAGCTAACGAACTAAGCTGGCTCTAATACCCAAGGGTTTAAAACATCTTAGTGCAAACTTTGTTACATGAGCAAAATAGAGAAATCTCATGCTCTAAACTGCTAGTGGCATTCCAGGCAGAAGCACATCCTAGGGCTCATTATACCCTTTGGAAGTAGAGAGGGCCACTCCCTCCTACTTTAAAAACATCCTGAAACCAGTATGATCCATTTCCAGAAAGAAAAGCAGCAGTGTACATTTAGTCCTATAGGATAAAGAGCATAAACTTTCATCCGATTTAACCTACTGGATAAACCCTCATCATTCATTCTTTTGATAACAAAACAGTCATGTATTTGGCCAAATGACACTGAATCACCACTTCTTGACAATTTCATTGAGTTCCCAACTAAAAGAGCCACTGGAATATAGAAATGTCCCCAAGGTTGAGGTTTTTTCATTTCACTGACTAATGCCTTTGAAAATTAAGATTTACTATTTCTACCTTTGTCCATGCTAACACATTTTTAAATCTCTTACCACAAAGTTGTCCTCAAACTTTGAATTTGGTCTGTATCACATATTATATTTCTTTATATTTCTTTGGTTTATAACAATTAACTCTTTAAAAAAAAGTATCAAGCTTATTTCTTCAAGGACAAAAGTAAAGATTGACTCTCTATACACAGACATCTAGATACATGTCAGTTCTGTGAAAACAACTAGTTTTGGTTCATATTACTTTTCAACCAAAATTTTACTTTGAGTTATATTTCCTATTTCTCCCCCAAATCTCTTCTAATTCAAAGAACCTTTTTTCATCTTTCCCTACTGACGCTAACACTGTGCTAAACCCCTTTACCCTGCTATCCTCAAACCTGAAGCCAAGTCTTCCCCCTTCTCAAGGATCAATCAACGTTGACCCTGCAAGCCAAGCACAAAGCAAGTGAGCAAGCTGACTGTCCTCCAGGGAAGCCACTCCATGGTTTTAAGACATGACAGAGAACATGAGATAAATATCCTCTTACAATTCTCACTATAAAAGCAAAGGATCAAAAAGGTTTTAAACTCTTTTTAAAGGAGGGTGACCACGTTGTTTACTGTAATTATCTGATCATCTCAAGGAAAAGTGTCTCTTGAGCTTTTACTCACTTTTCTTTTACAAGAACAAGGAAGAGTCAGACAGACACACTCCCCGCAACCTTTCCATCCCCCGACACAAAGAATACTCACATCCTGCCATTTCTGATCTTGTTCTTTTAATTGTGATTTTATTTTCTGCATCTCCTCATATTGTAGTTGACGCAAGTTCTGAACGTCCTCTGCGCTGACATCACTCATGGACTTACTCCTACAACAAAAGCACCCATGGTGACCAAGGTTCACATGACCAGGTGCAGGGCTAACGCTGGTAGGCTGGGCTTATATTTGGAAATTCCATCTAAATTTCTGCTGTAGTGCCTAGATGCTTTAGTGATATTATCAAAGAAATAGCAACTACAGAGATAAATGGTGTTTTTCCAAAACGCAGAAACAAGAGCCTCGCAGTCAATTCAAGTGTGAATTCTTTCACAAAATGGCTAAATGAACCTTGACCAACTCTGAGAAAATAACCCAAGGTTCCTACTTAGAGTGGTCCATACATAAAAGCATTATTTGAGGGGAAAAAAAAATTATTTGTCAACTAGAACCATGTGTCTTTATGTTTCTAGCTCCACAAAGATAATCTTCTAAGGTTTGGCTGCCTTTTCTGGGTACTTATTAAATAATTTAATGATTACCTGATAGTCTGTCCTCAAGTTCAATACCATGAATAGTTCTGTTGCTTCTCAAGGACTCTGTAAGATCTGCCCCAGCACCACACCTACCAGGTTCTCAAAGCATCATAGTTTCTAAGAGCCAGTTATAAAAACCTCTATAGCCTGTTATTAAGGTAGATTTCGTATCTTCAATGTGCGACCCTCACATGAGCATGTACTAAGGATTAGTTCACTAAGTGCTCAATCTAGAATTGACACTGACAAGTGAACTACTGAACGCGAGGCACACATGTGCTATCTACATGCACACAGAATAGGATGGCTAACTGTCCTGGAAACCGGGGGGGACTGAGGAAGTTCTCCATGAAAAAGGAGTTAGATTTGAATACCGAAGAGCAGTTAAGATTGAGACGGATGGACCTCTGGAAGATGGGCTGTCCAAAATGCACTTTCCTACAAATATCACATAGCACACTTCTGATTTTATTTAATTGCAACTGACTACTTTTAGCTACTGAAACAACTCTCTCCTTCTTCAGTTTCTTAATTTTGACTTCACTACATTTCCTTTATAACATACTTGCCCTTAGCTAGCTTAGAAATTCAATTATAATCTTAATGCAAATGACAACCAAATCCACAGCTTAGGACCAGTCCCTGCTTTGACTCATTTCCAACTGCCTGCTGAATAAATGTCTCTACATGGATAGCCCCCAGGCACTCCAACTGTGAAAGGACCAATTGAAACAACATCTAGAAAGGATTTTGTAAGCTAACTCACTGAACACATGGTTATTGTTGATGAAGCCAGATTCAATCTTGTTCCCAAACCTGCTTTTCCTCTTGTGGCTCTTAATGGTGTTACCGGCCCTCCCATCATCCACATCAGAAATGTAAGAACCATTTTTCACCTTTGCCTCTCCCTTTCTCTGCTCTCGATTTGCTATCAAGTCCCCTTATTCGGTGTCTTTTTCTTTCCGTTCTTCCTGCCAACACTCTAGATCAGAGCACAGTCAACTCTTACCTCAACTTTTGAAGTAACTTCTTAAATCATCACCCAGCCTCCAAACCCAGTGAATATCTTCCTCAACTGTTCCCCCAACTCAAAAGTCCTTTCCCAGTATATATGCCTTTTTAAATGCCACTCATTCCTGAACATCCCCTCTAGACTAAACTCTGGGTAGGTATATACAACTTCCAATTTATTCTCAACTTGGAAGTCTAAAAGCATCTCAAATGTAACTTGTTACAGACCAAAAACCTGATTTCTCACCCTATAACCTGTTTATTCCCATCTTTATCTCAACAAAAGATAAGTCCATCCTTGTAGACTTCAGGCCAGAATCTTGGCATCATCCTAGATATTTTCTCTCACACAACATAACTGATGCCATCAGTAAATCTGCCACTCAACCAACTAAATATATATAGTATACAACTGTTTCTCACCAACTCCACCATTAACACCTTGACACAAGCCTAACTGTATTATTACAATAATTCGTCTCTCTGCTTCTACTTCTTCCTTCCCAACAGTGTACTCAACACAGCAGCCAGAGGAATCTTTCCCAAATTGCACTCAGAGCATGACATACCTCTGCTCACCACCCATGTGTTTCATTTTATCTCACTTGAAGATGCTTCTAAGATCTTTACGGTCCCACATTACTGGCTCCTGCCTACCTCTCTACACTCATCTCCCTACCCTCCTCCATACTCTCCAGCCAACTGGTTTCCTCACTCATACTCAACCCTTGCTCCTCTACTTGCTTTTCAATATGCCTGTAATGACCATTGAATATCCACATGACTATCTCTCACTTCCCATCATCTGCTGAAAGGCTATCTCGGTCCTTTACCTTGACCTGCAAGACATAAACACATGCCCCCTGCCCCAGCTCACCTTACCTCTTATCCTTTTTCTCCATAGCACTTATCACTATGTGAAATGTATATTTAGATATCACCTGCCTTGTTCTGTAAGACTGCAAAAGCAGGAATTCTGTCTGATTTGAATGCTGCTGTATCTCCTGTGTCTAAGAGTAAATGCTCACAAAAGAATTAATGAGTGAGATATTATTCTATAACTTTGATAAACATTTGATAAACAAAGCACCTTTGTTCCCGGGGGTACAGGAAGTTACCTACATCATGCCTGAGCATGTTCCATAAGACAGAGCACAGCCCTGGAGTAAGATGGAAGGCGATGATCCAGTGGTGGCACCAATTTCTGTACCAACCCAATACCACTATCACCTTCTCTGAATCTCAGTTCCTCATCTGTTAAGTGAAGGTGGGATTGTTAAGAGAAATGGGCACAACCAGAGCGACTGCATTTCCATAACCATCTGGTGCTGGACACCAACTATTTTTAAGGCAAATGTGATTGTGCAGTTCTCTGAAAGGCAACTCCCAAGGCAGTTTCAAATGAGAGAGGTCACCCCAGGCCACACTGATTAAATCTGAACTGTGGGAGTTGCAGGAGTTTGTCAGGCAGATCATGGAGAGTTCTCTTCTGATCAGAGTTAGCAGCACAATATTAACGTCTGAGGGTTCCTTGGGTGCCAGCAACACTGCCAGGCAGCATACATGAATTATCTCATTAGCAAAAACCTGTAATCTGATCTTCCACTCACTAGTTTAGGGCCCTGGAAGGATGCCATACCTGTTCCCCTTTCTCCATGTCCCCAAACTGTGTATAAAACCTAACTGCGTGTCTCACCGAGGTGAGAGCAACACGAGAGTCCCAGGAAAAGTGTCTGGAAAATCTACAGAGACCTACATAGCTCGAATCTGCTTTATTGAATGAATTACTCTTTACCGGCAAATCGCAATTCTCTTACAATCCACATGCCTGCTACATTTGTATTTCCTTATTTGGAAAGACTCCACTTTAGAACTACATTTGGATTTCTTCCAAAAACTACAGGTCTAACATGTGGCATTTCTAGTTGAATGGAATTTTTTTAAATAGCATTTAGGGCAAAGAGAAAAGGGGTCAAGTTTAAGGAAGAAAGTGTAGATTATAAAAGAAGATGACTAAAATCTTTTTTTCTCCTACAATGCTGGTCACCTTCTAGTCTCCTGGCCCTTTGATACATGTTGTGATGCGTGTGAGTTTCGAAATCAATTTCAAAAACATATAAATGCTCATCTAAGGAGTAAAGGGTCAAAGGGGACCAACATGAAGTAAAAGTTCCTAAATATAAAATCACTGAGAACATCATGATATCTCTATTTACTGTGCATCTCGAAATACATTTCCATTAACTGTTGCAGAAATTCTCTCAAAAGCAATAATACTAAAATCTGGATGAAAGACTATAGAATTACTAGCAAACCGGAATGATAAGAAAATGCAATCGAGACTTTTTATTTATACACTTATACTCAAAATCAGGAGTTTTCTAGAGCAGCACTACTGACATTTTTAGATTAGAAACTGGGCAGCGTAAGACCTGCAGCAGCAGGTAATAAAGGCACTAAATGCTGATGCAAACCCATGTCCACACATCCAGGTAATAACGAAGAAATGTTTCCAACACAGTTGAATCAAAAGGTAATATATATTTCTCTCTAACATGGGCCATGCAAAAAAATAAAGCCTTCATGTTATAGACAGCTTTTTTTCAATTATAGGAATTTGAATATTAATGATTTTCCTCAGAAAGTAACACTGACATCCATATCATTTTCCCTTCCTTTTTGTTGTCTTATGTCACCTTATGTTTCTACAGAATCTTTTGGCCAGAGCCCACAAGTAACACGTAGTTTTCTTAGTTGTCTTTCATTACAGTTTTGCCTTCAGTGTTTTTTTCCTGCTTATGGTGGCAACAGATTGAATGGCTAAATCATGTTAAAAAAAAAACTTTTATCTATAGATCCATTAAATTTCAGTTATTAACAGCTTCTGCTCAGAGGTCTCATATAACCAAGTTTTCAAATATCATGGAACCACACAGACACAAATCCATGCAACACAGAAACACATAGGGAAGAAAGGATGGCCACACACAAAGCTTTTTACTAACAATAAACAGACAAACTGACAAACTGACAGGTGTTAAATGCCAAATAAAAAGCAACCCAAAAATTAAACGTCTAAAAGACTTTAAAAGGTAACACACATTCCTCTTTAACATGGGCCTGACAAAAAATAAAGCATTCATGTTATAGGCAATATTTTTCAATTATAGGAATTTGAGCAACAATGATTTTCCCAGCAAGAATTCAAAAATAAATAAAAAACAAAACATTCATCTTGTAGGTAGTTTCTCCAATTCTAGGAATCTAAACAATAATGACTTTTCAGGTAAGAATTCCAAGTTTTACAACGTACATTATGTCCAGAGACATTCTACCTAGTAACATAAAACAAGTTCGTTCTAGGTTAAACACCTGTACTCACTGAATCCAGTTTTAATTTTCTGTCTTCACTGTAGCAGACCAATTTAAAAATATTGGCAACTGATAGAATATAGAAAAGAGACACATAGCATAGAATAGATTTTGATTGTGAGGGATCTAAAAATGCACTTCAGCTTTCTCAAGACGTATCTGTATTATTTTTCATTATTTTCCAAGTCAGCATGATTCAGCCTAAGTTTACCGACAACCTTGTTTTGTGGTGTTACCTTGACACTAACCTTTGTGGGGAGCAGCCTTTAAAACAAACAGCATCCTATGCAAGCAACGATCTTGCAGTATTCCACAAGAGGCATTTGCTATTAGCTATGGCCCAGAAAATTCCTTAGCCTTCTGAGCTTTGGCATTTGTGTCTCTTTTTTCCTAATCCAGACACATAACGTATCCCAGAAGGAACGTGGACAATCACTGAAGTCATTGTACATGCTCATAATCTCACCAGATACTTGTGCTTGCTTCCCCTTGAAGAAAATAACCTTGGATTTATGACGATGCATACCTTAAACTTCCAGGTTATGCTGCAAAGTTCCCTCAGCGAAGTAAAATAATAACTGCTTATATTATAAAGTCATTTAATTTTTGAATGAAAGTTTTTCTGGAATTTATCATTCAAAATGCTTGAAGCTGTAAAGATTTTTCATCAAATTAAAACAGCTTTGCCATGATGAACCAAGATGAGTAGGGACTTAATCATCATGCTGAAAATGGTCTTGCTCCGCTCGCTAAGGAGAACACTGTAAAGCGCATGGACAGCCAGGTATGGGATAATGAGCCTTTTTGTAAGGCACATCAAAAGCATGCTGGGAGCCTGAATTTTTAAATCAGTGCTTGAGAAGTACTTGCAATTATTTCTACATGGTGGGATTCTTCCTATGACATCTAAATTGGTTCTACTTCTCTAAACAGGCATTTTAGCAACCTCCAAAACCTCTCAGTTATCCAAAACTATTCAAGTTTGATAATTTTGGAGATAAAGTAAATCTCACTACGAAAAGATATAAGATACTTAGCTACTAAGGTTTAGGGAAATTAAAATACTTACATGCTTAAGTTCTCTTCTTCCTGACCCCAAACAGATCTACAATGTTACAGAATGTTTCTTGGGAAATATGAAATGTAGCCCCTAGTTATTCCTGACACAAGCACATTACTGACACATACTGTGCAGCAAAAAAACAATAATAATAAAGTACTATTTTCACTCGGTTATTTTAGAAATGGTCTTTTCCAACCAGAAAGTCGGGGTGGGGGGTGCGGTTTGGGGATTTTTGCACACCCTCCCCACCCCAACAGAGGGTCTTGAACCTAAATCCACAAATTTCATAGCCTGTGCCTTAGCTGCCTGAGCCACAGAAGGGGGCTCGGCAAGTTGGTTTTGTGGTACCGTCTGCCTACCAAGTGAATCAAGTTAAACAGACAAAAACTGAGTTAAGAATGTTGTCCTTGCAGTGATGCTGGAAACTACCAAGTTTGTAACTTAAGTCCTTTCAAAAAAAAAACAAAAAACAAAAACCATTGGGTTCTTTAACACCCATTACATAACTTTTTATTCTAACCAGGCATCCTGAAAATGTTTCCAAATACAACTAAGAAAAGAGCAATGCCATTCTTAACCCCCCAGTAACGAAGCTCCCCAGGAGCCAGGAGTCTATCTGACTTCAAAGTCAGTGTTTATATTCTTTTTTCATCATAGGTGTCTCTAAAATGTAGTCATTTGGGCATCAATAACCAAATATAAGACCTGCCGCCAGTATAACAATTAAAAACCAAAATAAAGAACAAATCTTAGTCAAGTGCTTTTGCTACTTTTAAATAATCTCATTAAATTAAAAAAGGGTCTAAATGTTAAACTTCTAATAAAACATGCTATGAACTATTATTTACAGCGCTTTATACACTCCGATGCATATATATTACTACCAAGTTGCAAAATTAAGAAAAATTCCCCCTTTTTAAAATCTCATGCACTGCACACAGAATCCCCATTGAGTGACATGCCAAGGCAGCAGTGCAATGACACAAGACACAAAAGACAGACAATGTGCAGACTGCTTTTAATGTGAACCACAAAACTTACCCATTCTCACCATAAATCTTTTGAAAGAGTCTAAGGAACCAGAAAATCAAAAATTAAAATACGTCATTTTTTCCAGTTACACTGTTTCAAAATGTTCAACATCTTTGAGAGTCTCCCTAGAGATGGACAAATCCCAAAAAGGTTGCTTCTTCAATCACGTTCATGATCATATTTCAAATTATCATTGATCTTATATCAAAAAATTCAAATCAGCAAGATACAGTGTTTTCAAATGCATATTAAGTCAGCAAATTCATAACGAAAGGCAACCTGTTTCCAGGAATCAATAAAAAATTAGATTTGGATCTACTCCTTTCACTCAACCTAATCATATTTGTCCATCCCAAGGTTCAACTGAACAGTCATCCGGATAGCAAGTTACATAAAAGATAAATGCAAACTCATTATAAAAATGGCAATAATTACATATATAAATTTTAGGAACGAGCAAATAACATTCATGCATGTTCACAAAGTTCGTACTGAACTTTAAACTATAAAAAGTCACACAATGAGAGTCCAAGAATCTAGGACAAAACCAAAAATCAAGTCGTGAAATGAAATTTGCAATATGCCATATTTTAAGGACAAATTTCACGCAAAAATTATACACTGAAAAATTGTGAGAAACACAAAAAAACAAACTATAACCAGACTATTTCAGAAAAGTCTGGACGTGGAATTAAGGTCGGTAAACATAATTGGAAAACATTCACATAAGAAATCATGCTGCAAATTCGTCCCAGTCTCCCTTAAGGCTAAAAACCAGGTCTGTAGATAGACCTTCTTTAACAAGTGAGTCACCATCTCAAATAGGTGATTTCATGATGTGCAAATATGGAATTGCACTTTTTCCACAAAATGACTAAAGGTTTCTCAAGGCAAAATAAACTTACAGGATGCTTCAAAATGACTCATGACATGCAGAGTTGGGGAACATGATGCCCCTTTCTCACATAAGAAAAGCCCATACAAGACCATCCAGTACAAGCAAATCCTCGCAGTAACACACTCTGACCTCTCAACCAGCAGCCGTTTCTTGTGCCTAAGCCTGCTGGCCTCCCGGATGGCCTCCCACTTCCGTAAGTCGGCCTCACTGCAGGGACCTGGGGTGAAACTGATGGGAGGCACCGTGGTTCCCAGCTTCCAAGACTGGATCTTACGGGTCAACATGTCATCTTTCTTCTGCCGATAGGAAGGAACCAGTACTCTACAGCTATTACTTTTTTCTTTGGGTGGGCAGGTCCTTTCGAGTACACAGAGAAATTTTGCTTGAATTTCTGGAGGAAGAGTCCAGGGTTCGGGGAAAGGGATGGGCTGGTATCTATCTGGGGCTCCTGACAGAGGCACCTCTTTCTTCTGCACCGGAACGCGGCGAACGATCATGTCATCTTTTTCCAAGTCTGGAAGCACGAGTTCACCCTCTCTGCATTGCAAAATGATATCTCGCTCGACAGGATCATCTTGCTCAGAAAACCTTCTGAAGTCTTCAAAAGCCCGGAGAACACATGGATTGGCATGAAAAGCCCCAGTCTTTCTAACAAAGAAGTCATCGTTCTCTAGGTCGGGATCCAGGACTGACATGTCGAGCTCATCTCTTCTATACCCTGGCACATAAGAGAGATTCTTTCTGCGTGTTATGAGCCTCGGGCCAGAAGTGGGGTCAATTTTAGTATTTGTTTCAGAAGATAAGATGTCATCAGAGTATGTTTGGAGGGCCTGAAGTAATAAAAACTGACTGAAGCATAGAAAAGAAAAAGGAAGGGAGAATCTTAGTAAGTTTGAGGAGAAAGGGTAATGAGGTAGCAGACCAATCAGCCAGATACTATGGATATTTATTGTGGGTGAATTATTTCAGGGGTCTATGAAGGGACTCTTGCTTGGAAAAAAGACTAGCATTTCATGTCATGAGTCTTGACTGCCTGGATTCCTTTTAAGAAAAGCAGAGTGCACTTCTCAGGAAAGGTAGGCACCATCAAGGCCAAGTGATGGGTCTAAATCATAAGTAGAAACACCTTCTTGACATACACGCCACCCTCCTTCACCCTTCCTGCATTTGACAGCAACCCAGCTCTCCTCCCAGAGAATCAGCAATGATCTCGGAAAACGTCAAGAGAGGACATCAAGTGTGGTATGCGACAGGCACAGGCAGTCAGCAGAAATTTCAAAATTAAAATGCTCTGCACTTTTATAAAAAGAGCCTGATGAATGTTTATTTGCATTTTTCCACCAGACTTGGCCATTCCAGTATCGAAGGGTTATTTCCTTTCTCTACATCTCCACACATAACATAACTGTACAATTAAGTCAACTTTCTAAAAAGCCTCATAGAAGCGGTTTGCAAAAGAAAACAGACTATTCATCACATGCAACTGTGTGCCGTCTTATACATTCTTGTGCTGAAGATTATTGAATTCCACAGAATTCCAGGCTGACATGCTTGCATAGAAAGCTGTATGCTATACGTTAGGCGATTATACTGAATATTAAGTGAACAAGGTTCTGTGATTCAGCGCCTCATGGTCAGAATTAATGCAGCAGCGGAAGCTGGCACAGGTGTCCCAGGCCAGGCTCCGAGCAGGCAGACTCATGCGGGCAGTACACCTGGGCTCATCCGAAGCGCCAGCGGTTCTCCTGGCTGCGTGGGTGTCCCGTGAGCTTCTGGCCCGTTTGGTAGCTAGTTCCAGCAAGAGCAAACATCTTTGGAGGCTGCTGTCTAGCCTATGCTCTGTTCTTTGTGGTCTACTAAAAAAGGTGGCACTTCTGTCAGAGCCTGAATCCTCGTCCTCAGAGTCTGAGCTCCTCCTACCGTGGAGTGATGCAGAGAAAGGAAGGAGAGAGGAAAGGAAATAAAGAATTGGAGAAAAACGCAATTACTAAAAATAATGGCAAGCTATGCATAGAAGAGAGCTTTGAAGGCTTCAGGTCCCTAAGGTTTAAGTTTAAAGAGCAAATTTTTTTCCACTTTGAGGTTTGAGAGATGTTAGAAGGACAATCAACATTTCTGTTTCTCTCATCAAATGTGCACAGAGAAGGCACCTGGTCCGGGGTACAAAGAAATACGGAAATAACAGAAACATGCACCAAGACAAACCTGAATCCCTGAAATTCTTTATACCATGGTTTATAAGTTTCCCTTTTTATTCTTTTCCAGTTCGCATCTTCCGGGAGCCAACACTTGGGAAGGAACTGATCGAAAGCATTCCCTGGGTTTGGCAGGACTGGACTGAGTTTTCGCACATAAAGATCATCCTTTACAGTGTTGGGTGTGCTTGTCTTTCCTTCCTCTTCCAAGTAACAAGAGGAGTTGGAGGTTATTTGTACCGTTGACCAATTCTCCACATTTGTGCCCCAAGTTCTCCTTTCATTACTGTTCAAAACAGCCAACCGGTTAAGTTACAGTCTGAGCAGATTGAGACAGAACACAAAGGCATGCTTCTGCCTCACCAAGTCTACACCCCTGTGAATGGGGCATTTCAGCTCCATTCTCAACACGACAGGTCCCAGAACAAGGTCAGGGCACTATAACATGTCCTTCTGGAGAACAGATTGATACTTGAGGGCCAAAGAGACTTCAAGGCATTAAGTGACCAATTGCAACGAGTTTTTGGAGGGGTTACATTATATATGAAAATCAGCGGCGTAATAGACATTCTAATTCAGGAGAAGTCTTTCTGACCTCAGCAGTTTATAAAGCCCAGGGTGCTCAAGGTTCGCAGGAGGAAAGATTTGTTGACTTGCATATTTGCAAATAATTATAATATTTCAAGTCTTTCTCACTTGAAATCTACCATTGGCTAAAGTCATCCAAAACTATCTTCAGGCAACCTCCATTCATCCTCCAAGCCTGATCCACTTTCAGAACCACACACCTCTCTGACAAGAAGCTGGATTTGAAAAAATCACACCTTGCTCACTAACCTGATGGGAAATTAAAGGTTTCTTTGCATGTCCACTGAGCTCAATCAAGACCGGATAAAATGGAAGAAAATAACCCAGCAGAGTTCACAAGGAACAATGTCAGTCACCTGACAGTCTAAAGGCATGCGTCTAAAAACAGAATGACAGATCACATGCTGACCTTCTAAAATGGAGGAATTATCTTCAAGATATGCATGACTCAAAGTAGAGGTAAGGAAAAGAAACATTACTTGTGGAATTTAGTGTATTATCACGGAAATACACTTTAAGAATCACTCCTTGGCTCCATTTTAAATATCCCAGCTCTTCACAAAGCATACTGAATGTTGAAACTCAATCACATCATACCCCCGTACCTTGGAAATGTTCCGTCTGCTGTAAAAGCTGGGCTTGCCCAACTTCTTCTGTTAGCCTCATTTTTGTCCGGCTTTTTCTTCCTCAAGGGTGCCGGTACATAGGACGGCTGCTTACTTTTACTGGGTAAAAAACGATTGAATGGTAAAGCAGATTTGGGTTCAACAGCTGAAATCCTTCGATACGACATATCATCCTTATTATAATCCTGCATTTTGAATGTAAATTCAGAATCGGTGTCACTTTCACAACCTACAGAAAAAGTCACAAGAGTTTGCTTTATTCCTCAGATTATTCATCTACATGAAACTCACACAGCATGCCTTCTTCATCTTTCCCTTGGAAACCCAGGGCTCTATGGCTAACTGCAGGAAGCCTTTTTAGAAATTTCTCATGAAGCAATGATAAGATCCATCAGGAGGGACTTGCTTTGCATACCGGAGGCAGCGCGGGAAGTACATTCTTTTAATACTGCATATTATACACAGAAAGTAAGTCCCAATTTATGGTTGAATCTCTTGTTCTCAATCTCCTTTGTTCCCATGATTTTTCAGAACATTTGCTGATGGAATACATGGGAATAAAAGTGAGTCAATGACACCTAACAGGAGACATAAAAGAAATTCCAGGGAAAGTAATTCAAAACAAAGCATCGGTTATCTAAAGCTCTGTGACATGTGAGAGAAGGGTGGACACAGGAAAAGCAACAAAAAGCACAAGCAAATAAAAGGGTTTGCCAGAACCAGGCAAGCCAGCATGCCCTATAAGAAAGAATCATACACTGGATATAACGTTGACTCCAATGACTTTTGAAGTCACAAGGGAATAGGAAGTCTTATGTCTAAATGGAAGAGCAGAGTTCAAGGCTTTTTCTGAGGGTTTCCATGGAAGTTCTACTGGAAACTCTTGTATGTTGATACAAAGTGATTTAAACACAAATTCAGAAGACTAACGTTTATACACTTCACGAGCAGATGTATGCAAATGCATCTCCATTCTCTTTAAAAGAGGAGATTCGTTTATTAGTTTTAAGACACGGCAAGTAAAGAGGGTCCAGATCACCACTCCAGACCCCAGGTGAATTGTCTCCTCTTCCTCCCCCTTGAGTTTTTGAAAAGGTAGTTGGCAAGTGTTCCCACTAGGACTCTGACTGACAGCTACAGGTTCTCAGCACACTGAGACCTGCAGAGCTAAAGGTGGTCTTGTCCTCTCCCTCCTGCCTAGAAGTCTACAGTAAAGGGTACAGAGAAGAGTCTACCAGGAAGAGTGTAACACACAGCTATGAGAACAGAGCAGGATAATGGCAAGTCATGGTGAAAGGATAAGCAACTATGCTCAGAGGATTAATAGTCAATTCAATATTTCCTTTCTTTTTACCATCTCCTAAATAAACAGTACACTTTCTATGAAATGAGAGAAAATGTCTGAAATTTCAAATCCACAGAGATCATTTCATTCTACTACGGAATTTTTCTAGTTAAATATCTTACTCGAGCCTAATTAATTATGGTATCATGCAAAGTACACAAATATCAGAGATTTTATCTAAAATAAGGAATTTGATTTTGCAATTCTGGTAACCTAAAAATATCATTCTATATTGTGGGGAGTTGGGGTGATCATCAGTTTAGGACTATAACCCAAGAGGTAGCAGAATTTCAATATATGGATCACAAAAAAAGGTTTAGCATTCTGTTTCCTAAAGCTTTTCTCTCTCTTTCCTTAGCTGTAATTACTAAGTCTTCACTCCACACCCTTTAAATAAGGCCTGTAACTCCTTGTGGAGAGCAGGAAGAGGGCCTTCTGCCAGGTACCCACACCAAGGGTCTCTGGGGGAGAAAACCTGGACTCCATACCACCCAACGACTGCATTTGAATGAACTGAAGTCTATGTATTTCAAGTCTATACCTCCTTTATTTTTTGTTGGTCAGACAGACGTCTAAACATCTCATGCTTCAGTTCTTCACTCGGGACAAAGTAACACAGTAGGTTGAGGATTTCAGCCTTTGCCTTTCGGGCTTTGATCACTCAGATAAGCTAGAAACTCAGATTCATTTCTTAAGAAGGATTTCAATAGTCATCTGAGCTATAAAAATGTCAGACCCAGGTAACAAATAGCCAATAAATGTGGCAGTAATTGGAAAGTGAACTCTAATGATTTTAAATATTTAAATGCTACTACTACTCTAAAAACTAGACTTTCGCTTTTTTTGTTCTAAAACTTAGGTTAGTCTTGACCAGCTTTAAATTTTTAAAAACAAAAATAAATTTTAAATGCATAATTTGTCCATTTATCCCTATTTGTATCAGAAACAATAAATAAAAAGTAAAGTTTAGTTTACCTATGTCCATGCTAAAATATTTAGGACAAGTGTAAGATATGGTGAAACATCTTTAAATAATGAGACAGATAAATTAATTCAGAAAGAAGAGGAGTAGATGTTCTGATTAAAAATAAGCATTGTAAAATGCTAGGCAAAACTGAATAAGTTCATGGGTGTTTTGTAAAATTCTTTCAGCACTGATATTTGAAATCTTTTTATAATAGAAAAAATAGAAGGAACATTTTTAAATATGATATTCAAAATCCCTGACAATCTAGCATAAATTTGCAACCAGAACTCTTTTTTTTATGTTGACAGTGGTAGAGTACAGGAATATTCAATAAATTTTACTTGTGATTTCAATCTAAATAAATCTGAATTGCTAGAGGCATTGTGGTCAGAAATTTGACAACACCCAATAATCAGAGGAATGACACTGACATTTCAATAACTGATTTGACCATAACATTGGGATTTTGAAAGTAGGTTCCTCCCACAGAAGG
Source organism: Solenodon paradoxus (assembly GCA_004363575.1). Taxonomy (NCBI): domain Eukaryota; kingdom Metazoa; phylum Chordata; class Mammalia; order Eulipotyphla; family Solenodontidae; genus Solenodon; species Solenodon paradoxus. Next base: position 22,195 of record RJWH01001406.1, on the reverse strand, counting down.
ACTTTCATTAACATCACCCTTTCACTCTCTCTGTCCTTGGTAAGATCAGGCCCTGACACAAGCAAAAGATGATTTCTAGCACTGTTACTGAATATACAAAAGTTTAGCTTAATTCTATCATAATAGATATCATTTTCTTTTCATAAATAATTTTTTAAATATTTCCTTAAAAAAACTGTATCTTTGGGGTAAAGAAAAAGGGGAAAAGGAAATTCTCAGGAATTAGAACAGCCTTTTGTAAACCATCTTATTTGCTTTCTTTTTTATGTTTATCTATCAGTTAATAGGCCTCATGGGCACCGATTATTAACTCTGGATCTGGAGAGAAAAGAATCAGGACAGATTATCACTGATAAACAGAGGCCTGTCTCCTCCTTAGCCATCTCTGAAAATGGAAGGAAAAATGTGAACCACCCTTCTACTTTCCTAGTGAAAAGAGAAAAGATATCACCAATTATACTGGAGTGTCTCTAAAAATCCACTTCTTGGTGAAAATTCTGTCTCAGTAGTTTTCATACATAAATAAACTGACAGTCAAAAACGCAGCTCACCTTCACACCCCCCTCTCAAGGTGATATCAGAGGAACAGCTTGTGAATGACCTGCACCCCAGAGAATCCAAGCTTTCAAAAGAATCTTCTCTCTGATGGCCGGCTGGAGGAGCAGAAAACTCCCCACGTTCAGTGCTCCAGAGGTCACTGCAGCCGCTGTCCCGGCCACTTCTTTTCAGGCAGCTGGAGTCTTCAAGTGCCTAAATAAAACAAAATTAAAACAGTAAATCAGCATAAACCTTGCCTAAAAGTAAACAGTCCCAACTTGTCTGCCCCTTTTAAGCTACTCTCCATTGATGGGGGCAATGTGATTTCCCTGCTAAATGTAAGGAAAACATCTGATAAGCAAGCAAAAAATAAATCTGTTCTCTCATAAATAACACTAATAAAAGGTACTCAGGGTACGCCTCAGTGGAGGCGTGGTTAAGTCAATCGCCTCTGAAGGATTGCAAGCCACATGCCCTGGGTTCAAGTCCCGGGTCCAGTGGGGAAACAACCAAATGAAAATAAAATAAAAATGCTTCTTCCTTCTCTTCCTACCTTCCTGCCTACTTGCCCTCATTCCTGCCTGCACCTTTCCTTTAAAATAAAAAAGCTAATCAGTATTTTTCTAGTAAATTAGTATAGAGTATGTGAAAATAAATCTATTTAAAAATAAGGAATGGAAGCATTCTAAACAAATGATAAGAATAACATTCAATGTTAAAATTATTTACAGTTCTCTGGCAATAAATATGAAGGAAGTTAAAGGGGGGGGGGACAATCTTATTTCCTTTTAGTATCGAGATTAGTAAGATTCTTTTTGACCTATCTCTAGACTCTATCTCTGGGGTGGTTTATGTGAAAATAGTAAATGTTCTTTAAAAATAGAGAAGTTAAAAGAAAAAGAGGCAAGGAAGCAGATCTATACTTCACAGAATTCATTTATTTTTCATTTATAAAACTTAGATTAAAGCAAAGAAAGCAGACTTGTTTGCTGATATAAAAAATATTTTCCCTGGATCTAAAAAAAAAAAATCTACCTGGCTCAAGGAAGAGATATACAGAAATATGACAAATGTTATCAGCCATAGGTTCCTAAATCATACAGAATTTATTCAAAATGAGCATTTTAATTAATATTTTTCTAAGAAAGGTAATAATTGCAAAATACAACTGAACTTTTTAGAATTTAAGGACAATTATAAAACACTTACCTTAATGTGGATACACAGTAATCAATAAATAGCAAATAACTGATTTTTTTTTAATATAAAGGTAAGTTTTGTATCTGTAGCAAAAAGCAGGACCCTCACTTTCAGATGAGCTTACTGACAGACAGTTTAAAGAACTTAGGAATTTCTAATAACCAAATTAAATCATGATTCAAGATAAAAAGGTATTAAGGAGAGAGAGGAGACAATTGGGAAATTTTGAATATAGGTTAGGAAAAAGGGAATATTAATGAATTTTCTGATGTAATAACCAAAATGGCTATATGGAAGAATATTCTTACTCTAACACTAATGCAAACTGAGTATTTAGGAGTGGGATATCACAATTTACCTTGAAATGATTAAGAGCAGATGGATGGAGGAATGAATACATAAAACGAATAGGAGAAATTTTTTATCGACTCAGATGGTGCATAACTGGTATTTGTTATACTATTCTTTCACCTTAATTATGAATATTGTACAAGCTGACAAAAGAATGTTTACTATGAATAATTAGCAGCTGTCTTAGGCAAATATTTTGCTAAGACCGGTCTGTCCATTCATGGTTGAATTGTCTGACAAGGGTTTGAAGAGCCAATAAGGTCTAGAAGATTCATGTGAGCTCCCACGTACGACAGATGCCAGATTGCCTGTGGGTAAAGTTGACATCCTGTCAAGAAAATGCACCTAAACATACCCTATTTCCAAACAGATAGAGAAGCTGGGGCTACCAAAACACTTCTAAAAATATGTTAAAAAGTTTAGAATTTTTAAGTTAATCTTGAGATTCACTGGGTTTTTTAGATGTGTACTTGGTGCAGCTGTGAGTTCTCATCAGATAGTGAGATGATTTTTGACCTCCTAGATGTAAAGTTACTGGCGACAGCCACCCCGTCATACAAGAAGCAGAGTCTGGGTTTGGTGCCTGGTTTGGGGGAGGAATTCACACTGCCAAGTTACCTAAAATCGCTTCCAACTTAGAGGATGACTTGGGTGCAACTCTTAGCCCAAGTACTTTCCTGATTAATCATTTTGATTGACCTTTAAGCATTATCTAGTTATGTGGGAAACCTTGATAAACACAGTGATTTTTATTTCCACAAAACAGATGTAAAACAGATTTGTTCACATACTTCTCATGTCTACTCCCACTCCATAATAATGGGATGGGGCCACAACCATCATTTTAACTGTCAAAATTTTCTTTTACCTACTATGATTTTGACACTGGTAACAGGAAACTGCATTTAACAAAGCCTTCCCAGCACACCCTATAACAGTATTGTTCAGCCTGAGTTCAACTGCCTAACAAAGAACTAAGGGTTGCACATGGCCCCCGGCACATTCCTCCATCACCGCCTCCATCCCCACTGCAGTGACTTACACCTATATGTGCATCCCTTTCCATCAGACAAGCGTGCTCTCTGAGGATGAATCATGTGCTTTAGGTGAGTGCTGTCCCAACATCTAAGCACAATGCTAGTGCGTGATAATCTCAACTATTACCTGGCATAATTGATTCAAGGAATTTGAATAGAGGGCTACCAACTTTTTACCATTCAACATGAAAATAAATACCTGAACTGTCTAGGCTCTATAACCCCATCTTTCCATAATACATTTGGCAGGGCTCAGGCAAAACTATTTCAAGATGATGGTAGATGTAAAGCAAAGTGATCATTTTCATCCTGGTCTAAAGTTTCTATCTTCCAGTCATGAAGCAGTAACACATATTACACCCTTATAGGGTGCCAGAGACTAATGTTAAATGCCTTACTAGTAGAATATTAAGGTCATCATATAGCAACTAATATTAGATGGTGATATGTTACTGTGATGACATGTTTTCTTCTGAGCACTGCCACTTCTTCTGGACAAATGTCCTTAAGCATTCAAAAGCTGAAATATTGACTCCAGGATGTGAAGGGCTGGAAATGTGTTTGAAGCAAAATATTCTTAGATAAAAACCTTATGTTTCACAAAAGAGCATTTAGTAACCTTTAAGAAAGAGAAGCAGTATGGCAGAATTGTGGGGATATGAAGTGTGGGCATTAGAGAGATGACAAGATATTAAGAGAAAGAAATTGAGTAACATTTTTATAGCCCTGAAGCAGTTTTCTACTGCAAGTGCGTTCATTATAATTTAAGAGTTCAGTTACATAAAGTGTCTAAGAGAAGCAAATGAGTATGACATCAGGTTACCTAAAACCAAGATAATTATCAGTACCTTTATCCTATACCCTGGCAATTGTTCTGAAATACTCAATTCCTGCTTTGGTGGTAGGATAGATAGTCAGCACAGGCATTACCCAGCCTCATGCAGAGGAGACTAAGAGAGCACCCCCACATTTGTTATAGAGTATCAGAAGCAGGAAAAGAGGAAAGGCAGAGTGAGGAAGGAAGACATGGAGGAGAAAGCACTGGTATTAGATAGAATAGTTGTTTCATACCAATGCAGTTCTTACCTTTGTCAGCGCTTGTCCTAAAAGATTCTCAAAGGCTTTCAAATTAAGATATGGACCATTATAGTAGGGATTACTTTGTGCTTTTCTTCCCAGCCAGTATAATGTTATCAAAACCTTCAAAAAAACATTCCATGAAACAGTAAGATCAGTCTACTTAGCAGCTTAATGCAAGTTCAAATGCTTGCAGTTGAGCACTCTGGATAAAAGACATCATATCTATCGTTGGGAAGTAGATTTCCCTTTAAATTATGTGAAAGAGAAGGAGCCTTATGTTGTTTTTCTTAGATTTTCATCTCTGAGCATGTTCTCAGACCAAAAGCCCAGATCTCAATAGGTATTCCTATGCTCTACTAGCGCATATGAAGAAGGAAAAAAATTATGAGAAAACAATATACAAGAGTAAATGATAAAAGTTAAAGAAAAAACATTAATAACTATGTATAATGGCAAATGTTAAGTAGATTTATTGTGATGATCATTTTTTAACATAATCAAATAGTGAATCATGTTTTACATCTGAAACTCACATGTTAAATGTCAATTATGCCTCCATTTAAATACACTTTTAAAAGAATCAATATTTTTCCAGCAACAAACATACAAAACAAACACTTAAAATCAATAGTTGCAAGCTTTTCTAGTAAGGATATTGGACCCTCAGGTTTAATAAAGCTGTTATATTTTTAGAAGTTCTTCTAATATTTGCAGAAAATTATAGATATGTCTACATTCTTACACTTTCAGGGAATTTCTTTAAAGTCCAATTTCTTTAAAGGCTTCTGACATATGCTGTTAGAAATCTTTACTTACTCCCCTAAAACCCTGAAGTATGTTCACTTGACTTAACCACATTACTAAGGAACCAAGCACTTCTTCAAGTTCAACCTGTACGCTTCTACCATGAAATCAGAAAGCAGATGCTTCCACCATATTTAAAAGTTTTTTAAAGTTTGTGGTTGCTTGGTTTCTAGTGAAAATTCCATTAGAAAAAAGATAGAGTATAAAAGACATTTTTAACTTTCACTACTATTATAGAACATGTAAATAAAGTCATTTATAATGTCCCATGAAATGTATCTTACATTTTTCACTCTTCTATCAGTCTCTTCTTGCCTGGAAAGGGAAAAAAAAGTATCTATTAATATCCATGAACCTTAAATTATTGATTTTTAACTTGGAAAAAAACTCATTTTATTCTAAAGTTCTATGAATATTAATGCACCATCAAAGTTCAGAAACCTTAGACTGCATATTATTCATCAGGAGAATTTTTCCATCGTCATTGATTTCATGAAGTATAATGGCCAGTTTTATATATATATATAGCAAGGTTGTCATTTGTTCATTATTAATTACAGTGATTTGTAAATGCATTATTTACATGTTTATTTTTTCATTTTAAACAGTATTTAAACCCAATCAAAGTGGGGAAGTTCTGTACTCATAGCAGAAAAAACAGGAAAAAGGAAAAAAAAAACTAGAGAAAAAAATCAGTTTTGCACTGAGTTCTTTTCCCTTGTCCTCAGGGCGTTTTCAACCAAGTTCTTCAGCAAAATGACTGACACCAAGATGCTGCAGGCATTGAGAAAAGTACAGTTTAAAAAATAGCCACAAACGTCTGCCTAAAGAGATTCGGTTCTCTTGGAAGAATCGCAAACTGTTTCCCTCACCTGTTAAAAAGGTCATGATATTTCTTGGAAATATTCAAAAGGAGACAGATGCCACCGAAACACTGAAGTTAATTCATTCGTTAATTAACAAAGGGATGTGCTTTCCATCATTGGAGGTAGTTAAGGAGGAGAGCCTGAACTAATGACTGCTCAGGTGACTTTCTAGTCTAAGAGTCCTAAGTAGTATGTTTGTAAAATGTATACACATTCATGACATGTGTGTTTATCAGACATATTAACATACAACTTACACACATACATATGCATAGACACATACACATGGGGACAGAGAATGTGCACACAGGGAAATTCTTTAACTTAACTTTCACAGAATTTCAGTTAATTCTCACAGATATAATCACAGAATTATTCAACTTAACTTGACACAGCTCTGACCATTCCTTTCCATAAACAAACGTGAACTAAAATGAACCTAAGAATGGCATGCAGCTCCCACCTACCCACAAAACAGCATATCAAGAACAAAGTCCCTACATTGTCACACTACTGTGGAAATACCAGCTGCTGTAACTCTCAGCCCATTTGGTAGTATTCAAGTGGCCTGGAAATTCTTCTCCCAGGTACAAACCCAACACCAGTGCTTCTCTGTGGTCATCCCAGTGCTATGAGAGGACTGATGGAGGCTCCATTCATAGCAGGAAAGAACTGGAGGCTGCAGGCACTCTTTTAACAGTAGAACGGAGAAATGATCGAATGGTCGCACATGGAAAACTATATGGCAGAAGACAAGCAGCCTTCACGTGCGTGCGCCCACAGGTAGGTGTAAGCCCACAAAGTGAAGGAAGACAGAACAGATTGTTATTCACTCAGATCGAGTTAAAAACAGGCGAAACAAAGATGATGTTAGAAGTCAGGACAGTGACTTGCAGGTCAGGCAAAAGTGGTTGGAAAAAGCTAGGAGGTTTCTAGGGTGCTAGTAATTTTTATATTTTGATCTGGAAACCAGCTGCCTAAGTGTGTTCACCTCTAAAGACTTTGAATTGTATTCTTATATGTATCCCTTTCCATGTGTATATGCAAAAAAAAAAAAAATAGAATAATAATAGAACAGACATTATATAATAGTAATAGAATAAAATTCACAGTTCAAAACTCAAATCATAACTCATCTCTGAGCAAAAAGAAAATAGTCTTGAAAAAGTCAACATTTAATTTTGGAAGTAATGAATAGGGTGGAAATCACCAAAAGCTGACAATAAAAAATAAGTTGTAACATACCTCAGGTAATGTTAGCCAAGCACAATTATCAATACTCAATTCAAATCAAACACTAGGCTCAAAACCATGACACTTAACACGCAATGACAGCATCCCACGCTTATTGTAAGTTCACTACGGGCAGAAGGAACAGAGCTCTCCTGAACTTGCAACCTCCTTTCTACAGTCCTCTCGAAAGGTTTCTAATTTAGCATATTTGCTTGCTGTTCATTTTTTATTATGATACAGTCATGGTTATAAGTACAAGTTATGGCCTATAATAAACTCTCTCAAAAAGTTGTGACCTTGGCATGGTAATCTTTCACTCACTTTACATTCCCTTCTAAATATGAGTCTTTATAACACATGCTCTTGAGCAGAATGATTCAGGGGCCAGCCAAATAGCTTCTTATCACTGAAAAGTAATGCTAAGAATGCAAGCAGTCAGCGATTTCTTGGAGCCAACAGTTTACTCTGATTCACAACACACATGCATGAAGTCAGTAACCAGGCAGACACAGGGCACAACCAAAGTCCTTTTAAATAGAAAAGCGTGAGGACAGAATGGAAGCTGGTGGTGACACTTCTCTGGCTGAGCTATCCAAATTACTAACCAAACATTTTAAAGCAGCCATATCTATAAAGCAGTTCCTCTGTAACAAATATTTTGGGAGTTAACATATTATAATACTATGTTTAGGAGCATGAGTTTGGGGTCAAATCTCAGTCTCCTTAGCTCATCTGGACAATTTGTTCTCAACACTTCAATTTCTTTCTGGAAAAACCAGGGATAATATCCCCTAGTTCAGCAAACTCCTTTGTAATAAGTACTTATCCTAAGTATTCATCAAGAAGTAGTTATTTCAGTTCATTAAAGTGGAGGGCACTAAGTCAATATAAATACCTGCTGGGTTTTTACATACCAATAACATAATATTGGGAAGCAATCTCATTCACAATTGCATCAAAATATGTAGGAATAAATCTAACCAAGGAGCTAAAAAGTCTGTACACCAAAAACTGTTCAGACACGGATAATAATTGAAGAGACAAGATATTCCACGCTCATGGATTAAGAGAATATTGTTAAAATGTTTATGCTACCCAAAGCAACTGATAAATTCAATCAAAATTCCAATGACATTTTTCATAGAAAAAGTAATTAAAACCCTAAAATTTATGTGGAAACACAAATAGGTCCCAAATAATCAAAGAAATCTTGAGAAAAAGCTGAAGTTATCATGCTCTCTGATTTAAAATATGCTACAAAGCTATAATTATCAAAACAGTAGGCACTGGCATAAAAAGATATATAGATTAATGGAACAGAATAGATAATCTAATCTAATTTTAACTAATTTACAACAAAAGAGGCACGTATATACAATAAACAAGGAACCAGCTCTTAGTAAATGCTTCGATAAAAGCAGCTGTTATCATTACACTCTAAATTATATGAGGGCAGGCCCACCTGATTCACCAAGTTACTCAGACCTTCTAGGTCAACCATGCCTGACCCTAACATTTAAAACTGCAGGTGCACCCTAGTTACTCAGGTGTTAGGCTGGTGTCTGGGATAGACCACATAAAGCTCAGGTTCAAGACCCGGGCTGAAAGAACCACCAGAAACGAACAAATAAATAGGGTTGCTTCTTCCTCTTCTCTTATGCTTCCTTCCTGCCTGCTTTCCTTCCTGCCTGCCTACCTTCCTCTTAAAAAATCAATTAATTAATTAATTAATTAAATTTGCAGCCAGTCTGCCTAACAATTCCTTCTCATCTCTGATGAATTTTGTAATTATAATCATCAACTATATTTTATTATCAATCTCTCCTCCAGAATCAAAAGGATTCCGAGCAGTTCACTGCCATATCCCAAGTGCTTAAGGCAGAGCCTGCCACCTGGCAAGCACATAAAAATACTTTATTGACAATCCTGAGCACCGTGCATGGCACGCAGATTGACTGAATATTTATCTCACAGAAATACGAGTTAGCAAGAAAAATCCTAAAATGATAAAAGCTCTAGCAAATCCTTAGTACTCATTTGATGATAACAGTTAAACTGTACTAGCTTTCTTAAAATATATCCACTTTTGACTCAAATTATAATATAATCAAGCTTCCTTTTTAAGCTATTCTCTTTAAAGCTGCAATGAAAGAGAATTACTTGCAATCATATGTCAATAACCCAAAAAGGCACCGCTTCACAGAGACCAACTTCAAAGTGCTGAGTACAAAGATTAAGTGCCAGACTCAGTGATATAAAAAAAAAAAAAAAGCTTCCCAACAGAGCTCTGGAAGACATAAACCAAAAAATCCAAACCTGCCTTGAAACCCTAATTTGTTATAAAAAGGGAGAGACGTGAAACATTAATAAGCTGGAAAAATAATTATATGGAGTATGGTGTTGGACCTATGTGTCTTAAATTCTTCATTTAATTCTTAAACATTGTATTTAATATTCCACATTAGTCAAACAAGCATAACAATCTTCCATGCTTGCAAAGGATAGCTCCAGTAATTTCTTCATTACCTGACAAAGGGCCAGAAGATCTGTCTCAATTTTCTGCCAGAGGCTGGCAAAGAACCGCACACTCTCAAGTGAACCCATCAAAGAACACACCCACAGGTAACCAACTTGGCCTAAAAGTCACTGGGCATGCTTAGATCAGGAAGCACTAGGTCTGATCCAAAGATGTAGAAAGATTTGATGCAAAGGTACCTTAAAATACTAACATTGTTCATCAATCAAGTACCATCTTTAACCCAAGAACCAGAGAACTAGAGCACAAGGAGACGGCCTGGCTCTCTGCAGGAGATGCCACGCCAGGTCCTTCCCTGAGGAGGTAGCATGGCTAAGACTGCAGACCGCACTCCTGGGTGTGATATCTGGCTTCACTTTTACTAACTCTGAGAAGCTGGCTGCATTATTTCTTAACTCTGTGTCTCCATAGTCTGGCCTGTAAAATGGAAACAACAATACCAGTCTCACAGGGCTGAGAAATTTTACAAGTCAGGCAAAACAAGGATAGGAATCTTCTCATTTCCATCTCCAAAGTACTAGGGAAAGGAAGGTAGCTAGAGGACAGTCAAGTGGCCCCATTTAGCAAGTTCTTCTCCCAAACCCAAAGGAGACATTTTTGTAAAACACAATTCAAGACACTCACGACATGCTTTCCCGGACCTCTTGCATGAAAGACTTTGAACAAGAATAGACTCTAGGGCACACCCTGGTGGTCTAGCAGTGTAGTACATGCTGAGAGCACTTCCACACACATCCCGGGGTCCAGGTTCAAAACCCAGGGCTGGGGGAACCACCAGCGTGAGCAGCAAAATAAAAACAGTGCGCTACAAAGAAAAGAAAAAGAATACATTCTAGAATAAGTTCAAAGCAAAGGCCAAGGCAAACTGCCATGGCATTATAGTTTTCTAAACAAATAAACCAGCCTTCCTCATCTGTCTTGGCCAACATCCCATTAAGTTATCCGAAATCTAAAAATCTGAAGAAAAAATGTGCCTACAGAGCCAAAATCTTCCCTCCCGCCCTCCTTCACATCTGATAGCATAGTCTGAGAACAAAATGTTAAAGGATGAGATTCTAATATTAATAGTTTGGTATAACCAATTGTGTTCTAGGACTGCACCAATAATAATTTCAAATGCCTTCTGTTTATCCAAGGAACCAAAGGCATGCCCCCATAATCTTTCTTTCCTGGGGTCTCTCCTGGTGAATGCAGAGAGCCATGTCACGCCTGACTGCTGGTCGTTCACCCAGAGTCAGCACATGCCTGCTTGTGAGCAGTCACAAATGTTCATCTATAAACTAAAGCCCCTCATATCCAGTCCAGCAAATCAGGACAGAGATGGAGGAAACTGCTCCCCTCCTCCCCCGATCAGTCAACCTTTATAGAGTTTGAAACAGAATCTCTCCCATTTCTGGATACGCTTTTCTTCAAGGTGCCCACTTTCACTGTCAACACTGGAAAGCCCTCATGTTCTGCCCCAGTATCATCATTCCCTAAAATCTGAGTCCTGCATGCTCCAAAACCATCTTTCCTCCCCAAGTCCCAGCCCTCATCCTCCAAACAAACCTCTCTAAAGATCAAGAAGAGTTCTGACAGAAACATGACATGAGGAAGCATCTGTTAGTAAAAACTCATTCGGGTTTCTGATACGGTAGTATTTCTGCTCCAGGTACAGTGGGAGGCTTGCTCATATTGTAACAGGCAAGATGAGAAAGCTGGTCCACCTACCACCACCCCAACCTTCTCTGGCTCATAAGGAAGCTGGAATTCTATAAGGACTTCCCACCCCACCCAGTCTCCTCCTCCTGCCACACACACTCATCCTTCCACCTATCCTTAATGCCACAGTCCCCACAGCTCCCTCTTGGTTGACTCACAATAAGCTTCCATTTTCGTTTCTCAGAATCACAGCAAGGCATTGGGTGATCACATTCTCAGGCATCCACTTCCTGAGGGTACTTCCCAGAGCAAGGCATGGATTGTCCTGAGGGAGCCAACCCTTCTAGAGCTGGTTTCTTCTGTCCTGTTATAGGAGGCATCAGCTGGGTTGGATGTTGCCTCTTGGGAAATGTAGTTGATGTTAGAGAAGACAGGCTCTCGAAATGCTTCCGTAGTCCCCCTCTAAGCCACTAAGCAATTTCCGCCCTCCAGTTGTTGGTTATGAATCTGGCCACCTGTTTACTACTTAAAGAAATTAAAAATGGAAGAACAAGGTCCTGATTCACTTCATAAGCAATCCAAGAAGAAATAATGCCTACAGCACCTGCTTTCAATCTGAGAGATATGTATGGGGGGTCGGGGGTGGGGAGGCATGGGAGCTAGTAGACAACTCAGAGCCTCTCGGGACACAGCATGGCTTTATTTTTATATAGGAAATAAAGCAGCCAGCCTCCAAATGAGAAAAATCTTGAGCAACCATAATGACACTAAGTAAAATTTTAGGTAACAGTAAGAAAATAATTTCTAATACTACTACCTATGATAAAGCACTTCTTTATCCAAAATCCAGGAATAAAGAAAGGAATTTAGGAATAAATTAGGTAATGGCTCCTTTTTCTGTCAATATAAGTTTTACTTTTCCATTAATAGAAACTCATCCAATTTATTATTTAAAGTGAAAAAAATACCACCACTTTTCTCTAAGGGCTAGTAAATAAAAGATGAAAGAGATGAGTGCATAAAAGTGAAGGATGAATTCTTGGAACACTGCAGTTACTCTCCTTCCCTCAAGGAGCAAGCGACATTAAAAAGTAAGAAGTTGGAATTATGTCTTCCTTTCCTCCCACCTTCATCTCTAAAAATGAAATTGCATTCCATTTGACAACCTTCTAGATGTTAGATACATGTGACTCATAGCTTCTAATCTGCTGTTGCTACAGAATGCAGCTCTACCTGATTATTGTGGAAACTGTTAAAATGATAAGAAAAATAATACTATATCTGGAGATAATTAGTGACCACAAATAGAAAAACTTGGTTTCTGTACTTACCTATGTGAGAAAAAACTCTTAGAAATTCAACAGTTTTCGCCTTACAACATAATGCTTATTCCAAACACAAAAAAAGACTTAAGTACCCTCTTTTAAAAATAATTTATTATTAAATTTCACACACCTCCCACACTACTACTAAGAATAACTAAGCTTCACATAAAGAGATTAGGAAAAAAATACATGCATTCAGACACCATTCCACTAAAATAATGAAACTGAAGTGTGTGTTTTAGGAGCTAAATGGTGGATTTTATACCTAACATTCAACCTTAGCTGTGTGCCATTCTTTTCTACTTTACATAATGTTTATTATTACATAAAACTGATTTCACAATTAAGGGTCACACATCTACCCTGCTAGACAGTAACGCAGAAACAAACAATTCCTGAATGTAGGATTTAGTACCTTTGTGTATGATCTGTAATTTATAGAGGTGAGTTGTTTTGTTTTGGTTTTTGTTCAAATATAAAGAAAGAGGGGTGCAGACAGAAATGAAGGCAAGTAGGCAGGCAGGAAGGGAGAGGAGGAAGAAGGAATTTCATTTTTCTTTTCATTTAGTTGGTCACACTGGCTGTTTCCTCCTAGACCTGGGACTCGAACCCAGGGGTACGTGGCTTGCTCCTTCAGAGGCAACTGGCCTAACCACTGCTCCACCAGCGCACGCCAGAGTTAAGACTGTTAATTACACAGACTATTAAAGATTCACCCATCGCATTTAACATTACTTCTGTAGGTACAATGCTAACGGCAGTAGCAACGGAAATACGCAATGGTTCTGGTTTTAGACATGTTAATTAAGCTTGAGACACTTAGCAGACAGGTAGAAATAGTGAGTAAGTAATTGGTAAGTAGACATGCAAGTCAGTTATTCAAGGTAGAAATCTAAGTTGGAGATCTAGTCTGAGGAATTGCTGTCTTAGATATGAAATGTAAAGTCTTAAGACTAATATAAGATCACCTAGAAAATAAGTGTAGAAAAGAAGCTTAAAAATTGAGTCCTGGAAAACCCATCACATAAGGGTTAAGAAACCTGCAAAGCAGAGAAGGATCACTCGGTGTGATGGGACAGGCAACACAGAGGGATGGAAGGCAAGATAGAGAGCCAAGCCGGGTCAAAAATGCTGCTGAGGAGGGAAGGTGAGGGTTGAGAATTATTGGATTATTTTCTCAACTCTTATGTCTTACACAGACACACACATAATGCATTACTTCTCAAAGTAATGAAAGAGTGAAATATTAACAACAAATTTCTTATCAAAACCAGTGATGTTCTTAAAGATACAATTTAAGAGAAAAGTGAACTAGATATTTTAAGTGTACTTCCAGACTTGAGCCCATGCTTAGTAAATATGAAATTCAACTGCAATTAAGAATCTTCTAGTCTTAAACACCATGTTGTTGGAACAATAACGTGCCATGTGACGTACTTGCATGTAAGGCTAGTGTTTCTCAAACTGTATCATGGAACATGGGAAACTACCAGAAGTTTAAGAGAGATTACAGTTAAAAAAGAAAAAACCTTCTGCAAAATACTGCATACAATCGATCCTTTCTTCTTCAATATATAAAACAAAAAATTAAAGTTCTGAGAAGTCTTATAACAAGAGATCTATTTTACTTATACACTGAATTTTTCCTTTCATTTTTTGGCAAAGCAAGGGCCACTGGTACTAATGAAGTGTTTTCCAGTTGTGTTCTGTTTAAGTCTTAATAGGCTTAATTACATGATGCTTTATTGAACACTTTATATTAATCCTTATGGTGACTCTTCTACATTATTATCTCTTTTAATCCACACAACAATCCAATGAATTAGAGATGAGAAACGTAGGGCTCCAGAGGCTCACAAAGCTTTCTCAACATCACAAAACTGTAAAGACTTGATGGGATCCAGACTGCTGCACTGACTAGGACCCTGTTTTAGTGTTGGTGCAGTCACAAATACCTGGTGCTTTAAATAATTTACTTAGTCCTGGAAGGTAATTTACCTCTATTATTAAAATCCTTAAGTGTAAATCTCTCAATATTCTCTCAAAGGACTGGCTCAAATATTCCCCGTGAACACTATTTCCTGCCTAAATCTAGCTCCCAATGTCAATGACAGAAGCACCTCCATTAATGCTTCTGGTACCACTGTCTTTCATATACAATTTAGTATAGGAGTCTCCGGATGGAAAATAGCCAAAGCACCTTTTTTTTTTTTTAAGAGGAAGGACGGGAAGGAGGAAGGAAGGGAAGGAAGAAGCGTCTTCATTTAATCAGTGATTTTGGTTCTCCCCCAGGCCCAGGTCAACAGCCAGGATCCCTGAAGTCTATCTACACGGTCTCAGCTGCCTGAGCCACGTGAGCCCCCAGGGGGTCTTGCCAACACAGTTTTTAAAAGTAAGTAGAATACGATCAAAATGGTTTTCATAGTGAGAGAACAACTGCAAAGTACAGACATCCTGAATTTCACCACTAACTTTTTATGAGACTGGTTTCTTCAACTATAAATAAGGCTATAAAGTAAGCATGTGTAAGTTTAAATGGGAAAATCTTTTCATTAGCTCTGAAGGTAAATTTTCTTATCGTAAAATGAAGATAATATCTACCTTTCGGTTTGCAAAAATTGAACAATATATTTAAAGTGCTAGCATATACATATTTATTCCCTTTCTGATGCACATGAACACAAGATGATGTAAATTGTTATCTGCAAGTTATTACATCATTATACCAACTACTTAGCTGTAATTTAAAGGTATTAAATGTGTTTTCTGGTGCAGAATATAAACCCTATATTGTCAAAGCAATGCATACCAAACTGTTTATTCAATCCACGCATTTAGAAGTCTCTATATTGCTTAGAAAAAAATTTTCCCCCTTGCCTATAAGATTTGTTCAAAAATTTAATTTCGACCATCTGAAAAAAATTGATACCATGCAAAAAACACCCCTACTCTCAAGCTTTATATCATAAATAACATCACTTCTAAATTTTGCTTGTTCTGCAGAAGCCTCTCTTTATCTAATGTTTACTAGAACAGTTCCAAGATAGAAAAAACTAAATTTTTTACTGTTTTATTTATTCTAAAGAGACATAAAGTCAAAATAAATTTAGAGCAGCGTTTCTCAACCTCAGCAACATTAACATTTTGCACCTTATAATTTTCTTATTGGCATATAACATTGTGTAAGTTTAAGGCATACAACACCGTGGGTTTGATATATTTGAACATTACAATTTAATTACCACCATAGGTGAGCAGATTCAGTCTTTTAGCAATGCTAAAGTAGACAGACAATATTTTGACTGAATATTAATCACCGTGCTATGCATTGTGTCTCTAGAATTTATTCATCTTTATTCATCTTGTTGCACGTTTATACCATTTAATAGCATCTCCCTAATTCCCTCAGCCCCCAACTCCTGGTAACCACCATTCTACCTTGTTGCTATGAGTTTGGCATTATAGTTCCACATATAAGTGATATCACACTGTATTTGTATTTCTCTGTCTAGTATTTTACTTATCATAATGTTACCATGTTATCCTAAATAGCAGAATTTCCTCTTTTCTCATGACTAATATTCCATTATATTCACATACACACACACACATATATATGCATGTGTGCCCAGTATATATATACATATGTATATATTTTCTTTATCCATTTATCCACTTACGGGCAATTAGGCCATTTCCAGATCTTGGCTACTGCAAATAAAACTACAACAAACACGGTAGTGCAGATATCTTTGATACTCTGTTTTCATTTCCTTTGGCTATATATCCAGAAGTGGCATTGCAAATCAAATGGCCGTTCTATTTTCAGTTTACAGGAAATTTAATACTGTTTTCTACCATGGCTGAATCAATTTACATTCCCACCCAACTGCATAGGAGGATTCCCTGTTATTCCATATCTCCCTTTCAGCACTTGTTATCCTTTCCTTTCATATCCTAGAGGATAGTCATTCTAACTTGTGTGTGGTAATATTTCATTGTGGATTTAAATCACATTTCCCTGATAATTAGTGATGGTCATATTTTCATGTCCCTCTTCAGTATCCTGATGTCTTCTTTGGAAAAACATTTATTCAGGTCCTTTACCCACTTTTAGTTGGACTTTTTGTTGCGGTTGAGTCACGTGAGGACCTTCTAACTCTTTGCTGTGGGGGAATAATCGTGTGCGTGGCACACTGGCAAGCAGCCTTAGCCTCTAGAGACTAGAAGCACACACCCCAGCCTCGTCCTCACAACAGAAATGTCTCCAGAACATTCCCAAACAGCCCCTGGGGGACAAACTGACCATGGCTCAGAACCACTGTTTTAGAGGATCTAAGAATTTAGCTAATTTCTCTTAATCAAATAAAGTAATTCCAGGTTCTCATAGGTCTAAAATTAGTTGAATGCAATTATTTAATGACTACAACCTAGAAAGAGGCATCAAATGCATCAACAAAGCAAACAGTCGAACAATGACTACACACTTAAGATGTTAATGGAAAACATACTATCAGATGGAAGGGCAAGACCTAACCCAGTGTCTGCATCATAATCAACACTCAGTAAATATATCCTAAATGCAGAAAGAATTTCAACTTCATATACCAAGGAGTTCAGCATTTTCATTACCTTGGAAAACACATTCAAGCTCGCCTGTCAATCAGATTGAAAGAGATAAGAAATGCAGCATCGGATTTTAATTTTTTCCATTATAGCTATATGGCAATATATCCTCGAAAAGTCTAACCAACATACTCCTCCAATCAAACTTTAAGCCACAATCTAATATGTATACATTTTAGGCTCCATTTTACATGCACCCCAGAATAGTTAAGTACATGCTATAAAATACATCTGCATATAAAATATTTTGTATATGGATAATTCATATTGTACTAGCATAGATGTTCTTGTTTCAACAAAAACATTCCATTTCTGGCGTGCCTTCGTGGAGCAGGAGTTAGGTCAATCGCCTCCGAAGGAACAAGGCACAAACCCCTGGGTTCGAGTCCCAGGCCCAGGGGAAAGCAATCAGTGTGAACAGTTAAATGAAATTAAAATAAAGACGCTTCGTCCTCCTCTCTCTTCCTGTCTACCTGCCTACTTGCCTTCATTCCTACCTGCACCTTTCCTTTAAAAAAAAAAAAAAATTCCATTTCTAATTCCGTATCCCTTGGTCACAATACTTATAATGTATTGAATGGTATTAGGTAGAATAAAGAACATCCTTCACCTCACCCCATCAAGACATTTACATCCTCATCCTGGGATCTGTGAATGTTACTTAGATGGTACGTTGTAGATATAGTTAAGGATCTTAAAATGAGGAGATCTCCTGGCTTCTCTAGATGAGCCCTACATGTAATCGCAAGTGTTCTTCTGAGAATAGAGGGAGATTTGACTACTGTAGAAGGGAATCAGATCATAGAGGCAGGAATTAGTAGGGTGTAGCTGGGGGCTAAAGAATGCTAGTTGCCTCTAGAAGCAAAAAATGACAAGGAGCAAATTCTCCTTTAGAAGCCCAAAGTAGGAACCAGGCCCACTGACATCGGATTTTAGCCCCTTAAGACTCAATTTAGACATGTGAACTCCAGAACTGTAAGGGAATATATTTATGTTGTCTTAAGTCACTAAATTGGAATAATATGTCCCAGTGGCAATAAGAAAAAATATAACCATTATATCAGCATTGCTCTACACAATCCATATGCAACTCAGCGTTACCCATACAGCTCTAAATTTAGTTAAGTCCCAGTGTTACATAGGAGACCAAATGAAATGAGACTGATTTTCCAGAAGTTACCTTTCTCAGGCACTTACAATTCAAACTTAAATTTATCTCACCTTTAAAAATCTCCTCATAGTAATGCATCATTTAGTTTTTTTAAAAAGACCTGCTTAAAAGAAAAAAAAGCCACCTACTTCTTTTTCTCTATTTTAATCCCTATCCATAGTTAACTAAGGTCAACTTGTGTCAGTGAAATTCAGTTAACAGCTGAATTTGTAACAAATTTTTCATCTGAAATTATTTAATTCCAATGAATTATAAAAATTCAGTAAGTTAAAAAGAAAATCAACGAAGAAAATGACTTTCCCATAGCAGAATTTTAAATAAGTCAGCACAAGCAACATTGGAAAAAGGAATGAGATAATGGATAATTTCTTTCTTCTTTGTGAATACATTTTCCAAGCCTCAAAGATGAACAAAACTAAAGCCAATTTATCTCATGAGTAGAAATAAATAAGTGGAGAAACTAATTATCCAATAAAGATAAACCATTTTAATTGAATATTTTGTTTCTTGAAATTTGTATAAAGGTACCTATATTTCATTAGAAACTCAATACCATGCATTATTTTTTCCATTTACATATACCACTCTTGTTAAATTTACATTTCCTACTTAGTCTTTGCTAAAAGGCATGGAATTTCAGAATATTATCAAAAATATCATCAATCACCCTTAAGAATGGGTAAGAATGAACATGCATTAAAGGAATAACATAACTGGCTTTCAAATTCAATTAATATAACCCTGCCTTAATTAATTTTCAAATTGAATATGCATTCAATCCAGTGGTCCTTCAGACTTGTGTATATTACCTTGCATCCATTTCAATTTTCCCATTTGTGAATACTTTTTTGAAACTTCTGAGACTAATGAATCATATTTAGTTCATACAAATTCGATTAATACTTCCCAGATAACTTTTCTCACAAATGCCCTTTACCACTATCATTATCCCAGCTTACCATTTAAGATTTAATAAGTCATCTAATCCCCAAGCCTGCTCATCCTTCTCCCTGTCCTGCCTAGTGGAGAGCCCCCAGTTCAGAGGCAGAAAGCTAAGGTCTAAGCAAAACAACTTCCTCTTCCCCAAATTCTCACTTGCCACCATCGAAATTCTACCAAGTCTAACTCCTAACTTGCTCTTGGATTGAACTCTTCTTTCTTACATGTCATTCGTTTCCTGTCTCTAGTCTTTACACTCATATCCTCCTCCTCAGAGATGCCTTATAAGCCTTCCTAAAATGGAATCCACTCCATGTCTTCACTATTATAATCTTTTTCTTAGAGCTTATTTTCTTTAAGTTCAGAATATGGCATTCACATTCATGATCTGATGACTCTTGTTTCTTGACCTGCGCCTGCATACACCCAACGCTCCTACTTCCTGTCTTGTACTAGTGATCTCTCTCCCGTGTGAGCCTATGGGTACCCAGAGCAGATTGCTTTTCCATTATTCTTTTATTTACGATGTATGTATAACAGATATCTCTTCAGTTTCTCCCACCAAACTGTGAGCGCCATGAACATCTGTTCAGAACTTAAAACACAGATAGCAAAATGTTAGTGAAAACGACAAAATAGTCTTCAACCTCTTCTAACACTATATCCTATCATTTACCCAGAAAAAAACTTTAAGAAGTCATTTTGACCATATCATTTACTCTATCCCATTCCAATTAAATTAAAGGGTTCCCTGGGCTTTAATCCTGAACTTAATCTTAATTAAACTCCTCTGTTCATATTTCAGCCACTTTCTGTTGCATCCCATTCTATATACTAAGATATCTAACACTCTTCTGATGTTTACTGTTCTGAGCCAAATGTGCCATTTCTTCAGCCTAAAATGCTCAGAATCTGTCACACATTTAACTCATACATGTCGATATTTCCAGGAAACTCCCATACTATAAAGTCAGGTACCTGAAAACGCCACCATATTGGAGACCCAAGAGCTCATACAAATATAGAGCCATACCCATATTCATCTAGTCTACCCATTACTGCTGCTAATACACTTCACATATTTGACTCACTATTTCCAAAGGAATTTTGAGGACATACTCATTGGCTTTTCACAACAATCTGAGAGTGGATTTTTTGAATATACAAACTGAAATAGACACATTCTTAGGGTAACAATGTCACATACCTTCTCTTTGGAGTAGCTCCCAATGGTTTATCCCCTAGAAGAGAACGTCTCAAACTGATCGCCAGACCAGTCACATCCATGTCACCTAAGAACCTGAGACCCTAATCCATGCTTTCTGATTCACCAACTCTGGGACTAAGGACTGAGAAGCATGTGGCTTATGACCCCTCTGAGCAAGTCTGATGCATGCTACTGATTGAAAGCAAATGCTCTAGAATTACACCAAAGTAAAAACTACATCTGAACTGAAAGGAGAGCTTCAACTAGTTTAGTTACTTCCCTCTAAAAGGAAGTTAAACGAAACGTAATTCCTCTCACCTTACCTAACTAGAATGTAAAACAATACTAAGCACAAAGACATTCAAGTCTCAGTAAAAAGACTTAGAGTTACTGTCAAGGATTTTCAAGAGTGAAATGAAAATCTCAACATGCTCCACTGTGCTTCGGAGTGCTTCAAAGAGGACCAAAAACGTCCTTGGTTTGCTGCTGGCACTGCACACTCAGCTGAGTCTCGGGATGGCTTGACCCGAGAATCTGAAGGATGGGGAAGGTCACTGAACTCAATACTCAACACTTCACATGCACCAACATCCCACTGGATCCAGAGACTACTAGGCGTAGAAAACACGCATTCTAAGTACACAGGACAAGATGTTTCAAGAAGTGATTTCTCCTATAAGACTTCCGAAAAGTCAAACCCTGTCAGTTTTAAAGGAACGCTGTTCAAAAGGTTAAAATAAGTTACCTTGATTGCTTTCATCCTAAAATTTCCTCATAATATCATGCATTCCTGTTTTATGTCTCCAAAGAAGCCTGGCTGGTAAGGAACCAGCCTAGACATATGTCGTATTGCCTAATCTCTAATTTGTTTGCCCCAGTTAAGAAGCAAGTCTAAATTAAATAATGATGGAATAATTCATCCGAAAGTGGTGAAAGACTAGATGGGCATGAATCTAAAGCCACCTTCTTAGTCAATCCTTCACAGAGGATTATAATACCAAAGTAGTTTCCATACAAATAATTATGTGACAGCGGAGTCATAAGGCATACTGCAAATTGAACAAAAACAGACTGACCTGTTGAAATTTGGTACAAAGTATGGATAAAGACATAAAATGATGGTGGAGCTGATGGTATCTAAAAAGTTTGTGAGTGCTGAACTTTCACAAACCATGTTTATATTACAGAAAATTTTCTACATAAAATCATCTTCACCATCATCATATAGTAACTGTGGAGAAAATTCTGCCGCCATTGTGAAACTTCATTCTTTAAATTCTAAAACGTGGAAAAACGTGAACATCTTCTGGTCTACTGACTAACGCAGATAGTTGCCTTTGAAATATGAGTCTAGCCCTCATTTTATTTAGATTATCAAATCTAAACTAGACTAGACTAATAAGATGTAAGTACTACTAATAAAAAGTTATTCATTCAAATAATAAATAAGGTTAACAGTAGGTAAGATGAAATATTACCCTTATTCGAGTCTTGCTACTCTGGTTGATGAAACAGGGAAATACAAAGAAATACACCAAACCAGGAGCCAGGAGATGAGGCTGAAGTCAGGACACCTGTCTCTGAGCACACTTAGTAGGTCTTATTTCTCTCTCCCCCTCTCTCCCCATCTCCCGCTCCCCAC